>CM068353.1:21848013-22288013 GCA_034769755.1 Odontamblyopus lacepedii | reverse complement strand
ATATGGAGAGGTGTGTTTTATGTTTAAACGTGTTCAAAGTGCTCAAAAAAAAAAAAAAAACTTCCTCCTCTTCGGGCATGCATGTAAATGAATTTGATTGTCCTTGTTTAAATTTTCTTTCTTTTTGTTTCTTGTATTGGACTTTGCATGTCTATACTTATGAATTTGTGTACTGTGCTCGAAATAAACTAATACTACAAAATAACTCATAATTGTTTCAAACAAGAAATAAATTAAAAATTTTGTGCTCTGTTTGCACAAACCAGAAAAAAAATCATCTAATTTATTGATCACACTTTTTTTATGTGGTAGGCTGATGTTTTAGTGGGTGATGTGCTGTGGTCTCTACTGCTTTCACAGACAGTGCAGAAGGTATAAGGTATATTTTATTACCTCTGAAAATATGAATTTGACTCAAAAGGCCTACCACTTTGGCAGCTGGTCCACATTAGGAGAGTGCATTCCAGTGCCTGGGCACCCATCTACAGATCTTTTTAGTAGGCCTGCAAAGGGCCACTACAATAGAAAGTGAAAATATGCTTAATATAGAATATAATCTATATTTGTAATAATTTTAATAAAGGTATTTCAAAAAGTATGTTAATTCTTTAAAAATGGGCATGGACAACCCCCATTTACAAAAGTGATTCTTGTGAAGCCATGTTAGTTGTGTTGTTATGATGTGTTGTTACCTCATCAAAACATACCTGGAGTTGTGTTTTGTTTCATTCACATGTTTGAGTAATCCTGCATTATTGGGCTGTCTACATCTCCAAAGGCCAAAAAATGCTCTGTTCAACCTTGTGATGTCATGCAGTGGTAGTTTTCAAATTAACAGCTACCTTTTACCTTTAGTTCAGTAGAGATTGACAATTCCAGGTCTGAAATTATCCAAATGATTCTAGTGAAGGTGTATGAAGTTTAAAAACATAGTGGCAGCACTTCCTATATTACCACATGACATAACAAGTTAGAACAGGGTTTTTTCTGTTTGTGAGGAGAACACAGCCTAAATATGCAGAGTTTGTGTGTTAAATATGTGTGAATGAAACAAAACACAACTCCAGGTATGTTTGTGATGAGGAAACAACATTATAACAGTCCAGAAAATAGTTTAACATGGGCCCTTTAATATTTGTGACATGAAGAGTGGGAACAAGAGCCTGCTGAATAAATATGACCTCAGAAAACAGCCACCGATTGTTTTGCTTATGCTCTTGGATGAGAACGCTGTTTCTCCATCACATACCATTCCATTTACAGTGTTGGCAGCTTGAGTGAAATGCCAAAGCTGATCTGTTCTTCCTATTGAGGAAAAAGTCCCTTCAATAAACATATTGACTGTGGATATGAAGTTCAAATTAAAGGTGGACTTTGCAGCTGTCTAGTGGAGGATCTGCCTTCTTCTTGACTCCATGGAGATGGTATTGTTGCAAGGAATGTTTCACAGTCCATTTTATTCTCATTTCATAAAAATAATGATACATCAGACTTATATAGTGCTTTTTTGGACACTGCTTTAATAACAATAGGAAACAATAAGAAACAACTGATACTTCGCAGTGACATCACAGGGGGTTCTACATATAGGCCTATTTCTCTATGGTGGATTTTTTCTGAAGTTACCATGGTGACACAATGTACACATTAGCCAATACAGTCAAAAAAAAACATTGAAGATAGTATGAAAACTCAAGGGGGAAAAAACTAATTAAGTTAAACATGTTTGCTGGAACCTGTAATAAGTTCATTCATGGTTCTGTTTAGGTGATTTTCAACAAAACAGTGAGAGTGACTAACTGACAAACTGTTGACTAATGCTAGCTAGCTTGGGACTAATTTTATGGGTGAGACTTGTTTAAGTGTACAAATCAGTTTAGCTGTTGTAGTTCCAACTAAAGCAGCTCTTTCTGGTCAGATTGTGTTCAAATAAAGATCAGATTAAAATCTAACATCACACCCCCAGGGAATGTGGACGACATCAGATACAAAGTAACAATAAGAAACAATAAAAACAATTGTCGAAATCATGGGGGAAATGCCAGATTGAACAGGTGAGTTTTTAGTAGTGATTTATTTAATTACAGGTGGTTATATTACTCCAAAATACCTTGAAAAACATATTTTCGTACAGTGAGCAGGGTTGCCTGTCCACAGATTTGACCTGTAATGTGGCCTAGTGGTGCCCAGCTGTCTCTAGAGCAGTGGTTCTTAACCTGGGTTCAATCGAACCCCAGGGGTTTGGTGAGTCAATCTCAGGGGTTTGACAGGGGTCAGGTCACACATCCAACTATTTGATTCATGATGACACGCCCGTTTGGCCGTTATTGGCTGCAGGAAATTTTGTGCGCGCAATAGTCTTGTGACTGTCGTGATGGTGTTGTGTAATTTCTTTAACATTTTCCCTTCATACTAACTATGTTAAGCAAAAAAAGAAAGTGGTCGGACAAATATATGCAATATGGATTCACATGTGTGCACTAATAAAATATACAGTTCCTTGAAAAAGTATCCAACCCCCTTGAACTTTTCCACAATTTCTCACATTATGACCACAAACATAAATATATTTCATTGAGCTTTAATGTGAAAAACCAACACAAAGTTGCACACAATTGTGAAGCAGAAGGGCAGTATAAATAAATAAAAAACTGAAAAATATGGCGTGCAATATTATCCAACCCCTCTGAGTCAATATTTTGTGGAACCGCCTTTTGCTGCAATTACAGCTGCAAGTCTCTTTGGGTATGTCTCTACCAGCTTTGCACAGCTTGAGACTGAAATTTTTGCCCATTCTTCTTTGCAAAATAGCTCCAGCTCAGTCAGATTAGATGGAGAGCGTTTGTGAACAGCAGTTTTCAGATCTTGCCACAGATTCTCGATGGGATTTAGGTCTGGGCTTTGACTGAACCATTCTAAGACATGAATATGTTTTGTTTTAAACCATTCCATTGTAGCCTTGGCTATATGTTTGGGGTCGTTGTCCTGCTGGAAGATGAACCTCCGCCCCAGTCTCAAGTGTTTTGCAGACTCCAATAGGTTTTCTTCCAATATTGCCCTGTATTTGGCTCCATCCATCTTCCCATCAACTCTGACCATATTCCCTGTCCATGCTGAAGAAAAGCACCCCCAGAGCATGATGCTGCCACCTCCATATTTGACAGTGGGGATGGTGTGTTTAGAGTCATGAGCAGTGTTAGGTTTCCGCCACACATAGCGTCAAAAAATTTGGTCAAAAAGTTCAATTTTGGTCTCATCTGACCAGAGCACCTTCTTCCACATGGTTGCTGTGTCCCCCACATGGCTTTTGGCAAAAAAGTTCAATTTTGGTCTCATCTGACCAGAGCACCTTCTTCCACATGGTTGCTGTGTCCCCCACATGGCTTTTGGCAAACTGCAAACGGGATTTCTTTTGGCTTTCTTTCAGCAATGGCTTTCTTCTTGCCACTCCTCCATAAAGGCCAGATTTGTGTAGTGCACAACTAATAGTTGTCCTGTTGACAGATTCCCCAACCTGAGCTGTGGATCTTTGCAGTTCCTCCAGAGTCACCATGGGCCTCTTGGCTGCATCTCTGACCAGTGCTCTCCTTGTTCGGACTGTAAGTTTAAGTGGACGCCCTGGTCTTGGTAGGTTTGCAGTTGTGCCATACTCCTTCCATTTTTGGATGATGGTGTAAACAGTGCTCCGTGAGATGTTTAGAGCCTTGGAAATCTTTTTATAACCTAATCCTGCTTTTAACTTCTCCACAACTTTATCCCTTACCTGTATGGTGTGTTCTTTGGACTTCATGGTGCTGACTGCTCCCCAATACTCTCAAACAAACCTCTGAGGTTTTTACAGAACAGCTGCATTTATACTGAGTAGATTACACACAGGTGGACTCTATTTAATTGTTAGGTCAACATTGGATCCTTCTAAAGCCTCTAAAAGCAATGTGTTGCACTCAGAAAAAAAGGGAGTTGGATAATTTTGCACACCCACTTTTCAGCTTTTTTTTATTTTACTGCTTCACAATTGTGTGCAACTTTGTGTTGGTCTTTCACACAAAGGTTCAATGAAATATATTTGTTTGTGGTCATAATGTGAGAAAATGTAGAAAAGTTCAAGGGGGTTGGATACTTTTTCAAGGCACTGTATATACCTTTGTTTGTAATTGAAAAAAACATTTTATTTTTCCAATTAAGAAGGGTTCAGTGAATGCGCATATGAAACTAGTGGGGTTCAGAACCTCCAACAAGGTTAAGAACCACTGCTCTGGAGACAGATAGTTTAATGCCATAGGGTGAAACATTTCAAATCAAAACAACATCTCCACTGACAGGCAGATGGTGTATCCTCAGAAAACTTACATGGTGCAGCTTTAAATGTATAAACCATTGTTAATAATTGACATTGTCAAACTCTTCAGGTTTCAGAGAGCAACTGTTTTGTAAAACTTCAAATGGATCCAGACTTTGAATACCAAAGCGACATTATGCAAACAGAGGCCTGCTGTGGCTCAGACAGCTCCCAGGAGGACAGCTGCTGCGACTCAGATTTGGAGCCAGAATCTTGTAATAGTGTTGAAGATACTGAAAACCTCCCAATGGACTCATCATCATCTCACATCTCCAAGCCTGACAGTGAGCCCAAAGAATGCTGGGAAATGGAGTCCAAGGAACACTTATGTGAAAGAGAAGAGAATGTTTTCTATAGGCAGCATGAAGGTGACAAGAGTGAATCAAGTGAGTCATATAAGCAAAAATCATACTGTTTTGTGAATTTACCACAATGGTAGGTCTGTCATACCAACACATTTTGAAGTGCGATATATTGTTGAAGTAAATACAGACGATAAACAATAACATTGAAACTCATTTGTCACTGACACAAAAACCTAAGACCAGATTTAAACCACAAAAACTATTCTAAATGTACAATACTATTTAAAAAATCATGAGCTGCAATAAATAAACAGCAGAATGAAACACTAGTACTTATTTTGCATCTTTAATGAGTCATAGAAGTTATTAATTCAACCCTCTATGGCTCAAATATTCTCATACAGCCAAAAAAATCACCACATATTTCCCAGTAGGGTAAAGAAAATGAACACACACTAAATACTGACCCCCCAAAAATATTGTTCCAGTTTTCATATACTGAAGTCAATATGGTAATTATCTTGACTAACAGTGACAGCTTGACATTCCCTGTCTCTTTCTCTCTGCACGTCTGAAGGTCCTACCCGTGACATGGTCCTGGCCTTGACCCTTCACCCAGGGGAAGAGGAACCACAGGGACCAGCTGGTAATAGCCAGAGCACCAGGACGGGGAGCCCAAGGGTGCATTCATCAGAAGGAGGAGGGAGCAGTGACGCACCTCCTGCCTGTGTCTCCTTTGGAATCTCAGAAGAGGGTGCTGAGCAGGCACAGAGGTGGGACTCGGAGTCTGACACAAATCTGTGCAGACCGACCCGGCACAGGAGAAGGCACACGCGTAAGTACCTGTCTTAATCTATGTTATATGATATTGCATATATGAAGTCAGGAGTGGGAAAAAGTGTGCACTAAATGTTTACTGTTATGTTTTTTTTTTTATACTGAAGTGATTAATAATGGATTGCATTCCATTTCAACCCAATGTATGCATTGTAATTTGAATATTTAAAAATCTAAAAAACAAAACAAAAACAAACAAGCTCTATGGTTGCAGGTTATTTTTATGCTGTAATACATGTTCTATTTAAGGTGGACTTGCAGGGAGAATTCCCATTGCTGTAATAGTCAGAGCAGGATAAGAATAAAATATGACCATATGATGAGGGTGGCAGAAACTCTTTGACAGACACCAGCATGTGTCCCCTGGCCTGTCATTTGATCCCTTTTCCAATCGTAACAGTCCCATGGTGAGCTCCTCACTTTCCTGGCCTCTTCGACCCACCAAAGTTAGCTGTAAGCAAATATGATGCTTTTATTAGTGCACTTACAAGGCCAGGAACAATGTTTTTCTAATTCATAGTCAGGAGATTATAAAAAAAACTTGCACAACCATAAATTATTTTAAAATACTACTGCTCTAATTCAATTAATCACTACTTACTTCCTTTCTGCTTCTTGTTTTTTATTGTCTCCTCTCAGGGCTCAGCCAATCAGAGAGACATGTCAAGGAGACCAAGTCCAAATGCAAAACCATTGCTCTTCTTCTAACTCATGCACCCAACCCTCACAATAAAGGAGCCTTGTTGTTTAAGAAACGTCGCCAAAGGGTTGAGAACTTTACCTTCATAAGCTACGGAACCGCTGAAAACATCGACAGCGAAGACCAAACAGAAGAAACTGAAGATTTAACTGAGTGCCACTTTGTATCAACAAGTGATTCTGAGTTAGAGGAAGAGCATTCTGTTTACCACCAGCAGCGTCAATATAGTTGGAATTGGAAAAGTCATTACAAGATGGAAGGTCTGCCAGAAACACAGGGTAAGGGTGCTTTGATGTTTGCTCAACGCCGAAAGCGCATGGATGAAATTGTGTCAGAGCATGAAGAACTGAGGAGTAAAGGATTACCAGTGGAAGGTCCAGCACCAGAACCAGAGCAAACAGCACCTCCAAAAATGTATGAGCCTAATGAAACATATGTGTACAGCAGCCAGGATAACTACACACAGCAGCCAGTCGACTACCAGGAGGACTCCAGCACCCCCAAATCCTTGGTACCCAACAGAACTGCAAAGCCATTCCTTGGATTTCAAGTGAATGCACCTCCACCTGCCAGACATAGCGTGGTTGTGCCAGTTACTCCTGTAAAGAAGAAGCCTGACCCCAAATTCAAAGTTCCTGTACCAGTACCAAGCAACACAAGCCCCAAAGTCTGGTCCCCAACTAGTGATGTCATAGCCTCAAGAGATGAAAGAATATCAGTGCCGGCGATCAAGACTGGCATCCTACCTGAAGCAAAAAGAAAAGGCTCAAGTAAACAATCTCCACCAGAACAGAAGGCAAGCCTTCAAAACAAGGGTGACCGAAGGTCTTTTATTGAATGTGAGGAAGACTGCTTTAGTTTGGGAGCCGAAGCATGTAACTTTATGCAACCTAAAACTATCAAATTAAAGAATCCACCTCCAGTTGCACCCAAACCAACTATCAACCCAGCCTGCCCACCTTGGCTGGTTAAAGAAGATCCCTATATTCCACCAAGAAGTCCCCAGCCATCCCCTGCTGCCACTGGACCCCATAGTCAGAATTACTTACAGCAGCATGACCTGGCCAAACCTCAACAGATGTCTAACCAGTGGGCACAGGATCAAACACCGGCAAGACTTCAAACATCTACCAACATGTCTTCTCAGCTTCAGCCCCGGCCAATTGCAAATAGCTGGAGTCTTCAACAATCCCGATCTTCCGTGAGTATGCAGGCCCGGGGTCCCACCTACAGCCCACAGCCTCCTCCTCCCCAGTCAAGTGGCCCAAATTCTGTTGCATCTTGTCCATTGCAGACAGAGAAGACTCACAGAGGCCAAAGTGGTTCCCAATCTGGTAAAGGTGTGGAGTTGTTTGCCAAAAGACAGTCACGAATGGAGAAGTTTGTGGTCGGTGCCGAATCAAAACAGGTTAGCAAACCCAGGCCCCCATCCCCGACCTCATCTCTTCCAAATTCATGGAGGTATTCATCTAATATCCGAGCTCCACCTCCTGTAGGTTACAATCCTCTTCTTACACCTTTTTATCCCCCAGCAGCAGCGAAGCAACCCCCCTCAACAAGTCCTAAAATTAAACCCAAACAGACCAAGCCAAAGGCTAAACCAGCTCCGAAGCACCTTAATGCTCTAGATATCATGAAACACCAGCCTTATCAATTGAACTCAGCTCTTTTTAAATATGAAAAAGTCACTGAGATCAAAGCCCCCAGCCCCAAACCTTCTCCCACTCCCACGAAATCTGAACCAAGAAAAGTTATAAAGCACAAATCAGGGCCTGCACGTTCTCCAAGAAGTATCTCTAAGAATGAAACCACAAAGTCTGATGTCCTCACAGTTGACAAGCAAATGGATGTGAATCTGTCTGCATCACCTGTTTTGAATCACGTTAGCAACAAGCAAGAAGTCAGTCACCGCCCAGCCAGCACAACCTCTCAGCACTCCTCTCTCTCCTCTATCAGTGACAGTTTAGCAGCAGCTTTCTCCCCTGCGTCTCTCATTGCCAGAGGTGTGCGTCAAATGGCTCCTCGGCCAAGGTTTTCGGCTAAGAAGCAGGTAGCAGAAGGCAAACAGTGGAAGCCTGTTGCTAAGCTGCACTAGGTCGGGGTCTGTATATGGTCATGTTTGGATTCAGTCAGGAATAGGATGAGGGGTTAGAGTTGCAACTATTCACTTTTAATTATAACATATATCACTGGTTAGTATCCAGCTTGCAGTGGTGGAAGAAGTACTAAGTTTTGTTGCTTAAGTAAAAGTACAGATATTGGAGCAAAAGAAGTACTCAAGTAAAAGTATCACATGAAAAAATCTACTTGAGTAAAAGTATCAAAGAACCTGTTTAAAAATGTACTTAAAAAGTATTTTGTGCAGAACTTTGTTCAACGGAAACAATTGAATCAATCAATCAGTTTTTTCTAAGTTAGCTGTTTTATTTTTGTATTTTTGTTTGCTCAAATTATGAACTTGATCAAAAATAAACCCATAATTTCAGCAGGTCTTAAACAATAGTGAAAACCTTAAAACTTGCTTAAGCAAAGTACAGATACCTTTTTTTCTTAAGTACAGTACTTTACTACTTTTACTTTGTTATATTCCACCACTGCCAACTTGACACAGTAATTTATTGTATTGTGTAAATATAGTGAGATAGTGTTTGAACTGGACAAATCCAGAATGGTGATTTAGTGGAATAAAAGTTTAAAAGATTTAGGATTTATTATAGTTTATGACGCTCAGGAAACAGATGTGCAATAATGCCTGCTCCCTTTAGGCCCTTGTTTATTGTTCTGTTGATCGAATACAGCTACATACAGCATCCATATTAGCATAGCACCCAGCTTCTCTTTTCCCCAGAACAAAAGTGTTTGTAATTTATTGTTGTTCTCACATATAAAACTGTATTAATTTAGCAACTGTAAATGCACTTCTTTTCAAATGCATACAAGTAGCATTTGTTTCTGTCTCATTCCAATCTTAAAGTATCACAACAGCTCAAAGGAAGTCAATGCAAGTTGTGGTTAATAATGTGATGAATTGATGTCTAGTGTCAGTTCAGGTCATTTCAGCCAGTATTGTTGAAAAAGATTTACTGGGGAGTTACTCAAAAGCAAGTTAAAAAAAATAATCTCAATCAAGGAATGTGTATTTCTCTTTTTCAAGCGTGTCTGTTGCACGTGCTCTTGTTCTCAGCACTATTAAAGCACCATTAAATTTCTCTTTCTGTCTTTTTCTTCTTTGATGTCACTCTTTTGGCTTTTCACTCTTTTGAATGAAGATGCATGCACACAAGCACTATGATATATTTTTATGCAGTTGGCTATGTACCTAAAGCTACAACTGAGTAGTATAATGAGCTTCACTTAACTTTAAAGGAATAAATGGCAACTGATAAGTGCTACCAATTGACCACTAGAGGGAGCTCTTAACTTCTGTTTCCGCAGTTTGGTGGTGGCTGCCATAAGGAAAAAGAAACAAACAAACTGAAACTTTTCTATATTTAGCTTAAGTATGTTGGCTGAACTTACATGAGAGTAACTTGAAGCATTGGGTAAAATTACAACATACCTGGGTGGTTATTTTCATGGCATTTCTTGACGCAGACTTGCTACCTGGGAAAAGTCATATCCTATTTAAACAAGAAATCCCAATAACAACGTGCTTAGTTAGCCCAAGACAAATGGGGAGAATGAAAATATAGGCTAGTTATATAACTAGTTTTATAAAGTTAATTGATTTCTTTCTTTTTGGACACTCTGGGGGTGCATAGGCTGTTGACACAAATAATAGGCTTACACTTTATACTGAAATATTCATGTAATATTGTAATAGTAATAGGCCTATCCTTGAAAGTTGAAACATAATACATGTTGTATTAATGTTGGTCTAAAGTCAGATTTTAATCTGGTAGCTCAATTTATTTTTAGTTTTTTCATTGAATTATTTATTCGATATTTTATCATGTAAGTCAATTGAGAACAGCTTACCTAGGGTAAACTGAAAACAAACAAACAAACCATCTAGACCTGTTATAGCCTATTGACATTTGCATCAAACATAGTCATATGAATTACTGCCTTCCCTTTTTGATTCATGCTCTGGTGTAGGCTTACAGGTGAGTTACACTTCACTGTCACCTACTGTTATGATCCACCAGCGCACCAGAGCTTTAAAAGCACAAAGCGCCCCATGAAAGGTCACTAACGCTGTCTGATTTTAGGTGTTTGGTCGAAGTCGCTCCGTGAGTTTGCCCAGGTTGGGTGGCGTGTCTTCTCCTGGTCTGCCTCCCGCCCTGGGAACACCCGCTTCTGCCGCACCCCGGAGACAGGCGTCCCTTCAGGAAAAGCCGTTCAAGCTTCCAACTCCATGGGAGGCTGCGTCCAGGAGCGCCATTGGCTCGGTGGATGAGGCGTTCATGTTTCCAAGCGCCCCGTCATCTATTGTATCAAGTGTGAATGCAGCCGGCCACCGTAGATCTCTGCCAGAGCCCCCGGAAGAATGGAAGTGCAGGGTCGCTCTTGATCCTGCACCTGTCACTAGAGGTCATTATCAAGTCGCTCCCGCTTTCCAGGCACCATGCACCAGCCGGACATTTACACCTGAGAGAAGAGCTTTTTTTGGACACTTCAGACCAGTGCAGCCTCTTAGGGCTGCTGCTAATGTCATCAGACCTAACATCTATCCATATTCTGCCTCCTATGGCCCAATAAGAAATCCATATTACTAGTAAGAGTCAGACTGACAAAAGCATATAGCTAACTATTAATAGCCTATATTTTAATGCTGTGCCCATAATTCAGCAGCACAGAGGCGCACAGTGCCTCATCTTAATACCCTTGCCCAACCATTCAATTCCCACTCATATGTAGCCTTTCTGTGTGGTGTGT
This sequence comes from Odontamblyopus lacepedii, assembly GCA_034769755.1. Taxonomy (NCBI): domain Eukaryota; kingdom Metazoa; phylum Chordata; class Actinopteri; order Gobiiformes; family Gobiidae; genus Odontamblyopus; species Odontamblyopus lacepedii. Next base: position 22,276,954 of record CM068353.1, on the reverse strand, counting down.
GCACGTTCTCCTAGTGTCTGCACAAGTAATAAAATATTATTATGATAATAATAATAAAACCTTACAGTTGTATTGCACTTTAAAAACGAAACACGTTTCTGTAGACTCAAGACTTTCGACAAACATGTTCAATAGAATCTTGAGGGTTTCACTGTTGTCATCAGACATTCACTCTGCACCCTTAGTGGTGATTAAGCCATTTGCACTCCAGTTTATGTATTCGCAGCCCATAATCACAGGTGGGTGAAGTGTCTTGCCCAAGGACACAACAACAGTATGCACTTTCAATTATGTTTTTAATGGGCTGTGATGCTATTGTGCTGCAAGACAAATGCTATCATACTTTGGCAGAAATTATTTTGATTTTGTGGATAATTATATATTATATCTGTATTTGAATGAGGCTTTCCTGTTCCAAGCTGAGAATGTTTACTTATCACAGTTGTATGAAAGTTTTTCTTATTTCACCATTTCACTGTGGTGGTGTCAGACACTCATGTGTTACCTGTTTGTTTACTTAGAAATACACTGTTTGGGCCATTAAGATGGCATTGCAAAATAAAAAGTAAAAAAAAACAAACAAATAGAATCATTTTTCACTGTAAGATAACACCACAGATCAGAAATCGTATTAATATCTGTTTCTGTGCCTTCAGTCTATGGTTGAAATCAATACAGTTTGAGATTAAGCTGTCAGGCCAGGGGCATTAGGAAAGCTTCATAAAAATGTTTGGTGACGCTTGGTTTCTGGGTCGGAGCCATACATTTCTTATGAGAGCTTGTCCCTGGAGCGTGTATGTTTTATCACAATAGTTCCACACTTCACACTCTGCAGCTGTGTCTCTGAGGTCACACAGACCCAAGATATTATTTGAATATTCTCTTTATGCGCCACATCTCTGGAGAGGGGCGATCCTTATCCCGAAGACATCCACGACCATTTCCAACTCGTCGCCATCCTCGCCTCCCCTCTCTGCCTCTGTGGTCGTCTCCTCTGTCGTGGCGTTTGAGAGTGCTTTTGAGTGTTTGGCAGGTTAAATTTAGCCTATTGATGTAAGCTGCATTCCATTCACAACAGACAGAGAGAAAGACTGTCACAGAGTTTGGCTTTAGTCTGCAGGAGTGTGAAGATCAGTGAAGATCAGAGGAGCGTTTGACCCCTGAACCTGCATACACTACCCCACCTGGAGATAGGTAGCGTCTGGGCATCTGCACAGGTAAGGACACACCTTCTCGTATGGGTGACTTTGAAAGGTACTGCGCTAGGGGGTAAAGTGGCACCAGCATCATCATACCACATTTGAGTATCACTTACTTACATTTAGTTTATCTTAAAATATCCATGAAATCACTCTCAGTGGAGCTCAGTTTTACTGATTCTATTATAGCAAGCTAAAAATAAAAAATATGCAATTATATTTTTGATAATACTTTTTGTAGTCTTCTTCACCATATAACAATAGCTGATCCTCTACAGTGGTATTTTGTTATATTATAGGTTCCATGTTAAACAACTGCTAAGAGTTTACATGAGTTGAATGAAATAGCTATGTATTATGTAATATGCTATGTAGACTATCTTACACAGGTTAGATATGACTACATCTTAGACTAGTGTACTAGCCTAGTGTACAGTTTTAAACCATAAAAGCATTTTCTATTTTCAAACCTGCATTATAATTTGCCATTACGTCATCAGAACATGTCTTTAACTACATGCATTCTTACATAGATGTTTTATATCTTGTTTGACTTTATCAGAAACTCCTATTGTATTGTTTTGTTTTTGTTTTTTTCACAGATCCATCTGAAATGTCACAATTCAGCACCATGACAGACAGTGAGAGGAAGAAGCGAGCAGCAGCCATTTGCAGAGAGGTCCATGGTACCAACGGTAGGACCACACAACATCCATTCTCATGTGGGTTCAAAATGTCATGGCTACACTCCAACTCCGTAAATAAGCTAATGGGATGATTTACTACCTCTGCTGGCTAATCCTTTGTGCCTCCTCTGTTCCAAAGTCTATTTCAGGGTGGGTTGGAGGGTGAGAGAGGGGTGGGAGGTGCCACAAAGCCAACTGTTTGGATAAGGTGAAGGTCCGTGACAGCTGGGGTACATTTTGTCTGTAGTTATTATACAGTAGGTGAGGAAGCATTGTGTTCAGCCAAAAATCAGACCGAATTAACACGTTTCTATTTTGGAGGTCACATGAAGTTTGACATTCATCGCGAAGAATCAAATTTCAATGTAATTATGTTAACAAACTGATAACAAGGCTTTTTGGCTTTTATCTTGGTGGAGATTAGTAATTTGAGAATATTGACATTTTGGCAAAAATAATTCAGAATGTTACAATAATGTTATGGAAATATACTTAAATTATTATACTTACTTAAAGGTGCACTGTGTAACTTTTTGATTGAGGGTCCATCACCTTCTTGTTTCTATGGAAATGTCATTGCTCTACTTACAATGTTCCACAGTATGACATTAATCGACCTTACATTTGTTCAACTATAGGTAGTCTTATTGCTCAAAAATACCTAGAAAAACATACATTCTGACTGTGAGTGGGGTCACCTCTCCACAGATCTGACCTGTAACTTGGTCTGGTTTGGTTTCCATGGAGATAGAAAGCCTTAATGCCATACTGTGAAACATTTCAGACAAAGCAATAACATCTTCATGAAGAAGAGCATTTGACAGACCTTCCAAAAGAAAAGTTACACAATGCACCTTTAAGCTAAAACACATGAATCATTTCTTAATAAACTGTATAATGAAAATAACACTTGTAGAATTGTACTTTATTATAAGTGAGAACAATAATGTCCAATTAGAGAATATTATGGATGTTTTTTTTTTTTTGTTTTTTTTTTGTGTGTATTTTTGTACAATCTGGGGGTATAATTAGACCCAGAATGGCAACTACATTCCCTAAAGAAAATACATATATTTTTAAGCTATAATAGAGCCCTATGAAAATTCAAATGAAGCATGAAAAAGCATATAATGTTAAACATCTATTTCTACTGACAGCCAAACCCTACAAAGGCCTTAGTGAAAATTAACTGTGATGACAACTATAGATATAAAAGAATACATAATGTTTCCTTTAGATAACATTATTATTATTATCACATCTGATTATTGTGATTCTTATTAGACAAATGGACAAACAAGAATCTTCACAAGTGATTTCTTTACATAACTTTTTTTTAATCATATTTTATTATTGTGATTATTATTATTATAACAGACAAACTGACATCTTCACATGTGGTTCTTGTTCATTTCTTGTTGTTATTTTTGCAGGTGACACAATAGACCTGGGGAAGAAACTCAGCACACCAAAGGACATCATGCTGGAGGAGTTATCTTTGCTCTCCAACAGAGGGTCAAGGCTGTTTAAAATGCGTCAGAGAAGATCAGATAAATATACGTTTGAAAGTATCCAAAATGAAGCAAACGCACTGCTTAACGTGAGTCTTATTTCAGCGTTGTATTATGGACAGCTTGTGTTGTGTGTGTGAGATGAGGAGTTGTGTCCACTTGTAGTCTCCGAGCATATGTACCAGAAAATATGCTCTTGGATAAAGTGTACCAACACGTAGTGATAAGAGAGACATGTGCCCCGTGCTGTGTGCATCCTCCAGCCAAATCTTGTGAAGGCTTGCTGCCACTTCACTGAGGAGCGGCTCCAGTTTATCAGTGTGTGCTGATGTGTGTGTGTCTGTGTCTACATGTGTATGTGGTGTATGTGTGTGTCTGTCTGTGTTTGTGTGCGTGTGCATGTGTGTGTTTGTGTGTGGGCTGATGTGTGTGTGTGTGGGTGTGTGATTGTGTACTGTTACAAGGATAGCAGTAGTAAAAGTATATCCATTCAGCAATAATAAGCAAATGTTATTATTTGTTTATATTTCAGAATGACATTATAGATATGAATACTCACACAGTGGAAATCAATGTGGGTGCACCAGACCAGCAAGCTACTACAAATCTTGAAGTCACTGTCTCAGGTAAACAGACTAAAGCAAAAAAGGTGTCCAAAACTTTCTCCTCCACCACTAGTGGTTAAGCCAGTGAATAATAAAATACATGCATTTATGACAGTTTAGAATAAGCCACCAGACCTTCATCCATGTTTAGGACACACTAAATGTTTCATTTGCTTTCTTAAGAGAGATTTTCAAAAACTTGCAGTAAAAACTACTACTTAAAGAAATAGCAGCCAATTCACCTGGAAGCCTGAAGGCCAAGAAGAATTGATCTGAGGGCTGCAGTCGGCCCTTGGGCCACAGTTTGGACATGCCTGGACTAAAGATTGATTAAGATTAGACTTATATGAGGGCTGTAGTTTGGCAACTCACCAAAATATGTAATAAAAATAACAAAATAGACTGCATCCAATCACTTAAATGTTGGCAGCTATAGTTTAGGGAAAAAACTTAATAAAGAAAAATACCGTTTTGGTATAAAATGTATATACACATTAAAGTTATATTACAATCCAGGTCAACTATATGAGCATGTTACAATATCTTTTTAAATTTTATTTTTATTTAATTATACAGCTTGTATAATGTACAAACTGTATTTCTATATTTTATTTGTACTTGTACATATACATTTGTATAATTACACCATATTTGACACCAGTCTCTTGCTATTTTTGCTACTTTTGAACCTATTACTATTTATCCTATTTATATTTCTGCTTTATTATTATATGTATTGTGATGTGTGAGCTATTGTGTCCAAATAATTTCCCTTATGGATCAATAAAGTTTATCTAAGTCTTAGAAAAAAAGTAATAAATAAAAATAGTGTTACAATATACAAATAGACAGAACTAAAAAAATCTATAGGACATGGTCTTTCAGTGTTTAGTTGCTCCTTCTTGAAATAAGCTGCCTGCTCAGTGTGAAAGCTCCTGTGGGTGTCATCTCCTGTCGACATATTATATGATGAGTGCCCTCTTCAAGTATGTGCTATTTATGGCCTCTGAATGTAATGACGGACAACTCAGTTAAGTGTTCCCTAAGTCCCTATTCGCTGAACCATCTGCAATTTTAGCTACATAAAAACTAAAAATGTTCTAATCCCACAGACTGTATTTAGAAATGGACATAGCTAACCCGCTAGCTGCTGCATTCCACATAGGAAGTGATCACGGGGGTGCTTTTAGCTCCATCCACTTTGTCTTCAATTGACTTCACATTGAAAAATTGTCACCCCTCTCTCTGTAACTGCTGCAATGAGCCTTGTCATTTTGGTCTTAAAATATTTGTATTAATGCGCTCTGCATAATCCTGGTGATTTTGTTTGTAAATAAATTCCTATTCCTAATATGGAACGGTGCTCCATATGGAAATTCGCTCCTATAACTGCTAGCCTCGGTGAGCTTCATTTGACTAGAGCTGAACGCTATGGGTGAAGTCACAATCACTTAGTCCACTTCTTCATACAGTCTATGCTTAATCCTGCAATGTGACATGGCCAGAGCAGAAATGTAACTGTCTAGATGTGGCACTCAAATTCAGCCTGTGTTTTTCTTTTGTATTTTGTTTGTTCGTGTGTGTATATGTGTGTGTGTTATTTTGTATGTGCGTGTATGTGTGTGTGTGCATGTGTTTGTTTATGTGTTTGACAGACTCAGCAGCAGAAAAATTGAATGCCACTGCTTCTCACAAGTCGTACCACTCTCCCTGGGAGCAGGCCATCCTGAATGACCCTGACCTGGCTGAGACACTCAAAATGGGAATGCCTGCCCCTGACCCCAGACCAGAGCTGCCTGAGTACAAGTGCTTTAACCGGTCAGTATTTACATGGTTAAAAGGTGAAAACTACACACCCTGGTTGTAGACTGTTATGATACTTAAGTGGTGTTAGCTGCAGGTTCCACACAGTTACTACAATTTATTTGTTAACAATCAAAAATAGAAAGTGGTGTATTGGCTCTACTACCCCAGAAAGGTTTAGTTTTTAAAGAACTGGAAGCCTAAAACCATTTCAAAATGTGTATACATTAACACAGAAAAATCCCTCACAGTGCTCACTGCCTTAGTTGGAAACTGTGAATTCTATTAGGACATCAACAATGTTCTAGCAGTAGGATTTCATCAGGCAAATAGAGGAGGAGCTCTAGGTGGCCATCTTAAATAGGATGTGGCAAGGTTGACAGGCTGTTAAATGAACAATGTTTCAGTGTATGTTGATTTTTTCTGAACAAAAACAATGTTAAAAGGTGCACCGTATAAGTTTTTTGGTGTAGGGTCCATCATCAGCTTGTCTTCATTGAGATGTTCTACAGGATGCTATTAAACCTGTCTCCATAAAGTATGTGACAACAGCAGGCCATGGTCCAATTCAGATCTGAGAAGAAGCAAGCCCACTCTCAAAGTTCAAATGCATGCTTTTCAAGGTATTTCTGAGCAATAAAACACTGATAATTAAATCAATGCAAGATAGATGACTTTAATTTCATACAGTAAAACATCTGGGCAAAGCAAATACATCTCCATGAGACAAGTTGGTGAAAGACCCTCCACCAGAAAACTTACACAATGCACCTTTAAAACAAAACAAAAATCCCCACTTTTAACATATTTTTCTAACTTCAGAGTGGCTACACCTTTTGGGGGTTTTGACAAGGCTCCCAGAGGAATCACATTCAAACTCCCAGAGCTGGATCTGAACCCGCCCAAGTACCCCGAGCTCCAGGACGCCGGGCTCAGGAGACCCACCTTCAACAGGACTGCCCAGGGGTGGATCTCAGAGGGCACCCATTTCATCGTGCCCACCATCACCCTCGAGCCACCCACAGTCCCAGAGTCTGATGATCTGTAAAATGAACATGAAGTTTCAATCTACATCAGTAAGCATAGTTGCAGTTTTGTTAGTTGTCTTACAATAAGCATACATTTCTAGTTAAGAGTGTTTACTGCTTATTTATGTACATACCAAAATATAGTTATGTATAATACAATTGTAAATTATATAATGTGTGAATGGGATGTAAATAAAAGTACAAAATTAAAGTATTGATACCTGCCTGGAGATCTCTTTTGTAACGTGGGAGATAGATTAAAGGAAGACTGTGTAACTTTTCAGGTAAGGAGGTGTTATTTGTGCTCTTGATTTTTTTTCACAGCATGATATTGATTATGTAATTTGCAATTATCCAACTACTACTGGTGTTTATGTCATGCAAAAATATGTTTAAAAACTAGTCTTACAGTGAGCACAGTGAGTCACCTCTCCACAGATCTGACCAGTAACTTGTAACCAGCCTTGTGGTACGTCTAATGCCATATTTTTGAACATTCCAGGCAAAGCAACAAAATGGAGACAAGCAGTAGAAAAGCTCCATAGAGCATCTTTAATATAGAGTGTGAAATGCCACATCATGCCACAGATATAGTTGAATATGCCTTGACTATTTATTTTACTAAAACACAGTTAACATAATTATAGATTTTTGCAAAAACATTTACACTTGTTTTCCCGGTTTGGTCATCTTAAGGTTACCTAGCAACCATGTAGGGCCAAAACTCCTCTAATGTACACAAAGATTATTATCTGACAAATAAAAACACAAGAAAACACCTTTATTTTGTTTAAATAATGTTTAAAGTATCTGAAATATGTGCTTCTTTTGGGTAGAATTCTTCCAAGTGTGATTTAGAATTTTCATAATTTTCAAATTTTTTTTCACACATTGCTTCTTGATTGGTGTAAAAATATAATTTACAATAGACACAACATCCCACCAAAATCCCATCCCATCAAATGAGAAAATAAGAAAATCCTGTGATACGCACTTTAATGTGAGGTTGCACAGGAAACATTCGCTAAGTACTGTTTTTGTGCTTGAGCCACTGAAGTTGTTTTTAGAAACACTGAACTAGGAATAATATGAATGAAGAATCTAAAATAAAATCCCAAAATAACTCAAAAGTGCCTTTGAAGAGTGGAAAAATAGGAGTCTTTTAATAAACATAAGAAAGATGTCTGCATGTGAGTCTCAGGGGGATGTGTCTAACTGGAAGAAGGTGCATTGTGCAGCATCAGGCATTGGCTGGTTGTTCATTCATTCATCATTTTAAACACAGAATATAACACACTCAATATAGTGCTCTAATATTAAAAGTCCTATATTGCATAAAATAGATTCTTGTGAGCTTTAAACTATGTTATAATGTTGTTACTTTATCAAAAGCATACTTGGAGTTGTATACTGTTTCATTCACAGATGTTTGAGTTGCCCTTTATTATGAGTCTGCCTACATCTCCAAAGCAGATTCAGTAGAAATCAATCAATGAGCCTAGTGAACGTGTATGGAGTTTAAAAACACAGTGGGGCACTTCCTGTATTACCACATGACATCACAGTTGGAACAGAGTGTTTTTATTTTCAGAGAACACAGCCTAAACATGCAGGATTTGTGTGTTAAACATGTATGAATGAAACAAAGCAGATACGACTGTAACTGTAAGTGCAATATAGTCCCTTTAAAGAATCACTTTTTGGAGGTGGTGAACTGCAAATGCCATACTGTTTGATTTTATATTTCTCTACCTTCATCAGTCCAATAAAATCATCAAAAATTAAAAACGTATTTTTTATTTTAATTTTTTCACGGTGGGGGTTTAACAAGAAGACTATTATTATTTTAGCACAGTCAGTTCTTGGTGAATCTTTAAGCTGAAATTAGCTGAGTTTGAATTGCCTTCTTCTGTATTGTATAGATTAAAGTGCTCCACAGTAATTCTTGCAGTAATGTCCATTTATGCGTGAAGGCCCATGTAAATGTTAGAGTCATCAGCAGCAGCCACCACATGATTAAACTGCAAGAAGTATATGTTAAATTATGAACAGGTTTTCTTCATGGCTCAGAATCACGGCAATGACAACGTGTGAGACGTTTTTACATGTGTCAGTTAAAATTAACACACAGCTTTAACACATAAATACACTCTCAAATACAACATGATTTTCATCCTCATATTGCAATAAATAAATGCTGGGTTTCCATACTTTTCGGGTAGAACACATGGACTTACATTCATTTTCTGCACATTGATCTGTATGCCTAACCTTTTTCACCCATATCTGAACTTTTAACCATCTGTTTTACAGTCCTCAAAATGTCACATATAGTAGAAAGCTGAAACCCATGATGATTTAAAGGTCCTATATTTTGCAAAATTGTGATCTCCAATCCATGTTGTAATGTTATCACCTCCTCAAAAACATACCTAGGGTTGTGTTTTATTTCATTTTCATTGTGTTGTTTCATTTCATTTGTTTCATTTCTGAGTAATCCTTTATTGTCAGTCTGTCTACATCTCTAAAGCTCAAACTGCTCTCTTCCACCTTGTGATGTCAAGTAGTGGTAGTTTTCAAGTTAACAGCTTTAGTAATACCTTTAGTTCAGTAGATATGGGCAATTCTAGGGATGAAATCATGCAAATGATTTTAGTGAAGGTATGTGAAGTTTAAAAACACAGTGGAGCACTTCCTGTATTACCACATAACATCACAAGATGGAACAGAGTGTTTTCCGTGTGAGTAAAGAACTCAGCCTGTATGCAGGGTTTGTGTGTTACATGTGTGAATGAAACAAACAAAACTCCAGGTGTGTTTGTGCCAAGGAAACAACATTAGAACCTAGACGAGAAAACTGAGCCCCGCAATCTAATGAATACCAGCCCGGATATTCACTTTTATGTTACTTGTGAAGCAGCTACTCGCAGAGAGAAACAATCTGGACACACAAGAGTTGGAGAGTGTGAATTTTGCTGACTGTGGCTCTCTTATGTGTGTGCACTTAAAGCTGCTGGGCTCTGCAGGCTTTCCCCTGCCAGGCCCTCCATCTGCCCCCATTTGGTCACTCCATGTCCTGTTTACTGCGGCTCTATACCTAAACAACACAATATGCCTTTTACCACACAATGTAGCTAATTAAGAAGGTTTAATTGACTGTTTTCTTGTTTAAAGGCCCCATATTATGTATTTTCTGATCTATTTTGTAATGTTATTTTTTGTTTGTTTCATTCACACATGTTTAACACACAAATCCTGCATATTCAGACTAGTTTTGTCTCTCAAACATTAGATACCCTTTTCTACCTTGTGATGTCATGTGGTAATACAGGAAGTGCTCCACCTTCACTAGAATCATTTGGATAATTTCACCTCTGCCAATTTCTACTGAACTAAAGGTATCTGTTAACTTAAAAATGACATCTTAATGACATCACAAGGTGGAACAGAGCGTTTCAAGATTTGGAGATGTAGACAGACTAATAATGCAGCATTAACTTAAACGTGTGAATGAAACAAAACACAACTCTGAGTACGTTTTTGGGGGGTAACAACATTCTAACGTGACTTAGAGTTCACAAGAATCCATCTGTGTAATACAGGATCTTTAATTTGCAGTAATCTCCACACAAAAGGCTAAAAGAAGGTTTTTGAACAAAGGCGGTGTAAAGGGGTAAGCTTTATTGCCCCTGGTGCTGCATGATTATGAAACCACTGAAGTCATGTGATGTCTTCTCTCATCATCATCATGACAAGTTGGAAGTCTGACCTTCCGCCAGCGCGCCTCGCCACGCAGAGTCGGAAGATTTCTGTGGAGCGGCAGTGTACTTGAGGCTACACTAGGGGCGGAGTTTGACCTCACCAAGTCTCAAAACATCACTAATCCGCGTCGGACATTCTGGCACAAGCCACCAACACTGGCCCAGTTTGAGCGCAAAAAGGGACACGTTGCACCGAGCCAACAGCGGCGTTTTGTTTTAGCGACGGCTCGTTGATGTTGGAGCTGTGGTGAATGCACATGTCGGACGGGTTGTGAGTGGTGCACTATGACAGATAGTGTGTTACATGCGTCTGGACATCTGCAGTGAGTCCTCGCCAGCCTCTGCCTCGCAGGGTTTTAGGGAGAAGAGCAGGGATTGCTCGCGTTGACAGCTGGAACCCTCCACGTCGTCTGGCGCCTCTCTTTATTATTGTGAGGTGAGTGCGCTTGTTTTGTCCAAACCGTTGCGGCAAATGTAGATCCACTGTACAGTGAAGTGCTGGCAGTGTGTCCGCTTACTGCTGTGTCGAACACACCGAACCACGCACCAAGCGCTTATGACAAAGGATTTATGTCCTCTTTGAACCCAGCCTAACAGGAAAACGGTTCTTATATTGTGTATTATGCGTATAAGCCTATAATGTCATCACATGGGGTCTATGCGCGAGCCAGGATGGTGCACAAACACATGGACGATATATCATTAGCCTTTACGTTGAAAACGTTGCGTAGCCTGGATCAGCAACAATGCAAAAATGGCACAAAGTGTCCTTCATGGATCAATATTCCACTTAGTACTCTCATCGGCCTGCATGTTATTTACACTTTACAATGATGTGTATGTTACTGTTTTCTCGTCAGGCAGTTAACCGTATCAGTTTCCTTTATAGGACATCCAGAGGCTGTTGAGATACTCTAGTATTGTTGAGATTAGACTTTAAATCATTCAGCAGTTATGCACCACTCAGTTATATGATCCCAGTATAATTTTCGCTTTTTTTCAGATTAAATCCACTTTCACTCAATGTGCAGTGTCTCTGGGTGGAGGCTGCCCTGTGGCTGAATGATGCTGTGCAGTAGCTGCTGTGTGGGTGCGTGGGGCTGAGATGGACACATCCCATGGCCAGACCTCCACACCAGCTCCCAGCTCCCAGAATGTCCAGCTGCAACAAGTCTTCCTCCAACTCCGGAGAAGGTATCTGAGCCCAGCCATGTACATGATGAATGATCAAAGTTTGTAAGTTTATATGTCATAAGGCATCATAAAAGACCAGTGCTGTTATTCACAGGTTCTAACACTAAGGCATGGGCAAAGATGTTCAAAAAATCGGGGGGAGGTTTGAAGAAATCGTACCAGCCGGGGAGCATGCTGTCTCTGGCTCTGACCAAAGGCCTGATCAACGAGCCCGGGCAGAACAGCTGTTTCCTGAACAGTGCAGTTCAGGTACATCTGGGTCATGTGGAGACTCTTAAGAGCTTTATCTTTTGTGCATTGTTTTATCTGAAATGATGGATAGCTACTTTGAATTTATCCCTTAAAAGCTGACTGTTACACTGATGTTTACATTAGTATAACAGGTTTCATTTTGTGTCATCCTGCTTCCATTTGGTGTATACACAGGTTCTGTGGCAGCTGGACATTTTCAGACGAAGTCTGCGGCAGCTCTCAGGTCACTTTTGTCTTGGTGATGCCTGTATTTTTTGTGCACTAAAGGTTGGTTCATTCACTTAACAGGTACATTTAAAATACACATATATAAAAACTCACGCTTATCCTTATATTTTCCCAGAGCATCTTCAGTCAGTTCCAGCAGAGCAGAGAGCGTGTCCTGCCCTCAGACAGCCTGCGTAACGCCTTAGCTGAGACCTTTAAAGATGAACAGCGTTTTCAGCTGGGCCTGATGGACGATGCAGCAGAGTGCTTTGTATGTACCCAGTTTATAGTTAACACTAGGGCTTTTAATAATAAGAAGAAGAAGAATACATTTTATTTATAAGCATCTTTCTAACACCCAGGGTCACTTTACAGGGCATAAACACAATTTTAAAAAAAATTATACAATTTAAATGTGCACTGGTGCTGGTGAATGGCTTACCACTTGCTTGGCTCCATGAAATGTTATTATTTCCTTGGAATGTTTCACAGTATGGCATTCGGTTTATCTATCTTCATGGAGACAAACATGTGATGCCAACAAGCCAAGGTACAGGTTAAATCTGAGGAGTTTTTTCATGGTTTTTACAGCATTTGAGAGAAATAAAATCACCTGTTATTATAAATGCAAGATGGATACATTTAATGCCATATTGTGGAATATTCCAAAGCAAAATAATCCAATTTCTATTAAGGCAACCTGAAAGTTACACAGTGCACCTTTAAGAACATTAAACAGAGTAAGATAATTTAAAAAGATGAGATTTAATTTAACAGAAGAGCCCAGTGCTGCTGTTGTGGAAAAGATGACCCTCCTCCCTTTTTTGCACTAAAGCAATGTGTTTTGGTGATGTGGATTTAGTTATAGTTTTATTTAAAGGTGCACTATGTAACCTTTGGTCATTTGCATATTTCTATGGATATGCCATTGCTCTGCCTGAAATGTTCCACAGTATGACATTAAACATCTCACCCTTACATTCTATTCATTCATATTCAATATTCAATTACAGATGGTTTTATTGCTCAAAAATACCTAGAAAAAGAGGTATTCTGACTGTGCATGGTGTTGCCTCTCCACAGATCTGACCTGTAACTTGGTCTGGTTTGGTCTCCATGAAGATAGAAAGGTTTAATGCCATACTGTGAAATATTCCAGATAAAACGATAATATCTCCAGGAAGAAAAGCATTTGACGGGCCCTCCACCAGAAAAGTTACACAATACACCTTTATCCGTCATATACATGTGATGTTTTGTGTTTGCTCGTTCTTTAGGAGAACATCTTAGAGAAAATCCATTTACACATTGAGTCAGATTCAGCAACAGATTCTTGCACCTCCAAATCCTGCATCACACACCAGAAGTTTGCAATGATGCTTTATGAACAGGTAAGATACAGTACACTCCTCTGTTAGCCAGGCTCTGTATTCGATACTTGATTTTTATTTTTTATTTTTTCAGTTTGTGTGCCGTTGCTGTGGTGCTTCTTCAGACCCTCACCCCTTCACAGAGTTTGTTCATTACGTCTCCACCACTGCTTTATGGTGAGTGCTTGGTTTGGTGCAACAGCTTTAAAACCAGGATATTAAAATCAAGTCCTGGTTTGAATATCAAAACTATTAGATAAGGTTACAGGTCTCAGCTATTTGATTTGCATTGTGCAGCTTTCCAAATATGCTCTTTCCAATATATGTATTCATACAAACACTATAGCTGTTTAATTGTCAATAAATCTAGGCATGTTCTTTATGACATATTTCTGTAAACAGAATTAACTCCGAGTATCTTTCATTTCAATATAGTTTTCATTTCACATGTCTGTATTTGTGAATGCTAGATCTGTCACGATAACTAATTTTGAAATGCCATAAATTGCTTAAATAAGTATAGACAATAAACTATAATACTTATATAGGTAGTTTGTGTTTATAAGGAGTTTATAATCTGACCCTCTGTAGCTGAAACTTTATCATAGTACATAAAAATATCCAAAATTTCCCCTTAATGCAAGGAAAAAGTACCCATGATAAATAATGACCCCCAAAAACTATTGTTCCATTTGTCGTGTGGGGAATGATAAGTCGATATCATATTCATCACGACTGGCCTAGTCAATACAAAGACCAGTACTGTCTAAATGTACTTGTTATGAAGAAGTACTGTGCACTTCTCTGTGTTTATGCAGTCAGCAGGTTGACCGTTTGCTGGGAAAGACTGAGCGTCTGAGGTCTGACATGTTTGGAGAATTGCTGCAGGCGGCAAACAACACTGGGGACCTCCGGAGCTGCCCGGTACAGACCAGTCTAATCAAACTATATATAAACAATATATATATATATATATATATCTTTAATATCTTTGTAGAATATCTTTGTAGGGTATTTTTATGTATTTCTATTTATTTGTGTTGCTATGGTCTTTAAAGGTGTGTTGTGCAACTTTTGCTTGTCTCCATGGTGTAATGTTATTGCTTTGATATGCTTCAATTTTTCGGTTATTGTTACATCCCGGTTTGGACAACTTTAATCAAACTATAATATACACACACTACAACACACACTACATGCAGGGTGAAGGCGTCTGTAGATGAAAAGAGGTGAACAAACTGTAAAATATTGGCTCCATGTTTTACAGTTTGGACTTTTGCTGTGAGCTCTGACATGCTCTTGTGTGGCCAGTAGCAGACATGTTATAAATAGCTGGAAAGATTATCCACTATGTTTTATCTGTTTTTGCGGCTGCTATGTACTTTTCTGCTTTGAATTAAAATAGAAATCGTTATATTTAACACTGTTGTAGTTCGAGCAAAGAAAAATTACATATAACAACAGTTAGGGAAAAAATGGCAGATTAACTTGTTTCAGCACAAATCTTTATAAAAATCACTACATTTGAGGCTTTATAAGATCTCAAAATCTGCTTTTTACTTTTTACTCTTGAAGTAATTTTTTAAACAGGTACTTAAACATATTTTTTTGTTATCTGCTTTGGCTAAATAGTAATAATAATAATAAATGTAAGGTAGAGCTGTTTGTCATATTGTGGAACATTCTAAGTAGAGCAATGACATCTTTATATAAATAAGCAGGTGACAGACCACTAAACAAAAAGTTACACAGCGCACTTTTAATTCAAACAGAACAACGCACACTTAGACTAAAAGAATATCAGATTCAGAGTTCTAAAATTACTCTTTGACACTTCTAGTCTCAGTCTGAAGATAATAAAGTCTTTCTCTTCAGAGCGTTTGTTTGACTTTCAGCTGCTTTTTATGAAATGCCAGGAATAGACAAAAGCAATATTCTAGTGGCTTGTTCAAACACTGACATTTTATTACTCTGCATTTATTTTTAATTTAGTTCGTAAACCTTATTTTTGTGTTCAGTTTTGTCTCATGACACTGTTCGTGTTTCAGAGTGACTGTGGGCAGAGCATTAAGATTCGCAGAGTGCTCATGAACTGCCCTGAGATCGTCACCATTGGGTTTGTGTGGGACGCCGAGCAGTCTGACCTGACAGACGATGTCATCAGGGCTATAGGACCACGCCTTAACCTGACCGGGGTAAGAACAGCACTGTATCAGCTAGAGACACAATAATAATAATAATAATAATAATAATAATAATAATAATAATAATAATAATAATAATAATAATAATAATAATAATAATAATAATAATAATAATAATAATAATAATACACTTTGTAGACTCACATTCAATTGCATTTGGTTTGGTTTAGAGCTTTCCAGTCTGTTCCGCCTACAATAGAAGTTATTTAAGCATTTAACATAGTTGGATATTTAGTAATAATAATAGTAGTATTTTTTCTATTCATAGACTGTACATATAAATGGATATATTTAACCTGCTAGCTGCCTCGTTCCAAACATGAAGTGCCCATGTCGTACATTCGGGTCAATTGACTTTACACTGAAAAACTGTCATCCCTCTCTCTGTAACTGTTGCAGTGAGCCTCATCTTTTTGGTCTTAAAACCCACTTTACATGATTGTGGTGTTTTTATTTAGCCATTTCACAATTTTTTGTGAAGAAATTCCATTCCAAATTCCTTTTCCTAATATGGAACTGGTTCCAAAGTCACCCCTAAAACTGCTTGCCTCATGAGCTTCATTTGACTGGAGTTGAACGCTATGGGTAACGTCATGCTCCCTTAGTCCACTTCTTTATACTACACTTTATGGTTCTATGGTATCTTCAGAGTTTTACTTAAAATAATACATATCTTGGCCATATCTTGAAACTGTTCATATTTTGTTAATTATAGTGAGTGATTTGGTGAGTGATTTGAAAATGCTACCAATACACTGGTTTAGTTGTGAGCTGTATCTGCAGATCAAACTCATCTCATTGACTCTCTTTCAGCTTTTCAACCGCGTGACGGATGAAAATGCCAAACGCAGTGAACTACATCTGGTGGGGATGATCTGCTTTTCGAGTAAACACTACTCAGCTTTTGCCTATCACACCAAATCTTCCAAATGGATGTTTTTTGATGATGCTACTGTAAAGGAGGTTAGGAGTCCAGATTTTAAAGGGCCTATGTTACTCAAAATTGAGTCTTGTGAGCTTTAAGTTATGTTATAATGTTGTTAGCTCATCAAAAAAAAATGCATGGAGTTGTGTTTTGTTTCATTAACACTTTAGTCCTTTATTATTAGTCTGTCTACATCTCCAAAACTCAAAATGCTCTGTTCCACCTTGTGATGTCCTAAAACGGTTAAGTTAACAGCTACCTTTTACTTTTTATTTAGTAGAGTTTAAAAAATACAGTGCTGTATTCCTGTATTACCACATGACATCACAATGTGCAACAATGTGAGTGTTTTTTCTTTGAGAGAAGAACACAGCCTAAACATGTGGATTTGTGTGTTAAACATGAGTGGATGAAACAGATCACATCTCCACATATGTTTTAATGAGGAACAACACCATAACAGATCATAAAACAGTGTAATATGGGCCCTTTAATGTTCTTTATTCACATACTATGGCTGCTCTGTACTACCTGCCAGTGTCTCTCATATTCTCTGCTTGTTAGATTGGATCCAAGTGGAAAGATGTTGCTTCCAAATGCATCAGGGGACATTTTCAGCCCCTCCTTTTGTTTTACACCAATCCCGAGGGAACCCCTGTGTCCAATGAAGATGCCCCAAGACAGACCACTATGTGCCCACGCTATAAAACCCAAGTCAATGGAGATGTCTCAGGTACTGAACAGATAGAAGTTTGGACACACCCTCTCATTCTTTTTTTTTTTTTTTTTTGTCTTTCTACATTTTAAATATATAAGGAAGACATAAAATAAAACAAATGAAACAAGATCTGTGGAATTATGTAGTAAATGGTGGCTATTAAGCCTGTCACAATAGTAAATTTTAAAGTACGATATATTGATAAGATTGATACTCATTTATGGCACTGACATCATAACCCAAGAGCCACAAAAACTATTCTAAATCTACAATATTGCAATAAATACATAGCAGAATGAAGCAGTTATGTACTTAGTTTGCATCTGTAATGAATGAAAGGAGTTATTAATTCAACCTTCGATGCCATATAGCCAAAAATTAACCAAAAACATCCCAGTATGGGATGTTTTTATGGAAAATGTATATAAAAATATTTAGTAGTTATTTAAATTTTTTCTTTGCTACATAGCTCCGTATATCTTGCTTCATATATTTGATGTCTTCTGTGTATTTATAAAATGTAGAAAGCAAAAAAAGTAATAAAAAATTAAAAAAAAAAAAAAAAAAAAGAACTGAATGAGATGGTGTGTTCAAACTACTGACTTGTGTCATGTATACGTGTATTTATGTATATATGAGTAACCCAAACAGCTGTTATTTCAGTGTATCAGTGAACTTAGACTTAGACAAGTATTTGGACACAGTAGTTCACACAATATAATACCAGCAACAATAACAAGAGTCTGGTATCAAATAAGGCATAAATATATAAACATATGTGTACAAGTAAAAAAATAATATAGAAATAGAGTAATACAAATATATCTCAAGTTTGTTACAAGAAATGAAATGAAATAGTGATTGACCTGACATAGGGTTATCTTTTACATAAGGGTGAGTTGTCGTGCAGTTGTATGGAGTATGGTATGATGAAAGCACTAAAAGAGCTGTAGATGTGAATGCCAGTTGTGCTTTGGGCTGTGCTGATAGATTGTGCTGCCCTGTGCTCTGGCTTGAACTTGACATGAGGATGATGTCTCTGTTGCATGCAGATTACCACCCATGCCTCCTCCCTAATCCCCACTCCTGTCCTCGCTCCCATACTTCACTTTTCCTCTGCACAGTCACATTGATTCACTCATCCGTCTGGATTTTGGTAGACGCCACACAGCTTGTTTTCATGTTTGGTCTTAGTTTAGAGTGATGTCCTGATGTATTAACTGGCATGGGACTGGAAAGTAAGAGTAAGTATGTATTTTTATTGGTTTGTATGCGACTATGGTATTTAAGTTTGTGACTGTGTCTGATCTTTGTTGAATTTGTGTCACAGCTTTCAGTATTTCAGTATTAAGATTTCACTTAGGATTAGCAGCAGGAATTCATCCTTTATATGGAACTCCTGGTCATGGGTATAGTCTGTAAAAATGTGTTTTTGCATTTAATTTTTGTATTTTTTTTCTGCTCACACTATTTCAGAGTGAGAGTTAAAATATTTGAGAGTTTTTCTGCTTTGGGCCATTAAAGAACTTTAAAGGTTTTTGTTATATTTATTTTTATTTTTGTGGAGTATTTCTTTTTTCCATCGTCTCTGTAAAAAGAACAGTTGAAGTGCTTAAGTGGCAGCTGTTAATGATAATGCTTTGGTGCGAGAGCTGATGTGAAGACAGATGTTCACACTGTCTCAATTTCCTGTGTCTCACATGAAGCCACACAGATCATATCGGCGCGGTAGCTCATTTATGTTCATTATGACTGTGATATTTTAACATAAGGATGTAAGGATGCATTTAATTTAAGTTTAAGTTATTGTAGCATACCATAGTTAATACAACTACAATTATTATTTTCAGTGAAGCACCCTCTTGGCAGTCCAAAAAAACACCAAGATCCCTTCATGGAGAGGTCAGGTGACGTAGCCCGTAAGGACAGAGGACATCGTAAAACGGACCCGCCACAACTCAAAGGTAACGATCATTTGCTTAAATGTGCTGAGGGGAAGGCTGTGACATAGTTGGTCTCTTATATTTCCTCTTCAGACGTGGCTCATGGTCGATCTTCTTCTCCACCAGAAAATGGACCCCGGCTCGCTCCTGATCACAGACTGAAGACATATCCACGCTCTGAGAAGTCCAACCGCTGCAGCAGATCCACACAGGACTCCCGCAGCACACAGGGGCCTGGCCACATACGCAAGAACAACTCCTCTCCAAGTCGGAATCAGGATCAGGACAGTCAGGAACACTGGGAAAAGGGTGTCTCACACCGAAACAAAACCAAGTCCACTTGGAGACCAATCCGAGAGGTTCTGAACGTGGACACTGTCCTGAACGAGCTCGAACAGCGCCGTCAGCAGCAGCATGACAGCCCCCACCGCAGCAAGCCCCAACCCCAGGACAGACCGGGGCAGGACAGACCGGGCCAGGACAGATTGGGCCAGGACAGATCAGGCCAGGACAGATCGGGCCAGGACAGGGGGCATTCTGAACCAAAAGAACGTGAACGGGACTCTACTCACAGAGACGAGCGTAAACAGAAGAGTTTAATGACGATCTATGAAGACGAACAGCGCTTGGAGACGGAGAGTCACAGCTCAGTGGACTCTGAGAGCAGAGCTCAGCAGAGAGGAGGCAGACTGAAGGGGGCGCCCAAGACTCTGCTGCGCAGTGAGACCTGGACCATCCAGAGGACAGAATCTGGATATGAGAGCAGTGACAGACTGAGCAGCGGCTCCACAAACCCAGACTCCCCTGGTGTGGATGGGTTTGTGTTAAAAGACCCACGAACAGCAGACACTCAGTTAAAGAGGTGGGATCTGCCTTCGCTGTGAAGGCTATGCATTATATTATGGCAATTTCACTAAATATTATTATCCTAATTACACTTTCACAGCATATCAGTCATTTTATTTTATGATTTTTATGAAAAGATACAATTGTGTAATTGTTATGACAAATGACACTTTGAAAAAAAAAGCACATTCTTCATTCTTTTTTCATATAAAGCAGATCTGTATTATATGGCTTGATGTACCAGATTAGCAGAATATATGAATGTAAAGTGTAGGGCTAAATCCATAACCATAATAATTATTGATAACTGATTGTTCAATTAACATTAACATCTCTGATGCTAACTTCTATTCATTAACACTACTGTGTCTTTTTCAGCCAGTGTCACCAAAAGGGGGCAGAGTCAAAGCAAAATCTTTCTTCTCCATGCTACAATGGTAAGATTATTTATGTACATTGTTTTGTGTGTGTTCTATAATCATTTAGAATACATGCAGTTTATTTATCTTATACTATTACCCTTGTTATTGAATTTAAAAGTGTAAAAAAAATAGGTGGGGTTTGCTGGTCACTGTGAATTTAATTAAAGGTTGATTAATTTCTGTGTGATCTCTAAGCCTGGACTGGTTTCTTTAACCTCCTCACCCAGTCAGCCCTGCACAGGCTGTAATCTGATGATAATCCCACAAAGCTTGTTCTGATGGTACAGCTGGACTCTTCCTCTGGTATTGTCATTAATATGTACAGATGCACAAATGTATCTCAGAGAAACTGTGTGAGCCTACAGCTCCCACATTTAACTGAGCAGGGACCTCTCCAGGGCAACAGCTAAGAAAAAATAACGCATCTATTTTTAAAGAAAAGGAATTCAGTGCCATACTGCCTCCTGCTGTGCGGCGCTCAGACTGCTCTCTCCAGCTGTGGGGGTCCAAAACCACTCTGCTGCCCCCTGCTGGACTCGCACTGCTCTAGTTTTATAGTGTACTATGCATGTTTGTGTGTTTACGTCCTTTGTATAAGATTAGGGCAGATTTCAGCACCACAGGCCTATTTCATTTATTCCAAGAAATTATGTGGATGGATCAGTAAATCTTAAGATTATGAGAGATAAAGGAAACATTTTATCCTTACATGTTACACAATGCCTAAATCCTTTCCATGTTAAAGGCTGTTTGCAAACCTGAATATACTGTGGATGGTTTTCAGTAGATTATCTTTGGTCTCAATTATCTTCCTGTGTTTTTCTCTTTTTTTTTTTTTTTTTTTTAAATTCACATTCATACATCAAGCCAAATCTCAGGGAAAGAGCAATGACCAGGGATCTCATCCTCATCTTAAGAGCAGTCCAAGTTCTAGGTGAGTGGCATTTTGCAGTATTAGTTAATGCAGAAGTCAGAGGTTTATGTTTGTTATTATCATATTTTTGCAGAAGAAAGTCTAAGCACCCGTCCAGTTCGTGCAGAAAAGCGTCAGGCTCAGACAGAGAATGCAGCAGCTCAGAGAGCCGGCAGAGTGAGCTCCAGGAGCCTCCCCTGTGTCGAGGGCACAGTGGAGACAGCACAGGCCTTAGGCACATGGCCAAAACCAGCAGCTCTGAGTGGAACAGCTCTGATGATCTGGCCCTGTCAGAGCCAGAGGACAGAGACAGCTCTTACCGCTCCAACAGTGAGCCTGTCACTTCGGATTCACA
Organism: Odontamblyopus lacepedii; assembly: GCA_034769755.1. Lineage (NCBI taxonomy): Eukaryota > Metazoa > Chordata > Actinopteri > Gobiiformes > Gobiidae > Odontamblyopus > Odontamblyopus lacepedii. The sequence goes on along the minus strand of CM068353.1, from coordinate 22,255,012 downwards.
GTGTCCCCACATAACCCTGGCCTTCCCTCCCAGCAGCGTGAGCTCAGAGAGTCAACTGAACAGTCACACTGCAGGCTCTCCTCATGTACGTCCAACTGCACGGAGCCCTCACCAGGGGGAGACCAGTCACTCTGCGTTTCGTCCCAGGATGCTCCAAGAACCCTTCTCATCTCCGCATCTCTCCACTGCATCCTACACCAGTCCTCACAGGAAAAGTGACATCTCAGGCCACCGGACCTTCTCAGACGCGAGCTCCAAGTCGGGCTCAGACATAGAGAGAAGCACGCCCTCGTCCTGTGACAGTGAAGAGAGGCTCAGTGTGAGAGCAGAGCACAGTCCTGCTCAGGAGGTATCTCTGACCACATACTTCAACGTAGATAACTGTATGACGGAAACATACCGTCTCAAGTACCACAACCAGAGGCCCCTGGTCCTCTCCGCCACAGTGCCACGGACTGCTGTCCCCAGTGACCGCAGAGATAACACTGACACACACTCACAAGACGTGCCAAAAGCCAGACCTGATACAAGTAAGTCTCCTGTCACAGCTCTCTCTCCATAAGCTGCACTGTGTTTCTGACACAGCACTGACTTGTCCCAAAACTAGTGAGGTAGTATCCACTGAAAGCAACAGAATATTCAAATAATTATATTAGTTTTTTCATTTGAAAAACTTCTGACAGGTTGCTTATCAAAACTGCAACATACTAGACTTACTTAATTATATTTTTGCACAATTATACATTGCATTAAATAAAGTGGCATTTACTCACCTTACAAACCTCGGCCTTTTCAGGTTTAACTCTATGCATTTATATTTAGTTACCATATAATGTAATGTAATCGATGTTTGTTCTCATCACAAATGAGACCACGCTGAGGTGTAAATAAACATGTGCCAAATGATGACTGAGCCAGGATAATTTAGTTATAAAGGTGTAATACCATAAATAATCTTAAAGAGGCAGCTCCCCAGAAAACTATTGTGAACGTTTTGCACATTTTAATTCAAGTTACGCATATTTCTCAAAAATATGATTTATTTTTATTTTCTGTTTTCTTAACAGGCCATAATAGCAATAAACCCACAGCAAAATGGAACCCAGTGTCAGCCAAAGGACTGGACGATCGTGGTTTTTTATGAGTGATAAGATGTTTACAGAGGCGGTCAGTCAAGTACTAACTGGATGCCAAAGAGTTCACAGACCTGTTACTAACCCTGATAAAAGGAACATATTTATGCAAGAAGTCTGTTGACATACTGTTTAACATGTAGAGCCTATACTGTCTTCCATTGTCCTGCTGCGGGATTTAGTTTGCACCAAATCATTTGTTTGCACCAAATTGTTTGCACATGAGGAGTTTCTCATCTCCAACACACTGGCTGTTTTTGTGCAATATTTTTGAGTTGTGCTGCTGAAATGAGAATGTATCTGAATGTAGAGATGGTGTTCAGTGTAACAAACACACAAAAAAGGAATGTGAAATACAAATACTATAATTAATTATAGTGTATACCAGTTTTTTTGAAGGCTTTGAAAGGTTTTGGCAGCTCAATCATTTTATACAAATTAAATGGCCAATATTACACTATTTTCTGATCTATGTTATAATGTTTTCTCATCAAAAACATACCTGGAGTTGTGTTTTGTTTCATTCACACATGTTTAACACACAAACCCGGCATGTCTTCTCTTTTCTTTCACTAGAATTATTTGGATGATTTCAGCTCAACAAAAGGTAAAATAGATAGCTGTTAACTTGAAAACTACCACTACATGACATCATAATTTGTAACAGAGCATTTTGAGCTTTGGAGATGTAGATGTGTGAATAAATGTGTGAATAAAACAAAACACAACTCCCAGTATGTTTCTGATGCGTCAACAACTTTCTAACATATATCGCAACCGTGTCAACTGCGTAATATAGGACTTTTAAGGGCCAGAGGTCTAAAGTAAATTCATAATTTAATTTTTACAACATATAGTTAATAAATGACTAGGGGCTGCCTTTGTCAAGCTAATCCTATTGGCCCACTATATCTCATGACAAAGGTTCTTTAGTCAATCTTGATCAAATTAGGTAATGTATTACCACCTTTTCATAACCCAGTGTAATGTTTATTCAGTTGCACACTCATTTATTTATGAGTTCAGAGTTTGTTGATGAGCAGATATATTTACAGATATACCACTTGATTATGCCATTATGAAGAAATGCCTCTTTCTGTTCTTAATCCTGCATGTGGCCTTTAAAGTCCTAGCATGAGCATGTGCATAATGGATTATTGAACAAAGCAACACTATATTGGACTTTAACCGAATATATTGAAATTTATTAATTAACTTGTATTTGTAACTACAATTGTTCGTCTGCATTGTTTGTAAAAAAAAAAATAAGATACACTATTGATACACCGTAAGACGAGTAGACCAGAAATCACAGTTTTCTGATTTGCGTTGAAAGCATTTAAATTATTTTGTATTCGCCACTACAACGACCATTAACTTTGCTCCATGTTTTTCTTTTTCCCCCTTCTTTGTCTTTGAGAATCACATGCAACTTTAAAATACAAACTGCACTGTTTTTTATGAAGAGTTAACACAGAGATACAGTCTTTATGTCACATGGCACTTCACAATTACAGTTGCCTTTAAAGTTGATTGTTTTTGTTCATACCCAGTGTTTTGTCCTTCCATTTTTAAAGTAATTACTAGTATTGTTTTGATGTGCAAATTCTACATTCACCAGTCCATGCTAAAAACACCTCACTTGCCAAAACTTGTGTGTGTTTTTCTCATCATTTGTGTTATGCATCTCGTGTCCATTTTGAATTATTATTCTTCTCACTTGGCACACTGCTTTGATTTTGGTGTGTCAAAAGTGCCTTGTCATTTTCATCGTTTTTGAAAGAGGATAGAGACCGTGGAAATGGAGTATGCAAATCCTTTACGTATGCAATGCCAACAGCGACATCTAGTGGCACCATTAATGTGGAAGTGTCTTGTTCTAAAGAAAGAGGGACACTTAAGTGAAATTCTGTTGCCTCTTTTAAATCATATACAATTCAGTAATTGTAAAGAGCTGCAAAGCTATATTTCAAATAATTGTACTACTTTATTTTTTTCAGTTTCCAAAAAGCTTTATAAATTTTAGTTGCCTGAATTTGCCCCTGAAGGTCACAGTTGGCAATGCATGACTTTTGTTGACATTTTTGCTCTTGTCATTTCACACTCAACAGGCACAGAATACAATTTGCAATACAAAATGATCAAATAAAGTTTTAAAAATGTCACAATTCTGTACTCCTCACTAGTTGCACTGTATGGCGTGCCCCAAACACAGAATCCTACATTCATACCTCTTTGTGTGTATTTGGTTCTCAGTACTATGCTTCAGCAATCGACTGAGTGACAAATTAAAAAAAAAAAACATGCAAATTGTCAACACCTTATATTTTTGTAGATAATATATATTTATTTTTATTCATTGTTAAATAAAGACTCAATAACTGTATGAAGAAGATGCGGCGTTTGTCTTTTTTAACCCAAATAACGCAGTCTCACTTACTGTATGTATGATTTTTATTATAGTATCAAAAGGTGTAAAATACTTCAAGCATGTCAGGGCCACTCCTTTGTTGGTTTAAGGAGTGGACGATTTAACATTAAATGTGAAAAGTTTGGCCCCTGTTTTCTCTAACCTCTCTTGAAAATCCTTTTAGCATCCACGCCTTCGTAGTTGTAGCTCTGATGAAGAAAGTTAAAATATTACACAAATGTCATTTCATTTACGTTGCTAATTCTGTAATTATACTCTTACCTGTATTAGTTCGTCTCCTGCAACAACTCTTGTGGTGGTGAGCTGTTTTCCATTGTCCTTTCTGAAGAAAATTCCTTTCAACATATCTCCCTCCATGACCCATGAGCCCTATAAATCATGAATAATCAGTCGTTTTGCAGAAGTACAAGTTTACAATGACCGTTAGGCTTGTGGTGCAGTCAGCTGACACTTCCACATTCATATACAGAGCTCAGTTTTACCTTGAATGACTTGATTTTGGAAGGCAGTGTTATCCAATTACAAACCACAAACAAGCACACAAAGCACATGTATTGTTTTGTGTTTACCCTATTATCATAAAATTCCATAGACTCACGGATAATTCAGTCCCATCTGCGAGGCTGTACTCAAAGGTGACTCCCAGTGTAAAGTCTATCTCCAGGGTTCTGAAGTTACTGCTCTCCTTCACATGAAACTTGTCTCCATTCTGTTCCAGGGTGATTTTGAGATTGTCGTGAGCAGCCAGCTTCCTCTTCACCATGTTAATACCTACACGGACATGCATACACACACAAACACACACTTGTTAGTACATGCAACTGTGTTACATCAACATGTGGGTGCTTGCGTAAAGGGAGGCTTGGGAAATGCTTTTACAATAGTAGAATAACTTTTTCCCCTTACCCATTTGCTCCATAAACTTCTCATAGTTTTCATTGCGGTCAATTTTCCAGGCACCGTTGAAAGTCATGTTGGCGGGTGGGAGGTGGTGGAAGGCTGGTGGCGGGTGCAGGATGAGGCTGAGCAGCGGTGGAGTCTATAGTGGCAGGGACTGCACCTGGCGACTCTGACATGCCTTTTAAAACCTGGCTCCCCTTATCGCCTCATTTATCTGAATGATGATGTGGCTGTTTAAAGCTCGCCCTGAAGTCATACAATAGCACAATTTCTCACTTGCTGAACATTAAAAGCCATGCCCACACCACGCTGCTTAAATCTAGAGTAAATAACATTATACCGGACCACAACCAGTTCTGCAGGTGCTTATTTAAACGGGTGGCAATTGTTGTTTCATAGTGCATCAAACACGCCTGTCACAATCATTACCGTATAGAGACTTATTGTTCAATTTATGAAAGATAAAACAATAGATTTTTGTGCTTATAGATATTTTTTGGCTATAAAAGATTTGAGCTGTAAAAAGTTGAATGAATAACTTGATTTATTACAGATTACAAAGTTAATACTTAAAGGTGCATTGTGCAACATTTCTGGTACAGGGTCCGTTGCCTGCTTCCATGGAGATGTTACTGTTTTGCCTTTATTTATTTATTTATTTGTTTGTTTGTTTGTTTGATTGTTTGATTGTTTATTGGATCCCCATTAGTCTTTACTAGGGTAAAGACTATTCTTCCTGGGGTTCAAGTTAGCATGTAATTTACAATAAAATAATAATAACTATAAAAGTTCACATGACACAATCCTGTCCCATGGTATACTACATAAACATTCACAATAAAATATCCAAAAAATACAATGAAAAAGAGTGGTTAAATATAATTATGTACAATCTCCAATATATTTCTGTATATATATGTGTCTTATATCTGAGTATTCCACATTATGGAAATAAACTTGGTCATCAGAATGGATACAGGTTGATGGATTTATGGAGAAGCAAGTCTGGACATGGTAAGAATTCATGTTTTTAAGATTTTTTGAGGTATAAAACACCTGTAACTGGACAAGTGCAGGGAGATATGTTTAATGCCCTACTGTGGAACATTTCAGGCAAATAAATAACTTAATATCTCCATGGAGACAAACAAGTGGAGGAACTTCCACCTTAGAAGTTACACGGTGTTTATTTTTGCTGTTTATTTATTGCAGCTCATGTTTTTTTTTAACAATACTGTAGATTTAGAACGTTTTTTGTGGTTCTGTTGATCTGCTCTTTTTTTTTTTTATCAGAGCATATATTTGTTTCAATATTATCGTTTATCATCTATATTTACTTCAGCAATAAATGATACTTCAAAATATGTTTTTGTGACAGGCCTGGCGTCAAACGGGCTGTAGTAACAAGACACTTTTCAGATGAGCCCTTAGACTGGCAGTTAATCAACTCCACGTCTTAACTGTATTTATAGCAGGCTTATCTTTTTTGATTTAAAAATGTGGTGGTGCTGCACTCTGGACTGGAAACATTTGACAATTTATTTGGTCACTCTTTAACTCATTACACTCTACAAACATTATATTCAGTCTGATGCCCATAAAAACGATTCAGTGTGTAAAACTTCAAGATCAAATCAAACACGAATTAAGTCACAAGGTGTATGCAGAAGCTAAAGTTTATTGTCCCTATCTCCAAACATAATGGAGTAAAATATACCAGCTCTAACATGTAGTAAATTAAAAACACCCTTTATAAAATACTGTACTTCATTCATTCATTTATATTACCACTAGGTTAAAGGGCCCAAATTACGCTACGTCCTGATCTTTGTTATAATGTTGTTTCATCATCACAAACATACCTGGAGTTGTGTTTTGTTTCATTCACACGTTTAAAAAATACAAATCCTGCATATTGCATCTGTGATGTCATATAGTAATACAGGAAGTGCTTCACTGTTTTTAAATTTCATACACCATCACTAGAATAATTTGGATAATTTCAGCTCTGGAATTGTCCGTCTCTGCTGTACTAAAGGTAAAAGGTAGTTGTTAATTTCACACAAAGTAGAACAGAGCATTTTGGATACACAGACAGACTAATAATAAAAGGTTACTCAGATATATGTGAATGAAACAAAACGCAACTCCAGGTATGTTTTGACAGTAATTCAATATTGGCAATATTATAACATGGTTTAAAACTCACAGTAGTCAATTTTGTGTAATCTAGGACACTTTACTATCCATAGAATGATGTCATGTGACACTCAGTAAAGGGTTGCATGATGCTCCAGCTTTGATCATTATCAGGACATTTCTGATATGAGCCTTATCAACAGTTAATATTAAAACACAGTGTCCTTTATGTCCTGATTTAGCCTCTACTTTAGCATCTCTATTCAATACATTCTAAAGACACAGGCACATAGATGCATCATAACTATAACTAAACTGCAGGGACCTCCACTTTTGATTTGCCTTAATAAACACCTCAGCTCATCTCAGAAAACCTCTGCATGAACTTCACACTTACAGAAGACCTCTTTTATCTCAGGAGACTTTGACTTTCGGATGAAATCACTAGATAAGAAAATGGCTACATCTTATCAGAGGTGCGTAGAGGTGCCAACACCTGTAGTCAAGTAAAAGTAACGTTACTTAAAAAATAATATTACTAAAGTACAAGTACAAAGTAGTGGTCCAAGAAATTACTCAAGTAGTATTTGGGAAAACTACGACTCAAGTACAATTTATAATTAGAAATTCATGTACTTTGATGGACACCAAACATGCACAAAATAATTTTCAAAGGATAGACACAGACCACATATGAAGGAGTGGTGCAAGAAACACAAGGACAAAAATTATTAGACCTACCTATCTCAGCAGGTTAATACTATCTTTAACACAGAGCTGCTAATGCATTTATTAAACAATTCACAAAAGGTAAAAGTAAAGTTATAGAAGCCCTACAATTTGCAGTAAACTGTATGCATATGGATATTTTAGGACATACGCATAATCAGACTTGCTTACATGAGAAGTATGCATGACTATGTTCCAGAAGTGCTGGCTCTAATCCTTTAGTACAGAGATGAAAACCTTCCTATAGCTTGTCACAAAACAGCGCTTGGCCACTAGGGGGCGCCCTTAGGCAGCACACGACTTGGAATATAACAACAAATAAAGCAAAAACAACTTATTATAACTAAATGATATCTGATTAAGGGCACAGAGGGAGTAGGATGGGAAGGGGATTGAGTTGTTTAATGAATGTCATTGTAATTTGTATCACTATTTGTATATAGAGTGCATTGTTTTATGCTATTTTTGTATTGTATATTTTGTATGTCTCAGGGGCTGCAGATAGAAATTCCTTCAGAGCTGTAGTCTGGCACAAAGATTTTGTTTATTTAATTAATGTTTCTATACATTGAGCCTGCAAAAAATAAACTAAAATAAAATTACACATGGTACCTTTTAACAAATTTATTTTACAATTGTAACAGATAAAACAGATATAACATTTAAAAAAGCTATTATTCATACTACTATGGCCCAATAATTTGTAAAATATATATTTTAATGCACATTTTTTTTAGACCAAAGTTTTATTTATTTTCATTCCTGAGTTTCGACTGTTCCTCTTAAGTCTTCCCCTTAGGGGTCATGTGATGTTGCGGTGTCTATCCGGTCAGCTGATTTAAGCTATGAAAACAAACTCAACTTTGGTCTGAAAAAACTTATTTATTAAAGGTCCCACATTATGTAAATCTGACTCTTCTGAGCTCTTCTAAGCCATGTTAGAATTGTTACCTCATCAAAAAGATACTTGTATTAATTCGAGTAACCCTTTATTATTAGTCCGTGCACATTCCAAAAGCTCAAAATGCTTTTTTCCACCTTGTGATGTCATGAAGTGGTAGTTTTCAAGGTAACAGCTACTTGTTCAGTATACACTGGAAATTCCAGGGCTAAAATTATCCAAATAATTCTAGTAAAAGTGTATTGTGTTTAAAACACAGTGGAGCACTTTCTGCATTACCACATAAAGTGACTGTTTTTTTCTTTTGTTTGAGGGGAAAACTCAGCCTAAATATGCAGGGTTTGTGCATTAACAACTCCAGTTATGTTTGTGATGAGGAAACATTATAGCACAAACCAGAAAATAGTGTAATATGGGCCCTTTAAAATAAACCATCAGAAGACTAAATTAACCTCATGAGATTATAAGTCATATATTTACTGTCTAAATGTCATTGTTTAGTGTGAGATTTCATATGTTTATCAAGGCTTGGTTTACGCACAAAGTCCTTTTTACAAACTGGACAGCTGTATGGCCTCGCTCCAGTGTGAACAGTTAAGTGGCGAAGGAAGTTTTCTTTTCGGTTAAACTTTGCATCACATTCTGAACAGCTGAAAGGTTTTTCCCCTGTGTGTGTTCTCATGTGCAGTTTCAGAGTGCTGTTCCTGGTGAATCCTTTTTTACAATCTGGGCATTTAAAAGGCTTCTCTCCACTGTGTACGGTCATGTGCCGCTCTAAACTTTGCTTGAGATTAAACTTGGCATCGCATTCAGGACAATCAAACTGCTTATCTCCTGTGTGGGCGCTCAGATGTGAGGAGAGATGATCTTTGCGCGTGAAACCTTTGCTACAAAAAGGACAAATGAAAGGTTTCTCTGCGGTTAGCGCCATTATCTGACCATTCACAGATTTTATATGTTCGCATGGTTCACCTGGACAACTGCAGAGCTTTTCTCTCAGGTGTAGACTCATGTGTCGACTAAGATGGCATTTCTGAGTGAAGCGTTTCTTACAGACTGGGCAGCTAAAAGACTTCGTTCCACTGTGACTGGTCATGTGACGATGCAGGTTTTGCTTCAAGCTAAAAGCTGAATCACACATGGGGCAGTTAAAAGGCCTCTCTCCTGTGTGGCATCTCATATGTTTTCTCAGATGGGCATTTTGAGTGAAACTTTTCTTACAAACTGAGCATGTAAATGGTCTTCTACCTGTATGCCTTATCATATGCCTCTTTAGGTACAGCTTATCAGTAAAAGTCTTTCCGCAGTCTAGACATCTGTGGTCTTCTGTTACACCCTGCTCACCAAGGCTGTTGCTATTAACATGCCCTGGATAACAGACATCATCATTAACTTTCCACTTCTGAATCCAGTCTTCTGAACTTTCAGCTTGTTCTTCTTCGTCTGTTTGTAAACTGGAGTCAGATTCGTGCCCAGTTGAAATTTTAGGTACTTCTCTGTCCCAGTTCAGTGAATTGTCTGTGTCAGAAGAGTTTCCGTAACTATCCATCTCCAATTCCGTAGTGCTTTCCATTCGGTCATTAAACTCCTCAAGACTGGAGGCGCAACCGGCATTGTCACCATCTTCTTTTTTGACAGATATGATCGTCAAAGGAAAACCCGAAAGCTCCTCCACAGGGTTAATGCATAACTGGTCCTCAGTTTGTGGCTGGTCTGAGAGGTGATGGTTTTGACTGGGGTTAATGCCTGTAGGGTAAGGAATAAACAACACACAAACAGCATTTAGTTTACTTCTCACAAGAAAAAACAATAAACAATGAAAGTAGATATCTTACCAGTTATCACTTCAGTCTTGATCGCTTGATTTCGGAGTTTCCGCTGTGGATCTGAGCCATGTTTGTGACTGAGACAAAGAAAACAAGACACATCTGGCATAAGTCCCATGAGAATACAGATCTAGTACACCCAGTCCCAGCGCGCAACCCACAACGAAAACAAAACGCGTCTTTATTTAGCTGAATTACAAAAGTGCTGCAAAAGTGTAACGCAAAATCACTATCTGCACGCTCTTTGTTGTATGTTTACATTGGATTAATATAATGACAGTTGCCTTGAACTTTGTCTGCCTCTGTATCTCTGCACTTTTCCGCCGCTCTTTCCTCACCTGAAGCCGTGGTGAGAGGGGCCCCGCGGTTCCGCCTCGTCCTTCACTGTCACTCGGTCCATAAATGACTTCAGAAAGATCATTTCAGGGCTTCTTCATGGTCATATTTATGGGAGCGCCCGCCGAGCTCAGTCACGTCTGATCCTGATCCCCACACTGTTCTTCTTCCGCTTCTTGTGGCGAAGAATAAACGCGTCTCTGGTTGTACTGCTGCCCCCTACAGTTTGCAAGTACACTTGGCGGTTTTTATTGATTTAATGTTTTATTTATTTATTTATTTATTTATTTATTTATTTATTTATTTATTTATTTATTTATTTATTTATTTATTTATTTATTTAGTTAGTTAGTTAGTTAGTTAGTTAGTTAGTTAGTTAGTTAGTTAGTTAGTTAGTTAGTTTCAAAATTTCCGCCAGACAATAGAACAGACCATAGACCGTATACCCTATGTGTATATGCAGTCTATGCACCAAACCACCACCAGATGTAAACCAGGTCTAATACGGGACTATCCCAGAGCTAAACCACTTTAGTTCAGAAATTCTACAAAAGAAGAGAACCGGTGCTGTAGGCAAATAAATCTACTTAGTATAGAATAAGATTGAGATAAGACTAAGAATTTATATTACTTATTATACTTATTACTTATTTTTTATTTTTACTTGTACATATAAATTTATATAATTATGTCTTATTTGGCACCTGTCTCTTGCTATCTTTTTTGCAGCTTATTTAGAATTTATTACCACTTATACCATTTACTCTTTGTTATTATATTATATTGTGATGTGAGAGCTTCCCTTGTGGATCAATAAAGTTTGTCTAAGTCTAAGTCTAATATTACCAATTATTACAAGTAGCTATATTGTCTTTTTAAAGTCCATAATCACCCAAAACGGTCTTAAAGATGTCAAAAGTTACTTCTAGAAACATGTTTTATCCAAATATTATTACATTTCAGCATCTTTTAAAATTTGGTTCCTGTTTTCTCTGGGTTTTAAAAGATGAGATGTTAATTGTTGTTAATTCATTTGAGTAACTTGTGTCTTATTGTTTTTACTAGTTGTATTTTGACTTTAATTATCTCCATCTATTCAAAAGTACTGTTTAAAGTGCTTTATAAATTAAGTTGTTATGATATGGCAAAGCTACCCCCTGGCCCTGGTAAACGCTTACACACCATGAGCATCCCTGTACGTTACGTCTGGTTGGGACTAAAACAGCCACTAGATGGTGCTTAATCTTACTATGGATGTCCACATAACAACAATTCTTCACAAATAATTAAGATTTATTATAATTTAAAGCAAAACATTAAAATATATTAAGTGAAATAAACGCTGCACAACAATATTCTGTGAACAAATAAAAGTAGTAATAACTTGTGCAAAATAAATACCATGTAGACTACAATAAATAGATTCAAAACACTGTAAGATTAGACAGTAGGATTTTAAATACTGCAACAGGAGACATGGTAGTGTGCATGGAGGTACGTAAGTGGCACCGATTAAACAAACTTAAATATATTCTTCTGCTATGTTCAGTGTTGGGAAGTAAATGAATACATGTACTCAAAAAATGCATTCAGAATACTCATTTTGAGTAACTGTATTCCAGTACAGTTAGTTACAGTTGCTTTCCTAAATTACCAGGAATACATGGTGGTACTTTATCGTGTCATTTTGGCTTTGAACTCAATAAAGTTAAGGCATGATAAACAGGGCAACCAAAATAAAGCAGTTTGTAATACTATGTTGGTTTTTAAATAGAATATAATGCAACTTGGTGTAAAAGTATTCCAAATATTCAGAATATAGTATTGTGACTGGACCAGAATATGTTACAAAATTACAAAATATATTTTAAAGATACTATCTAACAACAAAATTGACTCTTGTGAGCTTTAAGTCAAGTTATAATGCTGTTACCTCCTCAAAAACAGCTGGAGTTGTGTTTTGTTTCATTCACACGTTTGAGTAACCATTTATTATTAGTCTGTCTATATCTCCAAGGCTCAAAATGCTCTGTTTATGTTATTTTTTGGATGAGGAAACAACATAACAACATAAGAGGTCAGAGAACAGCATAATATGGAGCTTTAATGCTGGTATTCAGAATTCTGTAACTAAATACATTTTACAAGCATTCTTCCCAACACTGATTATATTTAAAACTGGCCTATTGCTGGACTCATTTGAGAGTGACTGTTGTTAAAGATTAAATGTGCACCGTGTAACTTTTCTGATGTAGGGTCTGCCGCCTGCTCGTCTCCATAAAAAAATAGCTTCAGCTTGATCGTGCCACCTGCCTGTCTTCATGGAGTTAGTTAAGTTTTATGTCACACTGTGGAACATTCAAGGCAAAGCAATAATAACACCATGGAGACAAAAGGTGGCAGGCCCTCTACCACAAAACATATACAATGCAGCTTTAAAGTGTTTTGTGTCTCAATAACATACAAAGATGTCTGATACAACAGCTACAAAATGCCATGTAAATATATATATATATATATATATATATACACATACATATACATACATACATACATACATACATATATATATATATATGTATATATATATATAAAACTTTTACAAACAAAAATACTATTTCGCTGTAGGATGTGGCATACAAATGAATCATATAATTAATCATTATATTACTGTAATTAATCTAATATTTTGTTCATTATTAACCTTTCTAAAATATTAAGTATACCTATCACACCACTGTACAATCTGTAAGCATTTTTGTGTTATTTTTACTACAAATCAGTGAATATAAAATTAACATAACCAATCTTTCTTTTTTTAATATTATAAGTATAGCTCTATTTTTTCAAACCACAATAGAAGAGTAATAATAGAAACAACATCTAAGTAAATTAAAATGACTTCAATTAAGAGCATTTTACTTTATTTGAGTAGATTCAACTTGACAAGTAAAATTTTCTTAATTCAAGCAACGTTAGATTTAATTTTTTTATTTTAACTGGAAAGAGTTGGTTTTCTTATCATAAGCAAAGCATGATTTATTTTCATATTTTAAGTAGAAAAAAGTCTTCCTTTTGGCTTATCATTTTACATGTCAAATGAAATGTACTCAAATCATGATAAAACTTTCTTCATTCAAGTCATTTTAACTTGGCTAGATGTTATTTTTTGCAGTGTGTCACATCTGCTAATAGAATAAATCACCTCTTTTTTCAAAGCAATTTAAAAGTAATAAAAATCAGATTTAAGTGTCGCATCTCATCTAACAGAACTAAAAAGGTCATTTATTTGTTTAAATAAGTATAGCTAATAGAATAAAACACTTTTACAAGACTAATCTCACAAATCTGAAATAGTTAAAAACATGAGTTATATTTTAAAGGTGCACTATGTAACTTTTTGGTTGGGAGTCCGTCATCTGCTTGTTTCTATGGATATGTCATTGCTCTGCCTAGAATGTTGCACAGTATGACATTATACAGCTCTACCTTGCATTTATTCAGTTGCAGGTGGATTATAGCTCGAAAATCCCTAGAAAAACAGGCATTCTGACTGTGAACGGGGACACCTCTCCACAGATCTGACCTATAACTTGGCCTGGTTTGGTCTCCATGACGATAGAATTGTTAAATACCATACTGTGAAACATTCCAAACAAGGACATCTATAAATAACAAGAACATCTCCATAGAGAAAAGCATTTGACTGACCCTCCACCAGAGAAGTTACACAATGCACCTTTAAGTTGTTTTGTACATCTGGGACAGTGAATTAAGCTTTATTAGTGGTGGACTCTGTGTCTGTGGACTTCCTGGAGAGAAACCACACCTTCATGGGTTCACTCTTTCCTTTCATGGTGACGGGGCCTCTATATTCCAGGAGAAACTGGGGGTCGGCATTTTCCGCAGACTGCAAACACCTGAAATAAAGTGTCAACATATTCACAAATCACACATAAAACGCAGCCTGTAAGATTTGTGTTTCATTAAATCTTACTATGACTATGACATGAACAAATATTTAACACAAGATAAGATTGTCCTTTTCTCCTCTCTTTGTCTGCTTTTAAACTGTTGTGGAGAATTGCAACATAATTTTCCTTCAGTGCAGAGGGTTCATTTTGTTTCTTCTCCAAAATGTACACATTCATATATTTTAGGAGAGACATTGCAGGTCAATTTGAAACTTTTTCTCAAGTTTACTAACATAGATGTAAGAAAAAATATATATATAAATATAATAAAAGTATTTATCCTGTAATGTTTTTGTATACAAATAAGACATTTTATGTGTAAATTAAAGAGAAACCTGAGAAAAGCCTGGTTTAAATTCCTTGCTCCTTTTTGTTGGCACATTAGATACTAAAAAATATACAGAGAGTTTTGAAGTTCTTATTTAGGATTTAAGTAAAACAGATCTGACTGAAAATTTGCAGACTTGGAATGGATAAACAAATCCTTCAGTACATTGCATCAAAATCTTTTTAAGTATGAGGTTGGAAAATTTGATGTATGTAGGCACTGCTCTGAGGGGTGATCCTTATGTCCCTGGGAGGAAATATATTTTCAGGAAACTGCCCCTGAAGTTCATGTCCCATACAATTCTATGAAAGCGAATTAAATTCAATTTTAAAACATCTTTCAGTGAAAAGTGGATAATTTTGTTGTTTCTACCTGAAAGTGTATATGCTAAGAGACCAAACTGACCAAAAAACATAAAAACTGGTTTTGCCTGTAGTGTCTTATCTTAAAGGTGCATTGTGCAACATTTCTAATAAAGGGTCCATCACCTACTTGTCTCCATGGAGATGTTATTGCTTTGTCTAGAATGTTCCAGGGTAGAGATTAAACTAATTCAAGGGACACAACTATACACTACATAACAGGTCAGATCTGTGGAGAGGCAACCCTATTCACAGAGAGAATTAATGCATTTTTGAGGAATAGAAACTCCTGTAATGAACAAATCCTAGATAGATGTGTTTAAGGTCACACCATGAAACATTCCAGGCAAAGCAATAACACGTCCATGGAGACAAGCAGGTGCGGCACGGTGGCTGAGTGGCAACACTCAGGCCTCACAGCAAGAAGGTTGCGGGTTCGATCCCCGGGTCGCCCGGGCCTTTCTGTGTGGAGTTTGCATGTTCCTCCCCGTGTCTGGATGGGTTTCCCCCATCAACCTAAAACATGTTGGACACCCAACATCTGTCCTGGGACTACAGATGAAAAATAGCTGTCTGGCTAATTCTGGCATATTTACATGTAAATGTTGATTAATGTGCACTGTCCCATAAATAAATAAAATAAACAGACCCTCCACCAGAAAAGTTGGGTAATGCACCTTTAAAAAGTATAATTTGAAATGTGCCTAACTCCACTCACCGGTAAGTATACTCAGAGACATTTATCTTCCCCTTTTCACCGGTTGTTTCTGTGCGACTTGTGAGATTAACCGTGTTTCCGAAAAGGCAGTATCGAGGCATCCTTTGGCCAATCACTCCAGTTACAACTTCTCCTGTGTGAATACCGATAGTAATCTAGAAAGAAGAAAACACACACAACCGCCCATGTGAGCTCGTTGGTCAAAACTGACTTGTACATACAGTGTGCACAAGAGAGATAGCTCTGAAACAAACCTTGCTCTTTCCTTTGAATCTTGGAGAGGCTAAGAGAGCATAATGATATACTGGGGTTGGTAAATTCTTGTAGCAAAAAGTTAAACTCTTAGTGGACAGATAACGTCAGTCCCAAAACATTATTTTTAGGTTCTAATGTTTGCAGTAAAGAGAAATTATCTTTCTCGCTAAAACAATATTTATGCTAAAACAGTTTTTCTTCATGCTTGTTGTCTTGGGAGCTTGAACATACTGAGAGTGTCTAAAACAAATGAGGATCTATTTTTAGCTGGAGGATCGTGAGATGATTTGAGTCTTGTTTCTGCTACTAACACGGACTCCTCTTCATCCAGGACCATGGCCCAAAATAAACAACCTTTTGTTTGCCAGACATGATTTTCCTACGTTACGTCTCAACAGTCATTGATACAATAACAATCCCAAACCATCCATTAAACAATATGTCTGCTGCTTTCTGTCCAACATTTCACTGTTTATTACTTCAGCATAAAGGTATGTCCAGATGTGCAAATATAATTATTCAGAAATCAATCACTGATACATGACTGCTAGTGGAGTGAAGGAGGAGGTGAGCTTGTCTGAGCACAATAAGGATTAATGTGAATGAATAGACTGAATTATCACACTTCTCACAGTCCCAGTTAACTTTTTTAACTCATATAATGTTAAATTGTCAATGTGGATACGTTTATAGGATTTTATGATAGTACAGTAATCAGCCTTAGTAAATTTACACAACAGGAAAAAGTATATTTTTACTAAGGTCGATCAGAAACAGGCCATGAAGGTTGTGCAATAGATTTTGTGCAATGCAGATATGAATATGTGTAATGGCTCTATTCTTTAATGGGGACTGTGTAACTCTTGGTCAGGTGAATGTATTGAGTACTGTAAGTTGCATGAATTTTTGTTTGGAGGTTGTTATTTTTCATTGTGCCCCTGATGTCCAACACAAATTTCTCCATTTTTAGTCAATAAAGGCTTATCTTATCTTAATGATATGTGCAGTACCAAACCTGAACTGGCTCATCGTCCACTTTCACTTGTTCGGCGATCTCCATCATATCTAGTGCAAGGTGGCAGATAGACTTGGCATGGTGGGTACACGGCTCTGGCAGACCACTCACAGTCATGTATTTATCGCCAACCGTCTCCACCTGCACAATAAATACTATCTGTTATGAAACTTCACCAACATTCAGGTGACATAATCATCAATTTCCCCATGCGTTGGTAGCAACTGCAGTAAAATCTGACCTCACATTTCAACAAAGGCTTTTTTTACATATACATCGAAGCCAGAAATAAACTTAAACACCATGAGATAAACTGTTACACACTTACGTCACTCCAAAGACATCCAGGGCCCCTTTGAGTCTCTCTAAACCCAAGGACCACCAAGTCATTCAGTGCCTAAAGTAAATATTACTTCTTTTGGCGACCCAGTGCCTAACACTGATCTCCAGGATGTGCACAGATCTGTTTGACTTCTCAAAGAGCATTCTTGTCTGAAAGCCTGGAGTGTAAATCTGCTGTACTTGCCTATAAAATCCTCCATTGTAAAACTACCCACAGTTTGGAGTTCATACTGCCCTGCTTTGAGGAAAGTCAATTGAGATAGATGAGATAAGGCAGCGTCTGTGTATATGTTTAGAAATGTTTCATGCTTAGTTTGAATAAAAGGATGGTTCCTACTTCATCAGTTCAGACTCTCCTTTTTAATTTATTTGTTAAAGGTACATTGTGTAACCTTTCTGGGGGGTCCGCTTCTTTCTTGTATCTATGGAGTTACTGCTTTCCCCAGAATGTTCCATGGTATGACATTAAATTCATCTGTCATTTATTCATTAAGGGTGTTTCTATTGCTCAAAAACACAATAATTCCTTCTGTGAATAGGGGCGACTCTCCACAGCTCTCACTGCTTGTCTCCCTTGTGATATATAGGTTTAATCTATACTGTGGAACATTCTAGACAAAGCAATAACATTTCCATGGAGACATAAGGTGGCCGACCATCCACTAGAAATGTTACACAGCGAACCTTTAACCTTTTATTTGTGTTAACTGATGCACATTTTGAGACATCCAGGAATAAGATACAGTCACTTACACAAGCCTTGATGAAGCTATCTGGTCGGTAGCAAAATGTTGGCTACAAAAAAGTGAAATTCCAGTTGTTTTGGTTTAACTTGCTGTTAAATGTATTTGTGTTAATATTCTGAGATTTGTTTTACCTTAGGCTCTTATTAATAGGACGCCAATGGAGGAAATACGTAAATAAGGGAGAGCAAGGAGAGGAACTGACTCTGAAGCAAAGTTCACCTGCCATGAACTTGCAGTAAAAATGATTTGAAGGTAGCAAAATTTATTTTAGGTATATTTTAGGTTTGTTTTTAGCACAGTGACATGTTTGGCAAATGATCTGAATCTAAATTCATTATGCTAGCTAGATTTTTGCTGTGTGGGTCGCATAGTCCAAAAATTGAGCCATATTGTCGCACATTTGCTAAATATCTGAATCTATCCAACCACAGATGACCAGGAAGAAGTTTCTACTGGAGCTAAACGGCCTCTTTAACAACTCTTAAAGGGCTGTACCTTACCTTTACCTGTTTAACTGTATATGGTTGTTGTATTTTATGCATTTCAGATTCTTGCTTGTGTAATGTTCTTATGTTGTTTTTCTTAAATGTTTTTCACCCTCTGTCATCCATGGGAACCGTTTGTGTTTTTTTTCATAGTTGAAAAAAAAATAGATTACGTTGCAGTTAAAGCTATGAAACTTTCCAGATAAAGTTATTTTTATCAGATTTGAAAATGACACATTCAGCTCTCACCTCACCCCTTCCATGGCTGCTCCATTATTGCCCCTCTGGGATCAAATAAAAAAAATCTAGGTCTAAAACCAAGTGTGTGGCCTATAAGGAAAAAAGACCATTTTAGTTTGGATTAAAGGTGCATTGTGTAACTTTTCTGGTTGAGGGTCCGTCGCCTGCTTGTTTCTATGGATATGTCATTGCTCTGACTGGAATGTGCCATCCATCCGTCCATCTTCTGCCGCTTTATCCGGCTGGGTCGCGGGGGCAGCTTCCTGCCCAGTCCACTGTGCACCTGACCCCCCCATGAACCCCTCTGTGAGTAGTGAGCTCACAGGAGGGTGGACGTCATAGTCCTTGATGTTAGTTCATAGGGGTGCTGCATGTTTTGAGTTAAGGGGGCAAACTGGAGTGCCCGGAGGAAACCCATCCAGACACGGGGAGAACATGCAAACTCCACACAGAAAGGCCCGGGCAACCCGGGGATCGACCCCACAACCTTCTTGCTTGGCCACTCAGCCACCGCGATGCTGGAATGTTCCATGGTATGACATTAAACAGCTCTACCTTACATTTATTAAATTATAGGTGGTTTTATGGCTCAAAAATACCTATTAAAAACAGAAGTTCTGACTGTGAGCGGGGTTGCCTCTTCACAGAGCTGACCTGTAACTAGGTCTGGTTTGGTCTCCATTAAGATAGAAATGTTTAATACCATATGGTGAAACAAAGCAATAACATCTCCATGGAGAAAGGCATTTAACGGATACTCCACCAGAAAAGTTACACAATGCACCATTAAGTATAATAATGATCCCACTTGGCCGTGATACATAAACACATGATTTCTGACATTCAAATACTGCATTTTCAGCTGCACACCTTGTACACATAGGGGTTCTTCCTGGAGTCGGTCAGGATGTCAAAGCGTGTGTAAACATCATTGAGCAGGTTGACGATCTTGATGGCTCCTTCGGCTGAGGCGTGCTTGCTACAGAAGGTATTAAAGCCCACAATGCCGCTAAAGAGGATGGTAACGTTGTCATAGCGTTTGGCTGGGACGGGTCTTTTGTGACGCAGCTCATTGGCAACAGATGGAGGCAGTACAGAGTAAAGCAGCCTACAAAAAGAAGCAAAAAACACACAAGATTAAAGATGCTATATTAGGCAAAAATTATGTTCTTTACGACATGTTAGAAAGCTGTTACCTCCTCAAAAACATACATGGAGTTGTGTTGTGTGTCATTCACACAAGCTTAACACACAAACCCTGCATATTTAGATTAGAGTGTGAGAATATGGGAAGTGGTCCACTGTGTTTTTTAACTTGTGTCTTAACCCTGCATTAAGGGTGCACTCATACAACTTCATTAGAATAATTTTGCTAATTTCAGCCATGTAATTGCCAATTTCTACTGAACGTAAGGTAAAAGGTAGCTGTTAACTTGATATCACAAGATGAAACAGAGCATTTCGAACTTTGGAGATGTAGACAGACTAATGATAAAGCGTTACTCAAACATGTGTGAATGAAACAAAACATAACTCCAGGTATGTTTTTGTGCACAAGAGTCCACTTTGCGTAACACAGGTCCTTTAAACAAAGAAGCAGAAAAAACAAACATTACATGCGTGTGTTGGTATAGTAGTAGTCTTAGAAAATAACAGGACTGGGGACAGCCAAAATCAAGACTTTGGATGAGTGGTTTATTTGCTCACCCACCACCTTTTGGTCACTGAGCTCTCCAAGCAGCTCTAAAACGGGAGGGTGGTGTTTCTATGGTAACCGGTTAGATCATGGCTGCTCGTTAAAAGCAAAATACCTTCCATGATGCAAGATAATTTGTGGACTCCTCGCACAAGGAGATCAGGAGCAGTCTATACATCTAAACTACTTTTACAGTAGTAAGTTTAGTCAATATAATCATAGGTCTGTCATGATAATTACTATATCTACTTATCATTCAATAGATGGAATCTGGATCTTTTTTGGACTGAATATTTACTTTTTCTTTGCAATAATGGGGAGATATTAAAAGGTTTGAGCTCTAAAGGGTTGAATAAGTGACTTGTATGGCTAATTATTGGTTAATTTAGCTGTTTATTTGTTGCTGCCTTGGCCTTTAAATAATAAGTTTATTTACAAATTGGTTTACTGGGATTACGCTGCTTTGTGTCAGTGGCATAAAATAAGTTTCTATATTATTGTTCATCAAGATATTTCTCTGTAGCAATATATCGTGCTATAAATTTGTTATGGTGACATGGTGGTTGACTCTTCATCAGCATTCCCTGGGAGTGTGATGCTAACTGAAAGCACAATTCTGTCTGAGGCTCTGTTACGCGCTTCTCAAGATCTTGTGTGGCGAATGGTGTCTTGTGAGATGTCCTCCCGGATCTGAGTAAGCATTGAGCTCCTGTAGAGTCTGAAGAGCAACCTGGTGGCATCTGATGGACTCACACATAAAGTCCCAGGGGTGTTCTATCAAGATTAAGTCAGGTGATCGTGAGGGCCATTCAGTTGTATCAATCCCTTCCTCTTCCAAGTACTGCCTACAGTCTCTTGCCACATGAGGCCAGGCACTGTCTGGAGGATTTCATCCCGACTGCAGTCAAACTGTTGTTTTCTAGCCAGTAAAGGTCTGTGCCTCCCTCCATGGATCTGCCTCCCCAGACCATCACTGACCCACCACCAAACTGCTCATTCTGAACGATGTTGCAGGCAGTATAGCCTTCTCCTTGTCTTGTCCAGACTCTTCCAGGTCTATCACAGGTGCTCAGGGTGAACCTGTTCTCTGTGAAAAGCACAGGGCACCATTGGGGACTTGCCAATTCTGGCGTCGTCTAGCAAATGCCACTGGAGCTCCTCAGTGCTGGGCATTGAGCACAAGGCCCATTACAGGACGTGGCGCCCTCAAGCCACCCTCATGAAGTCTGTTTCTGACTGTTTATGCAGAGACGTTCACACCAGTGCACAAAGAAGCAGATATGGGCCTGCTCATGGGTTGAGGATCTTCTAGGGCCCTGTCTAGCTCTACTAGAGTAACTACCTGTCTCCTGAATTCTTCTCCATGTTCTGAAGATTGTGCTACAAGACACATTAAATCTCCTTGCAACAGCACGCCCAGATGTGCCAACCTGGAGAAGTTGGACCATCTGTGCAACGTCTGTAGGGTTAAGGAATGGCCTCAGACTTCTAGTAGTGATAAACACTCTAGCCAAACCAGACCTAGTGGAAAACCAGCCAAAAAAGAACTTGAAATTATCTCCACATGCAAAACCAGTCCAGATTTAGGGGTTGTCTCATTGTAGCCACTCTAGTGCCCCTGTTGTTCATTTCCAAAAAAAGAGGTGGCATCCTTTTGTTCCTAAGATATTGCCCTGTCCAGATTTGTATAGATATCCAGCATACTCTTTTTTCACATTAAGATCTGATGTGTTTTCAAAGTCTTCTTTTAATTTGCTGAGCAGTGTACGAACCTTACAGTCTATTATTAAATATATGGGTCAGAGACATTCCCTGGCCACAAATATAGCAATAATACTCATATACTGTAGATACTGGCCTGTATGGTAAACGTCTATGGGGAGATGAGAGAGAAGCTGCAGAATTCCAAATAAAGACACTGCACACAGATGCCCCAGTCCAGCTGTCCCTGCCTGCTGAGCCAAATACCAAAATCGTCTCTAAATGCAATTTTTACAAGGGCCCAAAAACATCAACTAAATGAAAACAAATGACTATAATCCAGAGAGCACAATAATAGATTATCTTCATTTCTGAGCTTAAAAGGAAATAAGTCTATCTTGGATCCATGACTAAATACTATAATAGCCGAAATTATCGTTTATGTAACATTGTAAATTCGTCAATGTCTCACAATTTATAAAGAAGCTGCTGGACTGGAGAAAGTCATAATTACACATGAAAACACCAAATCATTTTCATTTTAGAAGATTTACTAAACTAGAACAAAACATTTCATGAAAGATATTAAATGATATGGGACTAACAATAAGCCAAAGAGCAACTTAAAAAAATGTGATTGAATTTATTGCAGATATCTTTTTTTTCTTTTTTTGCCTGACTGCCTGACTCTATATAAAGTAGTGTAGTTTAAGCAATGCCTTTTAAAGCTTGGTTAAAAAGAAAAGAAAATTTGTTATTCTTTAAGATACTATATGATCTGCAGCTTGTATGTAATGATCTATATAAAAAACATAGACTGTATATGTAAATGGACATATGGACATAACAGAACGCTAAAGTGACATTTAGATGAAAAAAACTGGGCCATTTCCTATCTTTTGTCAGACTTACTACAGCGAACAGAGCTCACTGGGAGTTGTCATCGCATGTTTACAAGCGTCTTACTGGTTTGTGACGTAAGCGTGAATAGAGCCTATTGGAACCATCAACTCCGAATCTCTTTCTATTGAAAAACTGTCACCCCTCTTTCCATAACTGCTTCTTTTAGTCTTAAAATGTTCGTATTAACCCTTCTTTCCCTCTGGAGATGCGGGCAGGAAGAGGCACTACATTCAACAGCCTCACTCTGGATTGGCTCTTTGGTTGCTATGATACATGTGGTTAGAATTCCAAATATGGAACTGCAACGTCCAAATTCCAACTCAGTAAGCTTCATCTGGCTGGTGCTGAACGCTATGGGTGACGCCACGTTCACTTAGACCACTTATTTATACAGTCTATGATAAAAACCCTCTAGAGACCTGTCAGTCTTCTTCTTCTCGTCCTCCAGAGCTCTCAGAGTATGCTGCAGGCGGTCAGTGAGGATCTCCAGTTCTTGGGTCAGTTTGTACTCCTCACGAAACTGCTCCCCCAACAGCACCAGGTCACGCGTGGCATCATGGAGGGGGATGTCACTCAGGTAAAGCCCCCTCCGCGTCAAATCGTCCAGGTTCATGACACTAAATATGAACACAAATGAATAACAAACAAACATTAAACAGTGTCTCCCATAGATTTTTAGATTATGGTGGGAGTGATTATTTTGTTTGAATGATCTAATCTCATCCTATTTGTATAAAGAGTATAAATGTCAATTACTGCCTTTATTTAATGTTTAAGCAGTTATTTTGACCAGTGTAGTCTCTTTTATAAGTTTATAATAATTCAACAAGTCTAATTTTGTTATGCCAATATAGCCCATGTTGTTTTTGGATTATGGAGGAGAATTTTAGCCTATGAAATTCCACCAAAGTCTCCTGTATTAATGGGAAATCCTGCATTAAGGGTGAATTATGTAACTTTTTAATGGAGGGTCAGTCACCTGCTTGTCTCCATGGATATGTTATTTCTTTGCCTGAAATGTTCCACAGCATGGCATTAAAGTAAATCTATCTCCATGAGGACAAGCAAGTGAACCACCACCATACAAACACCTAGATAGATATGTTTAATGCCATACTGCGGAACAGCCCAAGCAAAGCATCTCCATGGAGAGAAGCAGATGGCAGAACCTCCACCAAAAAAGTTTATAACTCATGCACGAGGAAGTAAACGTTAAATGTGTGTAAGTGGGAGGAAACTGTTCTTGCTGTTCAAGGGTGTAAAGAACAAAACATGGTGAGATGTATACAAATGTTAATGCCTATTTAATATACACCCAAACTCATAACACAATTGCTATCTGTTCCAATTACATTTACTGTGAGAGGATCAGAACTGCTCTAAATATTTTACAGCTGATGACATAAACATTCCCTGGGGGTGTGATGCTAACTGTAAGCACTGCTCTGTCTGAGGATTGTTAGACTTTAATCTGAGCTTTACTTTAACACAATCTGTCCAGAAAGAGATGGTTTAGTTGAGATAATTTGTGCTGTTAAACAAGTCTCTCACACATCAAATTACAGTCACAAGCCAGCTAGTATTAGCCAACAGTTTTTCAGTTTGTCACTCTCATTTTTTGAAAATCCCTGCTTGGTTCTCAACAAAAATGGTGAGAGTGACAAACTAAAACAGGACCATGAACGCTTGTATTGATCACAGGCTCTTGAAAATGTGCTGTTTAAATCCATTTTGTATCTTAAATCTTTTTGGCAATGTTTGCAAATGTGTAGGGTGACCAGACATCCCTATTTCCCCGGGACACTCCCAGTTTTGAGCACTGTGTCCTCCAAGAAATGTTGCTGGTGTCCCTATTTTTGACCAATTTAATAATTTGGCATTTCTTTAGTCAAAAAACAGATATCCGTGTTTGCAAGTGATCATAAAGCAAACAAAAATTGTAATAGAAGTCCCTAAGATTATGACTGAGATGAGAATGCACAATCTTAAACAGTCTTTTCACAATTTTATTTACACCAACCATTCCAACCCGGGTGTGTCCCAGTTTATAATTTTGTAAATCTGGTCACCATACTAATGCGTGCAATGCAATGTGTCACTGTGGCAGCTGCTGAACAACACCCTCAGCGTTATGTCACTGCAAAGTATAAATTGCCGACATTGAGGTACAAGTAATATTTTACAATTATTATTTTTTTATAACAATTGAATTTTTACTTTTTTTTCTGGATACAGGATAAGGTAATGTGTCTATTTGCTATTCAACAAACCAACATGAAAGACCTCAGCGAAGATTAAACATCGATTTAATTACAAGCTGCAGACAGAGAAATGTTTTTGAATGCGTGACCCAGTTTTCTAAATCAAAATGTGTGGATTAGCTGGAGTAGAATTTAGTGCTTTCAGTTAGTCAGTTTACCTTGGAGAGCAAAGAAAAAGGATGTTCTCAGCCTCGGGCAGGTAAATCATCTGTCCTTTCAATCGCAGACAGCTGATCTCAACACCAGTCAGCTCATCTTCATTCTCCACAGTCTCCACATTCAGAAGGCCCTCCTGTCGGCATTACATCACACACATGACTATTTTACTTTGAGATGCTCCAAATCAGGCCAAAAATCATCCGAGGGCTCAGACAGATAAAAGTATCACATGTAAAAATCTACTTAAGTAAATGTATTAAAGTACATGTGTAAAAATATATTGTATTTATTGTATTGTATTTTGTACAGATTTTGAGATCTAATAAAGCTTCAAATGTAGTGATTTTGATAAACATTTGTGCTGAATTTTGTTCAACAAAAACAAATTAATCAATTATTTTTTCTAGGTGAGCTTTTTTATTTGTATATTTTTGTTTGCTCAAATTATGAACTTGATAAACAGTAAACCCCTCACTTCAGCAGGTCTCAAACAATAATAAAAAATATTTTTCAGCCCTGTTCAAAAATGTAGTGGAGTAAAAGTAAAATGTATCCACTAAAATCTACTAAGTACAGATACTTTTTTTTATTTTTAGTTACTGTATTAGTACAGTATTTTACTACTTTTACTTTCTTACATTCCACCACTGCTCATAAGTATTATTACAAGCTACTTAGAAAATAAGTAAAGAAATAAGAGATGGTGCTTTACCTTGCTTCTAAGGACAAAGACCGTGTTGATGTGGGAAAGAATGCCATGATAGCTGAAGTCAATGTGAGGGCGAACCAAAGAAAACACGGAGGGAAGGATACAGCTCCCGGGTTGAAGCTGTGGGATTTAAAATAATTATTTAGCTTTGTTTTGACCAGCATCATATTTCGTGAGATAAAAATAATAAGCATATAATCTGTACTATGGCAGTCAGACAATCTTGTATCTGTTTGGCTAATGGAGCTAGTGTAAGTTTGGCCAGGAAGACCTAACTTCACCCTCCTCATCATCTTATCCTCCCCTTCACTCTCCTCATCTCATCATCCGCTTCTCTCTCCTCATCACATCATCCCCTTCACTCTCTTGATCTTCTCATCATCCCCTTCACTCTCCTCATCCTTTCATCGTCCTCTTCACTCTCCTCATCCTCACATTGTCCCCTTCACTCTCCTCATCCTCACATTGTCCCCTTCACTCTACCATCTCCAGGGGGGAAGACATCTCCTAAATGTCACCAAATTAGCGCTTCTGCTGGGGTGTGAGCGCAAAAGCTAACTCATTCAATAAAGCTACAAATACTTTCCCTTTGTGTCTGTCTGAGTCTCTCCAGGTTGTAAATATGCTAACCTGAGGCAGAACACGATAAATTGCGTTCCCACACTGAGTAAGCATCAGATCTTTGTCGAACATGAGGTGAAAGGGGAAGGCCTTGCAGAAGGTGTAGGGGCTGATGCGGGTCTCCTGTGTCCCATTCTCCTCAAACCCGTCCAGATCTTCATAGAACGCCTCCTCCTCCGAGTCCTTCTCCTCAATCAGGAACTTAATATGGTCACACTCCTCACTTTTAGGTTGGATCATCTGAACCACAGAAAACAGACAGTCAAAGTCATGTCTCCTCCAGCTGATAACTTAAGAAGACTCCATAATTAAAGGGCCCATATTACGCTATTTGTTGAGTTCTTCTCTTAAATAAAAACCCTCTGTTCCACCTTGTGGAACATGTCAACTCATGTCATCATCCCCTCATGTCAGCGTCGTACACCTTCACTAAAAGCATTTGGATAATTTCAGCCTTGGAAGTGCCCATCTCTTCTGAACAAAAGGTAAAAAGTAGCTGTTAATTTGAAAACTCACTTGATGACATCACAAGGTGAAACAAAGCATTAATAATACACATTACTCAAACATGTGTGAATGAGTAAGTTTTTGAGGAGATAACAGCATTATAACATGATATAACAAGAGTTAATTTTTGTAAAATATAGAAGCTTTAAGCAGTTTAATTATTTAAATCATCTTGTTAATAGAATTGATCCCAAGCGTATTATGGAATTAAGACAGTGAATAATAACATTATTCAGTAGGCTTATGAGCATAAGGCATGCTGACGTCAAACTGCTCTTTCTACACCCAGTTGCCACAGCAACAGTAGCTAATATTCCCAGAAATTGGGTGTCACATTTGGACCGTCTACCAGTGTCTGCTCTTTTATTACACACACAATAGACGAAAAATATTATCCTGTCTGCGCAGTGTGATTAGGTTTGAGAGAAAATGTCGCTTATGAAATGAAATGCTTACTACTACAACCATAGTGGAGTAAATACTGTATGTGAGCTGGATTGCATGTCACTGTAATGAGCATGAACTACAGGCTGTAATTCAAGGGCTTGGACAGAAGTACGGCTGATAGATGGTTTGTTAAGACCAGCTGTAACCAGTATTTATGTCAGTTTAGATAAAATTGGATTTACAAAGTGCAAGTGCAATTTATCACTTCCCACGGGACTATAGTCAGCAGTCAATTTAAAGTCAGCTCATGTTTGACAAGTGAAGATAAAACTAGAATAGATCTTGAGAGATTCTTCCAAGCTTGAGACTCTTAGATCTAAAAATATTGTCTGACTCACATTCTTTAGCCAAAAACTAAAATTCCGAAGTCTATATACAACCCTGATCCCATTAAGGAAATCCTTACATTGTACCACTTTTAATAATTCTCTAAAACCTACACAAAGCCTCAACAAACATGACACCAATGAAGCCGTCACTACAGGCCCAGGTCTGCAGGGAATATATGCACCATAAACTGTATAAAGAAGTTGAGTAAGTGCGTGTGATACCCATAGCAATCAGCTCCAGTCAAATGAAGCTCACAAGGCTGGCAGTTACAGAAGCGAATTTGAAGCCAAGTTCCATATTAGGAAAAGGAATGTAGTGATGGACAAAATAGCGAAATAAAAACATCAGGATCATGTAGAGCGGGTTAATATGAACATTTTAAGATTGAAATGACAAGCCTCGCTGCAGCAGTGACAGAGAGAGGGGTGCCAGTGTAAGGTCAACTGGAGCCAGAGTCGATGGAGCCGGAATTTGGAACGCAGAGGCTAACGGGTTAGCTATATCCATTTATATATATACAGTCTATGGTTTGCGCCCTTATTTCAGGCACCTAAAATAATGGCACTTTTCTGGTGGAGGGTCAGCTACATGTTTGTTTCCATGGAGATGTTATTGTTTTCCCTGGAACGTTCCACGGTATAACATTAAACATATCCATCTAGCATTTATTCATTGCAGGTGTTTGTATTGTTCAAAAATAGAATAATTCCTTCTGTGAACAGGGGCGACTCTCCACAGATCTGAATTGTAATATAGCGTAGTGCCATAATGTGCTCCTCCTGTGATAGATAGGTTTAATCTATACTGTGGAACATTCTAGGCAAAGCAATAACATTTTCACTGAGACAAGCATGTGGCGGACCCTCCACTAGAAATGTTATGCACAATGGAAGCGTATTATGTTTGCACGCCTTTGAAATGTGAATGCACCCTCAGTCATTTTTGTGTGCCTCACTGCGAAAAAAACGCCAGCCAGTTGAAGAAAATGTGTAATTTGAGTGAAAACAGCAGCACCAACCTTCATCTCTATCTCTGTGCCATGGATCTGCTGAGCCACAGTTTTGATGATGCCGATCACTATGTCCTGCAGGCCCTCTCTCTCCGAGTAATAGTGAAGAATCAGGTTGTTCCCTTTCTCCGCATCAGTGCAGCGGAATGAAGGGGCCCTCATTCCAGGATAAATGGTGCCGAGGTGGTCATGTAGAGCGTCCAGGTTCTAAAAACAAATATATTACCTCACATAAGCATCTCCCCGAACCATCTTTATTTTTGTTCAGTGTTAAAAATCAAACACAGACTGAATACCTGCAGGAATTCACGGACATTGGACCCTAACACTCGTAGAATAGTGTCGTAGCCTGATTCTTGGCAAAACTCAAAGAACATTTTGCCAAAGAGTTGCAAAATGTCTCCTGCATCAACCTCTGAAAAAAAAAATAGAAACTGTATAGTATTGAGTCCTAAATTTTACAAAATTGACTCTTGTGAGCTTTAAACCATGTTAGAATGTTGTTACCACCTCATATATATATATATACCTGGAGTTTTCTTTTGGTTCATTCACATATGTCTGAGTGACACTGCATTATCAGACTACTTACAGTACATCGTTCTAGGCCAAAACGCTCTGTTCCACCTTGTGATGTCATGTACCGTAGTTGTAATTTTCAAGTTAACAGCTACCTTTTAAGTTTTCTTCAGTAGAAATTGATTATATTAAATTTAATTATATAGTGAAGGTTTATGGAATTTAAAAACAGTGGGGAATTTCCTGCATTACCACATGACATCACAAGGTGGAACAGGGTGTTTTCTGTTTAAGGGTTTCTGTGTTAAACATGTGTGAATGAAACAAAACACAACTCCAGGCATATTTTTGATGACAAAACATTATAACATAGAGTAGGAAATAAAGTTTCAATATGAAAGGTACGATAAATAAAAGAGAAATTAGTAACTTACTCAAAACTTTACTTGCAGCCGCCACAAGGTCATAGGTTTTGGCATCATCATAAATTATTCTAACGAGGAACTGTCCCTCAATATCGAGCTGGGCCTCACGTCTGAAAGCAAACACAATTAAAAGATAATGACAACAGCACAAATACAGTAGATTTTTTTTTATATAATAGTTTAGTTTAGTTCATTTGTTTATTTATCAGGGACAATGCACATAAAAACATTGCCTTTCACAACAAGGTAATATATCTGTGCCAGGTTTAGGGATGCACCAATTCAGGTTTTTCAGTTCTGATACCGATATCTATACTCTGGCTTTCGGTAACTGCAGTTACCCAATATTAGCAGATACTAGTGTAGCGACTGAAAAAGGCATTTTACTTCCATCAAGACATAGATATCTTACTAAAGCATTGATCCAATTGTGTGTTTTACATCCATCCATCCATCCATCTTCTCCCGCTTAATCCGGCTGGGTCGCGGGGGCAGCGTGCTGCCCAATACTCATAGCACCTGACCCCCCCTATGAACCCCTCTGCAGGTGGTGAGCCCACAGGAGGGGCTGTGTGTTTTACAATGTGTGTAAATTTTGCTTTGTATGAATAACAGTTCAAACCATATGAAACGTTCATTGCCAACATTTGCTGGAAAATTTGCAAGTTATTACATCCCATTAAAGGCCTGACCAGGACATCGACTGATATATTGTTCATCTACTGTATCGTATCATGGAAATGATACTCGATCCAGCTAAATTTCCTGGATCTGCGCCGGTGCATCCCTAGCGTGGTTGTAGCAAAATTGCTGATTTCCACCTTCAGTCCATAGACAGGTTGATGTCATAAATGGCGTACATGTCAATAAAATACAATTTATATTAATGCAATCATTCATCCAGTCAATCAATAAGTAAAAGAAGTCCCATCCAATATAAGACACCACATTCATACACTACTACATACTTACAATTCAATATTGCTATAACAGGGCGGCAGGGACTTGAATTGGATTTGAAAGTGTCTCTACTGCCCAGACATCCAGACATAGAGGTTCATAATCTAAATGTAGTGTAACCAGAAATAGTCAACCCAATTTAGATTGTCGATTTATGCTTTAATTAAACATTGATTACGTCTGTATAAGAAGAAAACAGGAACAGGATTTATCAATAAGGCTGTGCAGCTAACTGAATTTTAATTGAGATGGTCAATCATCACCTCTTTATAATCAGGAGGTCTACAGCTAATCCTGTCCAGTCAGTAAAAGCGTGTGTTTGTAGCAGAGGTCAGACTCTGGAGGAAGAAGTTAGTTTTAAATGGTCTGTCTTGATTAAGTTAAGAAAAATTGTATTAAAAGTTATTTGTTTAGAATAGATCGATCAAAATGAGGGAAAGAAATTGTGACTGATTCTTAAAGATGCACTGTGTAACTTTTCTGGAGAGGGTCCACAACCTGTTTGTCTCCAACAGAGATGTTAATGCTTTGATTTGAATTGTCCACAGTGTAGCATTAAACTAATCACTCTTGCATTTATTCAACTACAGGTGTTATTTATTGCTCAAAAATATCTTTAAAAACATTCATTCTTACTGTGAGTGGGGTCGCCTCTCCACCTGTAATTTGGCTCCATGGAGATTGTTAAGTTTATGGCCATATTGTGGGACATTCTAGGCACAGGCGCAGGTGACAGACAAATTACACAGTGCACCTTTAAAGCTATATTTACCACAGCTGAAAAAACCTACCAGGCTTTGGCTATTTTACTAATGAACAGGAACGAACTGGACATATTGAACAAAGTAATCAATCAGAATTGCAAATTGATCAAAGTTGATGAATTGTGTGTTAAACAATAATGAGATTAATTTGCAGAAAAAAACAGGAGCAGATGTACAGTGTGGCTGGGCTTTTGGATCTCCTAGACATTAACAAGATGCAGCTGGTTCTCTTCCTTCTCTTTTAGTAGTGGGGTCAAGTCCAGGGCAAACCACAGACAAAAATACTGTACACTACAGACACACACATACCAGTCATTAGTAATACTGAGAAGAACCATTTAAACAAAACTTTTTCAGAGAAAAAAGGAATTATTATTATCATCCACTCGGATAATTGTGTTTTCGAATATTTGTTCATGTCACTGTAAAGGTGCAATGTGTAACTTGTCTGGTTTAGGATTCATCATCTGCTTGTCTCCATGGAGATGTGCCAAGAATGTTCCACAGTATGGCCATAAACGTAAGAATCTCCATGGAGACTTGCAAGCCAAATCACAGGTTAGATTTGTGGAGAGGTGACCCAACTCACAGTAAGAATGAATGGTTTTTTTTTATTTTGTTTTTTTTTTGAGCAATAAATAACTCCTGTAGTTGAATAAATGCAAGACAGATTAATTTAATGCTACACTGTGGACAATTTAAATCAATGTATTAACATTTCCACGGAGAAACAGGTTGCAGACCCTCTCCAGAAAAGTTCCACAGTGCACCCTTAAATCACAAAGTATCTAAAGCCCACATCACACAGTCTATGGTCCATATTCAAAGTTAGAGCCAAACGAATGCGATGGTTTGTGGTTAATTATTACTGTCTCCCTCTCACACCAGGGCCATGTGTGAGCTCATGTCATGTGGTGTATTGTTTGTACAAGCCCACAGCTGATAACATACAGAAAATCCACATTCACTCACTTGATGTCTTCCCAAACTTCCGGGCCATAATTCCTCAAAACGAGGAGCTCCAAGGCGTGATTCACGAAGCCATACTGTGGATACATGAACATGCATTTTCAGTGGGTCTCTTGGTACACTATAGAGCTGAAAGAATAGGCTCAGGCGTGCAAATCGTCGATTTTTAGGAAGCTATGTCAGGTTAACTCTGTATATGCAAATATGTACAAATCCATGTAATTATTCACCTGTTAGTACGCAGCTACAGTAGCATACAGAATACCGAGGACTCTATTGCGTTTAATACACTCAAATCAAAACTCTAATTCCATAAGCCTACTTTATATGGTAAAACATAAGAGATTGTACTTACCATGGTGGCCGCTGGACCTTCTTTACCTTATTTTAAGCAAAACCCGCTGTATGCAACATAACCTTCATCGTTTGCACCATTTGCACTGATGCTTGGAGCCCGTGCGTACAGCGCTCGACGCACTAAACTGACAATGCGTCTGCCCAATGAGACCTCAAAGCACGTCTTACGTAAACTGTCATTAGCCAATCAGAAAGGCTCCATGCAGATGATGCTGGCTGGATTCTGCATGGGTGCTGTACACAAGACCACACTGGGTACTATGCACTTAAATTAGTATATTTCCTATGCGAGTTTACAGCCTGTAACTAGGGTGCCTATTTATCCGGGACAGTCTCAGTTTTGAGCCGTGTCCCCTGTCCCAGCAGATTTATCCAAAACCAGTGATTTGTCCTAGTTTTATACAAGAAATGTCTCAGGTGTCCCTATTTTTTTATTTTTTTATTTTTTATTTTTTTTACAAATTTGATACCTGCCAACAATAAAGAGAGACATATATTGCCCTTTGTTTAGCTAAAACACAGAAAGGCATGCTTAGTAATGACCAAAACACAAAGAAAGTGCATAACAGTTTTCCTTAATTACACGCTCGTTTCACTATTTTATTACCAACCAACCCGAACCAGGGATGTCCAAAATTTTTATTTACCTATAACCCCTTTATGTTTACACACAAATATGAAAGACAAATACATGTGGTAATAATATTAAACTTTAATTTCCTTTTCCATACCATAGGGTTCATAATGAAAATACATAATAGGGAGTGTTACATAAAATCTGTCTTACAGGGTTAAAATGCTCATAGTATAATAATGAGAAATGGTGTCTTATTAGACTTAATATTTAAATGAAAAATAAAAAGTAAGTGAAATAAATTAGCTACTGCCCTTTTATAAATAAGGAACCACATACTATCCAAAAACAACAGTGGGATTAAGCATGTGTAGGCTACAAATAATTGTAAAATAAGATAAATAGTCAAATATATTATATAACGTCTCAAAACAAATGTATGCTTTTGAACTTTCTATAAGGCACCTAAAATCTCAAATCTTCACTTCAAAGGTGAGCTGAATATGTGCTTTGTCAATGTGCTATATATTACCAGGTCAAGGTGCAGGATTAGTTATTTACAGAAAATAAAGTTCATAAAAATAGACATATATAGAAACATCCAAATATTGAATAACAGTTCTTCATCACATTAACTTCATGGAGAATTGAATCAAGAAGTCATCCTAAAAACACACACAATAGTAACTGAATTGTTTCAAACTTGGCAACAGAATCTTTTCTCACTTGTAAATGTCAGTTAATGCAGCCAACAGTCTCAAACATATGTAAGGAGGATAGCCCAATGGAAAAAACAGCATAAATACATCTCTCTACTACGATTATACAGATGTAGTTTGGAACACAATACCAGACAAGAAAATTATACTAATTTATGTATCTGCACAAACTGGTCTATAACACAATACCACCAAGATCTAGACAAACCTAACTGTAAAATTTGCACTGCTTGCACAAAACACGACGTTGGTTTGTTTTGTTATAGTCCTGGAAAATGGCCTTGGACTTTATGTGAGAGGCAGATTGGACGTTTTTGAAGAGGACTCCAAAAAGTAACACACACCAGGGATGTCATGTGGGAAGTTGACCGGAAGCTCCTGTCTGGTCCTGGGAATGAAGACAAACTCTGGGCGATCCTTCAGCAAACTGGGACAAAGAGCACACAAATAAAACATGAATCTGAAAACAAACGAGCAAATAATGTGACACCAGAGGAAGTACAGGGCCACTGTGAAAGGCTGTGAGTTTCCTGTCCCGGAGACTGGGGGTGTCAACAGCATTAATCTAAAAGCTAATTACAAATCCAGAGGGCAGTGTTTAGTGTATATCGTCTTTAGCCATAGTTTACACTACTTTCAGATAGACAGATAGATAGAGATAGATTCTGTGCAGTGTTTTAAATAAAATAAAATAAATAAAAGATACTTTATTGATCCCAAAAGTAATTTAAAGTTCAGAAGCAGCTACACATAGCAACATAGCAACACAGAAAATATATGTAAAGTTCATCATTCATCAGTTATATGTGCTTCACGTAGGTTGGTCCCAAGCTACGATAAATAAAGAGGGTTCCCCACAGAACACAGCAAATTTCAAAACCAATGTACACTAAATATTTTTAAGTTCAACTTTGCTGTGACATGGTTTGACTTCACAACTATAAGGAGGTAAAATCTCCATATGTTGATCCTAAAAAAAAAATTTTGTTGACAGTAGTGGATGAAGTATTCAATTTTGTTACTTAAGTAAGAGTATAGATACCAGAGAAAAGAAATACTCAAATAAAAGTATCACATGAAAAAATTTAATTAAGTAAAAGTATTAAAGTACCTGTTTAAAAAAAAATATTTCACACAGGTTTTGAGATCCAACAAAGCTTCAGATGACGTGATTTTGATACAGATTTGTTTTTTGTTTTTGTTTTTCAAATTTACAGGTTTGTTTTAAATGTGTATAGCCTTTTGCCATTGTTTGTACTGCTTTCAAATGGGTTACATGAACCGGTTGCAAGCCAGGATAAATAAACAGGGTTTCTCATAGCTACCTCATAGGTGTTTGATGAAAGATTTTTAAACACATAACAAAAGAAAAAAATCATTCTGTCAGCTGGACATAATTTTACTTCTAATAATATAAAATTGCTAAATAAACATGAGTAAAAGAATAAAAGGTGGATGAGAAATTATAGATAAAATAAAATACAATGAGTAAGTTATTTTATGGACATATGAAATAAAATAATAGAATAAGAAATAAGAAAACATATACAGTGATCTGTATTTTTGTTCCATAATTTTGTGCATTCTTGGCCACTTTAAGAAACAATAAAAATGAAGTTACAAAAAACTCTAAAACTTTTGACAGACAATCAGGCTGACAGATTTGAATTTTTCTTTTGCTTTGGATCATACCTGGATGACTGAGGGATTACACAGACATTTTAAAACACATTTAACTGCAGTGTATCATATTACCAGATTCTTCTCAGAGAGGTACTTGACCTTAGCCTTTGCTCATTAAAACATCTGCTTCATGTGTTGTAAACTCACTTGTAAGTTGTAGGACTTATGTTGATTTTTCTCGGTTGACTACAAGACTCAAACTTGTTCGCCAGCGTGACATTGTTTCCAAAAAGGCAGTAACGTGGCATCATAACCCCCACAACACCAGCCAAGACTGAACCACTGTGGAGGCCTATTCGCATCTGGAAAAATACAAATATATGCACAAAGTAAGTTTGTTTTATTTAACTTGGACAATGCAACAAAATGAAACAAAATATTAGTTTTGGTTGTAACTTTCAGAGACTTGCAAAAACTTGTAAAAACACAATGTTACATCATGTACACCTGTAAATAATGTATTGTATTTTGTGTGTGTCTGAATGTGTGTTTTAATGTGGAAATGTCCAAAATGTGAAACTGCACCATTGTAAAAATGTGTTTAAAGATTGTGTTTTTAAACTACTATGTTTAATGTAGGAAAAGCCTAACAAAGATCAGGGGTTGAAAATTAGCACTAGATACACAAAAATAAAATGTGCGTTCTCGGGTATGCGCTAACATAGACGCATGATTTATCAAGATTTATTCAAGACACTGTTCCTCAATCTTAGAACAGTAAAATCTCTTCAGTCATTTAAAACTAATTTAAAGACTCACCTGTAAAGACTTGTTTTAATTGCCTACTGTTTTTATTTATTTTTGCAAACATTGGTGTGTTTTATTTTTGTATTGTGTGTTTCTGCATGTTATTTTTTTATTGGTATGAATATTGTTAATCTGTAAAACTGAGCTGACCTCTGTGAAAGGTGCTCTAAACATAATTGTTACTTTCTTTCTTACTTACACTACAAACAAGAAGCAGAGTTATGTGCTGGGCAGCCTCAAACTGAATACAAAAAGACAATACTATGTGTAACTAATGATCCAGTTATCTGTTACCTGTATTGCTTCCCCAGTTGGGGTCATGACCTCATCGGACAGCTCCATCATCTTCAGAGCCATGAGAGCGATCTGCACGGCGTGTGTTTCACTCTCTTTATGTAAGCCCCCCGCTACACAGTAGGCATCCCCAATGGTCTCCACCTATGGAAAAAAAGGCTTTGATAGTCTAAAAAATACAACTAAAATCGTTTGTACACTGATTAAATGTTTGCTGTTATGAGGGCACTATGTAACTTTTTGTTTGAGCGTCTGTTTCTATGGATATGTCATTACTCCTGGAATGTTCCACAGTATCTACAACACATTTATTCAATTACAGGTGGTTTTATTGCTCAAAAATACCTATAGAAACAGGCATTCTGACTGTGAGTGGTGTCGCCTCTCCACAAATCTGACCTGTAACTTGGTCTGGTCTGGTCTCCATGAAGATACCATATTGTGAAACAAAGCAATAACACCTCCATGGAGAAAAGCATTGAACAGAGCCTCAACCAGAAAAGTTACACAATGCACCATTAATGTGAGGATATGCCCGTTATGATAATTACAATATCAACTTGTCATTCAATACATGAAAGCTGAAACAATATATTTTGGGGCTCAGTATTTATTGTGTGGACAATTTCTTTTCAATACTCGGGATTTTTGGCATTTTTAAGTAATGAGGTAAGATTTGAGCTGTAGATGGTTGAATAAATAACTTCTAAGGCTAATTATGATTGGTTAATTCTGCTATTTATTTGTTGCGGCTCAGGCCTTTTAATGATATATATATATATATAAGATATTTAAAATCTGGTTTGCTGGAGTTAACTTGCTTTGTGTAAGTGTCTTTATGTTCTTTCTATATTGTTGGTACTATGTAGCAATATATCATGCTTCAAAATAAGTTATCATGACATGTCTATGTGGCTTTAATTGAAAAATCAAACATCTGTTGCTTGAATCAATTATCGTTTTTTTGGAATTATTGACTTGTAGACTATATCTGTGATTGGTAATGTAAAAAAATGTATTATGTATGTGTTCATTATTGTTGGAATATAATTTAATTTATCATTTAACACAATACCCAAATAAACATATTATTATCCCACTATAAAAATAATAAAAAATAAATCTTACATTATATTATCCCCTGAGACAGACAAATGGTCTTTAAATCTGAGCTTTGTATCAGGCAAAATCTTAAAAGCTGTTTCTTTTGTGCTCCTTTCTGTAAACCCAGGCCAAAGTACACTCCAGCACTAGGTAAGGGCCTAAGTGATTCCTATTTTTAGAGCCATACATGTGGAGGAGAAACAGGGTCCTGAAGGAACCCCTGACTTCCTAGCATTTTACGAGATATTTGTCAAACGGGCTGCAGTCTCTGTTATGGTTCGGTGACACTTTGATTACATTATCCGACTTCCCTGTGGAACAGCAATCTTCACCTGACACCGCAACAGTTAGTAGCACCAGCTATTCTTCTTCCGAGTGTGGTACTTGAAATACAATGCATGTATCATTTTAGTGAAGGTATTTGGAGAATATATAAAATGTCTCTTGCTACTGTTGGACTTGATGACAGAGTTTCAAATCTGTACGCTATTTCTGATCTGTGTTCTAATGTTGATTCCTCATCACAAACATACCTGGAGTTGTGTTTGGTTTCATTCACACATGTTTAACGCACAAACTCTGCAAATTTAGACTCCTTTCTCCTCTCAAAAAGAAAACGCTTTGTTCCACCTTGTGATGCCATGCTGTAGTACAGGAAGTGCTCCACTGTATTTTTAAATTCCATACACCTTCACCAGATTCATTTGGATGATTTAATCTCTGGAATTGTCCATCTCTACTGAACAAAAGGTAAAAAGTAGCTGTTAACTACCACTGTAAAACTACCACTTTATGACATCATAAGTTGGAACAGAGCATTTTGAGCTTTAAAAATTTAGACAAACTTATAAAACATGTGTGAATGGAACAAAACACAACTCCAGGTATGTTTTTGATGAGGTAACAACATTCTAACATGGCTAAAACCCCACAAGAGTCAATTTTGTGTAATATAGGACTATTACTTAAACCATGTTAGTTAGATAATTAATAAAATCAACAAAGAAGTAGCTATATAAACCAACAAATAATCCCACTGCTTTTAGTGAACAGTTTAAATGTTACTATGTTGTTCCTAAGATTCCGGCATCAAATTACTGAATTGTTAATCTATGTGTGTATCTCTCCCTATTCAAATAAACAACAAATAAAATAAATAACTGAAGACAGTTATACAATTTTGATTTACTGGTCCTCTTCTGCTTATTCCCAGAGTGGATTTGCGTGTGAGTGCCCATCCAAGCCAATAAAGGCCTGGGTGGTGCAGCCTGGACAATGGCCGGTCAGCCACATGTCGAACACAGACGCATACATTGACAGACTCTCATTGCCCCAAACGCTAACAGTCACAGAGCAGTTTAACATTCATCAATCCACACATGCCCATTTTAAGAGAACACTGGAGAGACACTATGGTGAACTCTATTACATCTACTAAACAGGTCAAGCTAAAGAGACAATGTTCATGCTTAGAAACAGGAAGTCTTCATTTTTTATTACTATATTTCTATTTTTTTACTATGTACATTAATATAATTTTATATATTATTATATTATATTGTTATGCTACCTTGTGGGCTACTGTGTCAAAATAATTTCCCCTTGTGGATCAATAAAGTTTGTCTAAGTCTAAGCCTAATTTTTGATACTGGTTTTAGTATCAATGGTCATGTGGGTATCGCTTTACTGACAGTCCTATAGATAATAAATATGCGTACACAAAGGCATATGTCTTATTTACTTATGTTTTTTGTTTTTTTTGTCACTATGTGGTGTCTTTAAACTTTAAAAAAAAAAATCAATAAAAAACAGTGGAAGAGAGAAACTTGAAGTTTAACCACTCTGCCAGCATATAGCCTACATTAAAATACAAAATACCTTAACTTTTCATTTCTGTAGGGAGTTAAAAAAGGAAGATAAAAATGTACATTGTAGTTTGTATTGTAGTTAATCATTCATCCTATTTTATTACAGCAGATTCTTTATGGTGGTTGCTGTGAAATCTAAAGTATAATTGTCTATATATTGCATGCCTGATCACGTCACATTATCTTCAGTATAAATATTATACTGTCACCTTTTTGCCAATATAGTTACCTTGGCCTGTCATGATAATTACTATATCATACTATATACTATAGTATGAAAGTGGTGTGTGCGTGAATGGTGGTGGTGGTCGGAGGGGCCGATGGCGCAGATTGGCAGCCTCGCTTCCGTCAGTCTGCCCCAGGGCAGCTGTGGCTACAATAGTAGTTTACCACCACCAGGTCTGGAGTGAATGAATAATACTCTGTAAAGCGTCTTTGAGTGTCCTGAAAAGCGCTATATAAAATTGATGCATTATTATTATTATTATTATTATTATTATTATTATTATTATTATTATTATTATTATTATTATTATTATTATTATTATTATTATTATTATTATATCGACTCTTATATCGTTCAGTATATGAAAGCTGGGACAATATATTTTGGGGCTCAATTTTTATTGTGTTTTATTTTTCCTGTTATTTTTGTTGTAGTACAATAAGATTCTCTGGGTAATTATTGCTTAATTACGCTATCTATGTGTTTATTTGTCTACTAAAGAATGGTTAATTGGTATTATTTTTCTTTACTGTTGTATCAGTGGCCAAAAGTAGTTTCAATATTATGGTTTATCACAATACTTCTCTGTACCAATATTTTGTACTTCAAAATT
Source organism: Odontamblyopus lacepedii (assembly GCA_034769755.1). Taxonomy (NCBI): domain Eukaryota; kingdom Metazoa; phylum Chordata; class Actinopteri; order Gobiiformes; family Gobiidae; genus Odontamblyopus; species Odontamblyopus lacepedii. The sequence continues at coordinate 22,213,987 of CM068353.1, read as the reverse complement.
TGCTATTGTCACCGACCTATAGTTGCCTCTATCTGTTGACATACCTTGTAAACATCCAGCTCTCCACAATGATGGTCAAACCTGGTGTACAGCTCATTTAACATGGTGATCACTTGCATTGGGGTGCAGATGGAGCAGACAGCTGTGAAGCCCACTATATCGGAAAACAGCATGGTCACTCTATCAAACTTTTTCGCCTGGACAGTCTGACCCTGCCACAGCTGCTGCGCCACTGTACGAGGAAAGATGGAGAACAAGAGATCCACTGTCTTCTTCTTCTCCTCCTCCAGAGCCTGGTGAGCATGCTCCAGAGCTGCCTTGGCTTTTCCCAGTCTCTTCTTCAGACCGTCTTGAGCTTTGGCTTGCTCTCCAACCAATACCACATCGCGAAGGGCATTGTGGATGGGGATGTCGGAGAGATACAGCCCACGGCCAGTCAGGTCCTCCAGCTTGTCCACACACGGAGATCCCAGGAACAGAATGACGTTGGACTCGGATACATAGATCATCTGACCCTTGAGATCCATTTGCTGAAAACGCAATGATCACAAACATGAATTACTGAAAATATGATAGTGGCTTTTAGCGTTTGCTGTTTAAGCATTTTAGCATCAATTTTTCTAAAATGTGATGAAGTCAAATAGTGGGACAAAGTTTTATTGTTGATAATGTATATTCATTTACATTTATATAAGTATGCCTTATTTGACATATTTTGACTTATTTAGTTATTACCATTTATATTTTATTTCTTATATTATAATATATTGTGATGTGTGAGCTACGGTGTCCAAATAATTTCCCTTGTGGCTCAATAAAGTATCTGCTTATATTTACACCATCAGTCAAAAGTTTCGACACACCTTCTTTTTCAATGTTTTTTTCTTTAAGTTTACCAATTTCTATATTTTATATACACACAGAAGGCATCGAATACAGGATCCAAGATATATGGAATAATGTAGCAAATAAACACAAGTTAAATAACTCTACATATAACTAAATATCATTAATATTTTATATTCAAATTCTCAAAGTACAGAGAGAGCAAATGCAAATACATGGAAAGAAGAAGCATAAACAAAAAAGTGTGTCCAAATTTTTGACTGGTAGAGTATATTATATTATATTTTATTTTGTTTGGAAAGTGTCTTTCACCATCCAAAAAAAGCTCTATATAAGTTTGATGTATTATGATTATGTATTAAGAAGTTTAGTCTTCTTCTAAAAGCCCATTATTCTGCCCTAATCCTCCAAGCACACTACAAAGCCTGAAAACTAGCAGGACCTTTCCATGCCCCCCGTTTCAGTTAATCACAACAGGCCAATACAGTGTGTAAAAATCTATATAAACAATTGCAGCTGGAGAACAAAAATACCAAGAACTGTCATCCTGTTATTCTAATAAAGTTCAAATATATATCACCAGCCAATCAGATGCAAGCTTTCCATATCTGTTAACATTTCACTCATGTTTTTACTTTTGCCACTTGCCAGCTACCTCATTAAATGCCTATAAAGCTGCCCATATTTATAACTAACCCTAAACACAAAGAAGAATGCACAAAGGGCCAGTCTCTTGCCGCGTCAATAGCCTTTAAAGGTAAAAGTTGCTGTTATCCTAAATCTTATTAGTCATTACAGCGTTGTCATATTTACGCTACTAGTGAGTGTGTCCAATTGGTGCAGCGTCTTCTATAAACAGCATGGGCATGGCCATGTGCGTTTGATGGATAAAATGGTGTGACATTTGCTTGTGATCTCCGCTGGGGGTCGAGTGTTGATATCTGCTTCTGGGCAAGAGCGCATGAGGGCTTCTAATAGCTCACAGGAAATTGATGGTTTTAATACAGCAAATATGACTACAATGAATCTGTCATTTTTTCATCTCAAGCTCTGGTTTGTTTAATTTAAGTTAGGACAATAGGTTTATACCGGCTCCATCGACACCAACTGACTTTACACTGAAAAACTGTCGCCCCTCTCTCTGTAACTGCTGCAGTGAGCTTCGTCATTTTGGTCTTAAAATGTCCGTATTAACCCGCTCTATGTGACTCTATTCCTAATATGAAATTCGGCTCTAAATTTGCCCCTATAACCACTAGCCTTGTGAGCTTCATTTGACTGGAGCCGAACGCTATCAGTGACGTCACACTCCCTTGGTTCACTTCTTCATACAGTCTATGATGTCTACTAATTTGTATCATGATTTTTGCTGCTAATTGTGTCTTAGATTTTGTTCAGACCTGATTTAGTTATGGAAAGTTTCTGTTTTTTGTAGTTTATAAATGGTAGTTAATATGGTTGATTTGAAGCCTATAGTTATATTGTGCTTCTGCGCTGACTAATTCTTGGTTTAGTCATAATAGTGTATTCATGGTATAATTCTACTTTTGTCCTGTTTTAGCAGTGACGAACTAAGATTTGTTTTTGTTTTTTTGTTTTCTTGCTGAAATGATTCTACTTTAGTATCATGATAGATCACATCATAGACTTCCATTAACATTATAATTAGGGATGCAGCGATCTGATTCTGATATTATACCTCTAAGTATCTGTCAGTACCCAATATTACCAGAGCAGAGACTGAAAACAGCATTATGTCCTTAAAACATAAATAAAATAAGACAAAACTGATCCAAATGTGTTATGTAGTTGTTATTTATCTCTCAAATAACTACAGAAGAATATATAAATATTAATAATAATGTATAAATAAAAGTTCAGTCATTATGGGCCAATATCCGATATTTGTATTGGCACTGATGTCTGCTGTGTTATTTTTTTCCCCTGTATATTTTTACTTGCCTATTGCCTATATGTTTGCAGTATTACGTAGTCTGATACCAGTATTTGATCGGTGCATTCTTAATTATAATCGTGTGTTATAATGTGTATAGGTCACGTACCTTCCCTGTACTGTCTGCACTAGAATGCTTGATCCGAATGATAAACTGTGTATTCAGCATGGTGAGGATGCCTTGGAAGGAGCACTTAATCTGAGGGGAAACAATGAGGAAGTGTTCTTGAAAAGTGGCGGATCTTTTGTTTACTCCATCCTTCCTGGTCAGTCTTTTTCGGAGAGCGTGCCCAATCTGCATCAGCACCAAGTTCTGGTCAAGGATGAGATGGAAGGGGAAGATGGTTGAAAACAGAGAGGTAGGGAGGGTCCCGGCCGAGGTAGAGCGTAGTGGGCTAGGGCTCAGACTTTTAGCATCTTTGACTATTACAGTATAGAGAAGACTGGGTTGAGGGCTAGCTTGGAGGATGCTGTCTTTCGCACTTGGGGCATCTTGGAGCACATCTACAGTGGTCTGGTAGAGCACACTAGCTGCTGCTTTGATGACACCAGGAAAGAACAGCTTCGTGGTTGGGCGGGGGTTGAAAAAGTAGACCGTGAGCAAGCCTGGGTCCTTATCCAAGCACAGAACGGATGGTTCATTGGCACAGTCTTCTCCCCGGTCTGAACTGCTTTGTTTTAGTAAGACATTGAAGCTGTTGAGGAAGTCATGGAGAGCTCCCCCCACCACGCGCAGAATGTGGCTATCTTCTTCGTAACACATATCAAAGAGCTGCTGACCGAGAGCTACTTGTACGGCTTCTGGGGGTATTGCTGATAGAAATTGTTAGATTGTTAGTTCTACATTGAAACCACATATTTATTAATTTTTTTCTTTACCTGTTTTGGTTGAATAATTGTCCATCATCTCGACCAAATGTTCCACCTCCTCGATGCATGATCCAGAGCAGCAGACTGAACTAGAGAGACAGTTTATACAAATGTTGATTTTGTCAGAAATGAATCAGAATATGTGCGTGTGTCTCTCTGGTGATGTGTCAGTGATTAGCAGATACAACAGTGTAACACCTTTTTGTTGCTTTCATTAATAGTATGAGGATTTCACCGGTGCCAGCAGTTGAATGGAGGTGAATCACAACAGTCAGTGTAAAAGCAGGAGGTAGATTTAACCGTCTGGAGCTGTTTTTGTGAAGGTGGCATGTTACCTTTCAGCAGTATCCGCGCTCTGGTCTGACGGCCGCATCAGTCTGAGGAGGGCAGCGTGAAGCCTTTGAAACTGTAAGATAAAGTGAAGTTAGGGGTCGCCGTCTGGTCATACTAAAGCGTCATTAAATAACATGAGCACGCTACACGGTCTCGTTTGTAAATCTACAGTTAGGATGACATAATGTGTGTTTTTGCAGACGACACGTCACCAAAAACCGTGCAAACGGGATTTATGCCCGCACATTTTTCCAGGTGAAATACAACAGTTGCATAAGTGAAAAACATATGGCTCTTATTTTAGACTCACCTCGGGGCACGCTAATTTGCGGACACTATCCCCAAGTGTATGAAGGTTAACTTTGGCTCTGGCGCTTCTCTGGTGCCTCACATCTTCACCTTTTATCCCGTGCACATCTTTAGAGATGGGCTGCACGTCCGCGGCATCCGTGGAGCGCTCCTCCAAGTCTCTCTGCTGGTTATTTTTGGCGCCGCTGGAGAATGGACAATCTCCAGATATTTGCAGCTCTTTGAGCTTCGTGCAAAACATCTCGTTGTATCGAGCCGTTGTCGCGTGTTTTAACTAATTTCGTAGAGCGACAGAGCTGTACCTGCAGCTGCAGCTTGCAGCAGAAATTCCATCATCCGCAGCTTCGTTCAGGAGCTCGCTCCACTAGAGCCGCTCATTCAAATGAGCAGCTCCTCAGCCCAAGAGCACATACAATATTCATTGAAAACGGCACGACAAATGATGGTAGAGGACTATCATTACAAAAGGCCAATGAGAAACTGGAGGGAAAAGAGCAGCAGGCCAATCCACGCACAGTCTCGCCCAACAACCTATCAGCAGCAAGAAATTATTTCCAGGCACATGCATGTACTTTTATTTAGATCCCATGGTGGACCAGCAAAAACTGGTTCTAACGCAGGCCATTGTGGCCTGTTTGGCTTTACAACTTTTTCCTTACTTCAGACTATTAGGCCTGATTTTACAAGCCTGTCTGTCTTAAATATATAACACTTAATTAAAAATGTAATACTAGGCTACTAGGCTAATAAGACCAGGCCTACGCCTGCAACTCATAGACTACTAAAAGGCTACTGCTAGCTTCCAAATAACAATAATAACAATAATAACGATCATTTTCACATATCCTATCCTACCAATATGACTGGTACCGAAATCCAATTTGAATTTTTGTGTTGTCAAAAAGCTACAGCTATAATTGGATGGAGCCAGAAGTCTTTAGTGACAAGAAATAGCTAATAAAAAAATGTACCAGATGGATAGAGGTCCCAGAAATTGTACTGTATTGTACAATATTACTAATATTACTATTATAAATACATGTACAAAGTAGTGGTCCAAGAAATTGAGAGTAAAAAGTAATTTTGACAAGTAGGCCTACTCATAAAGAAGAGCATTTTCTAAAGATAAAGACAATTATGAAAAAACTAGCCAAGCATAAGGATAATGTTCACATCATTTAATATTGTCAACATAAAGCTTTTGTTACTTGTAAACTTTCTCACAATGGGAAGATAAGTCAAATATTACTCAAGTAGATGTAAAAGTATGCTGCTAGAAAAGTACTATAAAAAGTAAACGTAACTGAGGTGGCCATTACCTTCTCCTGAAAATGGCTTCCTGTCCTTTGATTTTGATATAACAAGTCAATTTAAATGCACAGAGCAAATCCTCATGTATTAGCACTCATCTGCCGGCACAGAGGTGGCAGCTGGTGTCACAACACCCACCCGAGGGAGGCAGGAGCAGTAGTATTGGCACCATCAGATGTCTCTGTCATGACTCAAGATTAAATACTGATCTTATTCTGATCACCTCTTCCACATTATAATATAATCAGAGTCAGAAGTGATTGGGAACAATTATCCATAAACGGGAGCTGTCAGTCAATTCCAGAATCATTCCAGAATCTGGATGATAAAGCTGCCTTTTGGATTAGTGCTTAAACAGGATTATAAATAACAGCAAAATGTTTCTGCAACCAACATGGCTTCTGTCCCAGAGCAAATATGAATAATTAAGCTATTGGACAAACTGGTATTTAAAGCATTACTTTTCAAAAACCTTAATAAAACACTCTCTCTTTCATTAATGGATACTCAACAATAACTTGGGACACAAGCATGGGTGCTGATTGTTGAGAATATTCATCCTTGACCAGTGATTCACAAAATGATTTAAGTTAAAACTTCTCATTTTATCCAGGCTTTAGATAACAGGTTAATGATTTGACCCTTAAATCAGTGATTTATATTTGTGTTTATACTTGTGATGTGCTCTTTATATATAATCTGACATGGGAAATGTGCATGCATATGCACACATGTACATTCAAGAGAAAAAAAAAAAGATAATAGACTGAAGTGCTTCGTGTAGCTGCTTTCACTGTGAATAATTTGAACACAGTCTATCTTTGTTCACAAACTATACCAACTACACTACACCAGCCCCACAGTGTAAAGACAGACATTTCTAATGCATGCATGAAGTATAATAAGATCTTATTATTATAGACGATGTAGACTTTAGCATGTAGGCTAGTTGCATAATGGAGCATTGGGGCTGAAATGATTAGATATAACATGCTTCAGTCCATCACCTAGTGGGCCATAGGCTGGTTAACTTAGAGAAAACTGTTAGTAGTAGCCTAGTAGTCCCTCATAGTGGTCCACAAACCTTTGTTAGGCTACTATAAGATGAAAAAATGCACAGGAGAATAACGTATTATTAAAATTACTATTATTTTAATTTTCAGGTTATTAATCTAATCGAATTTAACGTGCTATTAGTAACACGAAGACAACAGAAATATTAAATTACATGATAACGTGAACGCACCATTATGGGCGGGGTCAGTGCGGACCAATCAGACGCTGCGCAGAGAGACACGTTGGACAATCATAGACCATGTGGACAACAGACATGTCCGCCCCCAGTGGACAGTCCTCCATGGATCTATAATAATAAAAAAAAACTATTATACTATTATATTATTATAGTTCTAGTACAGGCTCCGCTCCCGTAACATTAAATAAAACCTTCTTGTCTTTTCGTGTGCTCCTCAGGATAATGGTGCGTGTCCGACTGAATTGCATAAACATGTTTAGCTAAGTGCTATGGGTAGCCTACATTTTCATGCTATTAGCTTTAGTCTTATGCGAGTCTGCGCTTTATGACTTTAGCGTGAGTTTTCGACAGGACCTGTGATAACTTTCCTATGTTCTGATTTCAGGTGGTTGATACAAATTCTTCCGACTCCAGCATCATCCTGAGAGTGAAAGGGCAGCTGGAGTTTAAATGCCTCTTTGATAAAACAGACGGTAATTACATGGGACTAACACATAGATACAGGGGTAACACAGCTAATGCCATTGCTGCTGGGTTTCTGATGACTTCTCAACTGGGACTATGACTAGGGTGACCAGAATTTGAAAATAAAAAACTGGGACATCCCCGTTTTTTTGGTGGTTGGTAATAATAATAAAATTGTGTTTGTAATTAAGTCCTGAACAACCATTCAAGACGAATCTGTGAGTCAGTATGGTAACATTTTCTTCGTGTTTTGGTCGTTTTTAAGCAGCTTTTCTGTATTTGACCTAAACAAGTGACAATTTATGCCTCTCTTTACCATTGGCAGATATGAGATTGGTTAAAAATAGGGACACCTGGGACATATCTTGTATAAACTGGGACAAATCACTGGTTTTGATAAATCTTCTGGGACAGGGGACACAGGGCTCAAAATCTGGTCATGACATCTGGTCACCCTAACTATGACATCACCTCTATTGTTACTAATAATTAGGCTTGTCACGATAATTACAATATTGACATATCCTGGGGTCAGTATTTATCGTCTGTAGTTTTTCTTAGCAAAACTTCTAGATTTGTAATTATTTTTTGACTATATGATCAGATTTAATCCATAAAAGGTGACTCATTACAGATTGCAAATTTAGGTATTTAGGTATTTTAGTCTGCTGTTTATTTATTCCATCTTATAATTTTTTAACAGGTTTGTAGATTTAGAATATTTTTTTCTGGCTTAAATCTACTCTTGTGTTATTGTGTTAGTGCAGTGGTTCTTAACCTTGCTGGAGGTACTGAACCCCACTAGTTTCATATGTGCATTCACTGAACCCTTCTTAATTGGAAAAATAAAATATGTTTTTTTCAAATTCAAAACATAGGTATATATATTTTATTGGTGCACACATGTGAATCCATATTGCACATATATGTCCGACCACTTTCTTTTTTTGCTCAACATAGTTAGTGCCCTCCTGTGGGCTCACCACCTGCAGAGGGGTTCATAGGGGGGGTCAGGTGCTATGAGTATTGGGCAGCAAGCTGCCCCCGCGACCCAGCCGGATTAAGCGGGAGAAGATGGATGGATGGATAGTTAGTATGAAGGGAAAATATTAAGAAAGAAATTACACGACGTACCATCATGACAGTCACAAGACTAATGTGCGCACAAAATTTCCTGCAGCCAATAACAGCCAAACGGGACCTGTCATTACGAATCATATGAGTTGGATGTGAGTCTTGAACCCTGCCGAATCCCTGAGATTGACTCACTGAACCCCTGGGGTTCGATCGAACCCAGGTTAAGAACCACTGTGTTAGTGATATAAATTAGTTCCAATAGTATTGTTTATTGTCTTTATTTAATTCAGATATATATTACACTTCAAAATTTGTTCTTGTGACACACCTCTTAATAATACAATATTATAATAATTCTACTTGTAGTAGAATTGGAGACCATGAAAGTGTGTGTGTATTTTTTTAATGTAATATAGTTGGCATATAACATAAATCCATGTGTTGGATTTTATTTATGGTTTATTATTTTATACAGTTATTTAATATAATATGAATAGATTAGGCATATGCTTGCTTTACATGCTTTATAACAAAATCTTTGTTTCATGTAGCGCCCAACATCCAGAAAGTGATCTCCAAAACTTTTGAAGCCCTTTGCTGTGCCATCAAATCAGACTCCTGTGTGTTTACCCTTTGTGATGGGCCTGTCGTCATTTGGCCGAACAAAGATGTCCACATATCACAAGACAACATCACTCCAAATAGCCTGTGTGAAGAGCTGTCTCAGTGGACACAGTAAGCTTTACCTAGTGATGGTTTATGGTTTATGTAGTTGTAGGCTACCTGTAAATATATATGTTTATTTATATGTGTTCAAATGTTTTGTTGCTCTTGTGTATTTAAAACAGGACAAGTGAACAGGAAAATGTTGGCAAAAAATCAACAAAAAAGAAGACCAGAAAATGCTCCGGTGATGTAAGTAAATTACATTTAGAGAGAATGACTGACAACAGTCAGGATTTTAAATTTAATACATACTGCACTAACGTTGTACAGCTAGATGGATTCCCATGTGAGCCAGGTTAATACTGAATATTAAAAATAGGAAGTTTTATATTCTTACTCTCTGTGCCACAGACAGTGCTAAACCTTCGACTGATGATGGAGACAACCGGACCTGCAGCCCCCCACTTGTCTCAGCTGCCTGTGTTTGCCAAGACAGTTCAGACATCACACTTTGTGTCCATGATTCTACCAATGGACTGTGCAGTCTGTGTAAGCTCTGGTGAAACAATACGAGGGTGAGTATTACCTCATTTATTTCAGCTGGCTTGATAATCAGATAAATGTTATATTTACTTTGTGATGGCTTGGCAGTGCTTGTCTCCGTCTGGTGAAAGAGTTATCTCATCAGCTCAATGAGATGAAGAGAGTGACTCTGCTGCACTTAAAGGGAACTTCTATCCTGGTCCCTGAACCACTCCACTTCTTCCTCCCACATCCCCATGGACTGGTCACTGTTATTTTTCCTGCAGGAGTACCTGACAGCCAACTACAGACAGCTCGACAGGTCAGGCCCAGTCTAGACATGTTCATCAGAAAAATAAAGTCTACACTGCATTTATCTCATCTACTTTTCTTAGGCTTTGCATCAAAAGTATGACCTACCAGATGACACACCCTATTTTAGAAGAGCAAATGCTTACCACTTCCCAAATGAGCCCTATAGAGATGGATATCTCCGAAATCCTCATCTGTCCCTTACTCATCCTACCCTTGAGAATGGCAAGGTAAAAACTCCAATAATCAGTTCTGTGGATGTTACATTTGTTTTTAGTGTTGACACATAAATATAATGAGATTTTTTTTGTTGTTTTTGTGTGTTTTACAGGTTTATTTAGTCCAGGGGCTTTACAGCTACCATCACTACATGCAGGATCGAATAGATGACAATGGCTGGGGCTGTGCTTATCGCTCCTTGCAGACCATCTGCTCCTGGTTTCAGCAACAAGGATATGTAGACCGATCTGTGCCCTCTCATAAGGAAATTCAGCAGGTGTGAAGGACCTGTAAAATTGGCCATTAGAGAAAGAAATTAATAACATAGAAACTATAGAACATGCAAAGTAAATTGAATGTGCATAGATAATATCATCAAGATTGAAAGAGACAAAAACTCTGTAATTGACTGTAATTTTGGTGTTCATTATTGCAGGCTCTGGTAAATGTTGGGGACAAACAAGCCTCTTTTGTGGGGTCTCGTCAGTGGATTGGATCAATTGAGGTTCAGGCTGTACTGAATGAACTGCTGGGAGTGACATCAAAAATCATGTTTGTCAGGTTAGTTAATAAAACTAGCTTTACAAAGATCACTAGGGAAACAGTACATTTATTATAATTATTCGATGTTTCCATTTTTTCTACTATTCAGTCAAGGTTCTGAGTTGGCAAGCAAAGGGAGAGAACTGGCCAACCACTTCACAACAGAAGGAACTCCAGTAATGATTGGTAATTTTTTTTTTTACTGCTGTTTCCTCTGTATTTCCAACACCTTTATGTCTGAATCTTTCTTATATTGAATCCTCATATTTATTTCATAGTCAACCTTTTTACCTTTTGTAGTTGAAATTTGGAGTTTAAATGAATTACAAAAAAATACAAAAAAAAAAAAAAATACAGGTGGCACGGTGGCTGAGTGGCAACACTCAGGCCTCACAGCAAGAAGGTTGCAGGTTCAATCCCCGGGTCGCCCGGGCCTTTCTGTGTGGAGTTTGCATGTTCTCCCTGTGTCTGGATGGGTTTCCTCTGGGCACTCCGGTTTCCCCCATCAACCCAAAACATGCAGCACCTCTATGAACTAACATCAAGGACCATGTTGTCCACCCTCCTGTGGGCTCACCACCCGCAGAGGGGTTCATGGGGGGGTCAGGTGCTATGAGGATTGGGCAGCAAACTGCCCCCGCGACCCAGCTGGATTAAGCGGGAGAAGATGGATGGATGGATGGATGGATGGACAAAATAATACACATAAGGACTAATAAGACTTTGGGATTTGCAGGAGGGGGAGTTTTAGCTCACACTATTCTTGGCGTGGCCTGGAGTGAAACTACTGGAGAAATCAGGTACCTCATTCTAGACCCTCATTACACTGGAGCTGAAGACTTACAACTGATCACAGAAAAGGTAACAATGAAAATGATAACTTCCCAGCAAAATGTAAAAAGTACATTTCCACATAACAGTCTTATGCTGTTTGTTTTCAGGGCTGGTGTGGCTGGAAAGGACCAGAGTTTTGGGATCAAACAGCCTATTATAATCTGTGTCTGCCTCAAAGGCCAAAGGTCATCTAAGTTCCCACAGTTCTCCCAGCCCGCAGATGTTCTTGTCACACACATGCAAAGCTTTAGGCCAATTTAAACAATCTAATTTAAAATTAAAGTTAGCATTCTTATGTAATTAAAAGGCAATGCCGATCTAAAGTACTATTTCTGAAAATGTTCTTTAATAAAATATCTTTGTAATATTTTAACACTAATCATGCCCCTGTAATTACAGCTGACTGACCAGTATTCAATAAAATAAGAAGTTGTTTTGATATACAAAAGCAAATGACTAGTTTGTGAACATTATTAGCAGACACTCATGAACAAGCTGAACCCCTAAGGCAGACAGCTCTGTCTGTCTGCACTGATTAGAGCTGATCTGTCCGACACTGACCATTATTGGAATACAATCCCTCCAGTGAACGACCTCTCAACCACAAATAAGGTCATCTACAATTGCCTCTCATCAAAGTGCATACATGGCTATTTGATCAGAAGCTTTGAAAGGCTGTTTTACTTTTTGCTGTTTTTTGTTGATTTTTAATTATTCAAGTGTGAACCCTCCAGACACATGTTCAGTCCTCCTCTGCTCATCATGTATTGAGATGTAAATTCTACAACAGTGACCAGACATAGGTTATACCATTATTTGCTCATGTGCTATTATCCCTGGACATCAACCTGTCATTACTGTGTGTCACTTCTGTGTTTAAAAAAAAACCCGTGACAAATTGTAATTTCATGGGACGCGCTTCCAGAAAATCTATTCACTTGAGGAGATGCACTTGTGGGAATTATTTACTAATAACAAAATACTGTACATCATTACCAAGAGAAAACATATATTCAGTAGCCTTTGTTAAGTACAATTTGAAGTAGAGGTACCTTATGAAGGCTACTACATTATATTATTATCTGTTATTATACATAGCTACACTATATTCTATAAATTATTATAATTATGTAATTTCCCCTTTAAACATGTATTTTGTTTTGGTTGTTAAAAATAAATAAATAAAATAAAGGAAAAACAAAATAAAACGTGTGACGTGCTGACGTCAGACCGTTGCTAGGAAGTGACGTTGCTAAGTTACATGCAGATTGTCACGCTCACAACTTTTCTTCAAACGCAATTTAAAACAAGAGCTCCGCCAGCGGGGCAAAATACGCCCGTACTTTGAATTATTGTATATAGAATTAAGTTAGAATTTGTCAAACCTAGTTAAAGATGAATTGTTGGTGCAGTTTGGAAGTTTGACATTCCTAGGGGAGACGGTTGTCGAGTTAGAGCGCGGACAAGAAATTGTCCACAGACAGACGGACAGACGGACGGATAATCAATAGGGAAATCTGGCTCTTGCAGTAGGAGTATGAGTATGACATCATCACATTCTAGAATCGGAATTCCACCAATCAGATTGCAGCAACACAACTTAAAGACACTACAAAGCTTTAATGTGTCAAAGCTCAAAGAAGCAGAGAATGTGGGTTGTTCTCGCTTTCAGCAGCAGAACATTTGAGAAGAGAGTTTAGATCTACCCACCTATACTGAGATGGATACGACGAGGACTGGAGCCGTAAATATCCTTTGATGAAGGCTTTTGCAGGTAAAAAAAGTAGTTGGTATTTAGATTTAGCTAGCTTTCTCTTACGGTAGCTTAGCTAGCTTTAGCTTTACAAAACAACATGGATCCATAGAGGCTAAATTAAAGCTATACACGTAACGCTACATACGCAGTGCCACAGCTTTTCAACATAACGTGAGAGTTTTAATTTACTATCCAAAGATATGTGCATCTGAAATGTTAATTCACAAATTCAGCTTGTTGTTTACATTTTGTTTTTTCTGACTTCTCTTCTAATACAGATCCAGTGGTTAGATTTACAACGAAAAGCCATGTTCAGTCCTAGTGAACTTGAAGGTGAAGTGGATCACACCTTTTTTGATAGTGATGGTGAGGACAGAAAAGCAGAGGATGGTAAAAAATTGCTGCTGACGACAAGCGACATTTCATCAAGTAACAAGACACAGCCAAAGCCAGCTGATAACATAACAAGTATATCAGATGATGAGACAAATAAAGACCCAAGGTCAGAGAATAACGACATCAAAGGTCTTGAAAGAAAACATGACAATAAAGAAGAGGTTCACAGTTCAAAATCTAGCAAACACTTAATGGCCATGTTGGCTCAAGCGAAAGATTTTGAAGAAGATGAGGAAGGCGTCAGACATTCAGGTTCAAAAAGTAAGAATGTACAGACAAATAAGAAACAGGTAACTTATGGCAGACGTTCCTCTTCTGCGTCTTCTGATGGCACTAAAGACACAGAGTCCAGTTCAACAGCTGGGCACAGAGGGAGCAGAGCAGGCTCAGCAACATCTGGAGAGGCTCCCAGTGTTACTTCAGAAGAACTAGATGACACAGTGACAGATGTGAGTCCTCTGTCTTCTACTGCCAGCAGCCATTTACAGTCCCTAGATCTAAACCACTCTGAAACTGAAGATGACAGTGTGGAGCAGCAACAGAGTGCGCCCTCCAGTGACCTTAATAGTACACAACACCATGAGAACTTCAGTCAGGAGGAAGATGATTGTGAGTAGACATGTCAAATCCACCAACCATAAATGTGATATATCTGCACATTTTAACCAGAATTATTATGTTTAGACTCCTTAAGTTCAGTGAGTCATCTGGACGGTAATGTGATTGTGCAGTTTACTGGTGCAAGGCATCGCAAGAACTACTCATTCTCCAACGATGAAATCAGACGCATAGATCATGAGAACCAGCGTCTTCTTCAGCAGCTTTCCCGCTGCTCTTTTGGTTCAAGACCAGGAAGTGCATCAGGACAGAGGCATTGTGGGACGTCCAGCACTCCACTGAATCACCTTTCACACAGCGCCCTCAACAGGCTGCGAGAACAAAAACGTATTGAGCAGGACAATCTAGTGAGTATAATACAATGTTTTATCATTACTAGAATATAATACTGGGAAATAGTTTCATTATTTTATTTTATTATTTTATTTTAGCCAGATTTCTTTTTATACCAATAAAATATTACTGCAGGCTTTTTAATAATGTTACTGTTGATAGTCTATAGACCAGTAATATGTCATTTATAATGTATGACTGTGTTAATCTAAAGTTGTACATAATTGTCTCTAAATGTTTTAAGGAGAAAAATGTATACTAACTATCGCAGTGGCAAGTATTTAAAGGAACAGTTTGGAATTTTTGGACACAGGGCTTCATTTTCTAGTGAGCCAGAATGTTGGAGACGTATGGAGACATTTTTCTTAAATATTCCATGCAGTCCTTGTATTTCCAGAGATTGCTGGTGTTAGGCTAGCGCACCTCTGGAACTGGATGGAATATTTAAAAATGTCTGGCTTACTTGGAAATGAAGCCCTGTGTCCAAAATTCTGAACTGTCCCTTTAATTATTGTATGTAAAATGCTGAATATGGTAAAGACACTGCATATAGAAAGCAAACTATAAAGCTTGTCTTCATTTTAAAAACCCACTGAGCATTCGTTTGGTCCATACACGTGTGTTCATTCATTCATTTTGTTTGTTGTGATCCTATGTTGTGTTTGCACAGCACTTTGCAGTTACTAGTTGTGGTAAAGTTAGTTTCAGTCTGTGAAAGCAGACACGATGGAAGAGGACAGATGGCAGCAGGTGGCACACACGCTGCAGGCAGCACTGTGCTCTTCTGCAGAGCTCTCCTCTCACCCAATAGTGCTCCTCTGACTGACCAGTTAGCCAGTAACTCCCAGAAACCTGAGTCAAAGAAATAATTATTAATCTATAACAACAATATTAATGTCTTAAAGTAATCATGTTAACTTTTATACATTATCTTTGTTATAAGTTATTTGAAGTTAAAAGTTGTGGAGTTTAGGATGTTTGACTCTTGTGCAGAACACGCTGTTCTGGCTCTGTGTCGTCACAAGTGCTTTTTGCCCTCTCTATTCTTAGAGTGAAGTAATTGAATATGCTGTCTGATGAGCTTTTCCACTCTCCCCTTAACATGTGTAACGCAACAACTGTGTGGAACCAGCTCATTACACTTCACCCCAGGCACTTGCTTTGATTTTTGCTCAAATTATTCAGCTAATTATTTTGTTGCTAATTAAATTTTTTTGTATATGTTTTTTCACATTATGGACTTACTGGAGAATATTCCTTACTATAACACTATGCAAGTGTAGAGTATGCAAGAGTAGTACTTTGTGTGTTGCAGTAGTAGTAGTTGTAGTAGTCGTAGTATTAGTAATGTTAATATTAACGTTCTCTGTATTTGTTTTATTATTTTATGTGATTTCTCATTTCTGAACTTGAAATTTTGCATCCTTTTTTTTTGTCTAAATCTGAGACCTTTTTTCCTGCTGTGGCTCCCAAAATGAAGAAGCTTCTTTCAAATTGGCTTTTTCCTTACAGCGTTGCCACAGCAACTATCTGTTTATAGTTCTCTGATATGTTGCCAATTCATGTGGTACAACTTAATAATAATAATAATCATCATCATCATAATAATAATAATAATAATAATCATCATAATAATAATCATCATAATAATTGTTCTTATTATAATAGCATATTACCAAATGATTTATGGTTTGAAGATTTTTCTGGAATGTTCTCATAATTTTTTATTTGATATAGGCATTTTTTAAAAGACTTCAATCTGTAAAGCCGACTGCCGGTATGAAACGCTCGGACCAACTGTCTGATTACCAACGCCAAGCTGGTTACCTGGGAATACCGGTTTACATGACCACCACAAAGAAATACTCCAGTAAAGTATCTTGGTGTTATTTAATGACGTTGTAACTTCATTGACTCTACTATGGTGTAATATATAAAGAACTGAATTTATTATGAGGTTATGCATTAATATGAAGTATGTGTTTTCAGCAGGTAAAGGCCATATTCAAAACAAACCTCCCCATCACAGTGCCAGATCAACACCCACTGCCACAGAGCTCAGGACCCCTGTGCCCAGAACAAGGAAACCCAAAGCAGCACCACCAGCCTGGAGTTAACCAGACGAAACTACCCTCCTCTGATATTTTTATATCAATATTCAATGTGTGATAGGTGACAAACTTTTAGGAATGGGTACTGCACATGTGACCTCTTTGTTTACACTTGCAGTAGTTGATTCTTGTCAGCCATTTTGCTTTATCGTGCACTTTGTCTTTTAGTGAGGCTGCTAACGTCTAGAATTGTTCAATTTAGTGATAGAAGCATGAAAATTTGCAGAAATACTGTTTAGCAAGGTAGTAACAATATTTGATATGGATCCAGACACAAATCAATTCCAGGGGGGAGTTATGGGCACAGCCTTATTTGGTCAACATGGAAACAAGGCTGATAAGAAAATGGTCTGTAAAGGGGTCTACAATTAGTCTTAACTATATATCACTATAGCAATGCTATATACACTACTCACTGTTAGTCGGCACTCACAAATCGAGGAGGAGGAGGAGAGGTGGAGAGGAGGAGGAGAGGAGGAGAGGAGGAGGAGGGGAGAGAAAAGAAGAGGAGGAGGAGGGGAAGAGGAGGGGAGAGAGGAGAAGAGGAGGGGAGGAGGAGGAGAGAAGGAGAGAGGAGGAGGAGGAGAGGAGAGAAGAGTTTACTTACCCCGATCCTGCCTTGTAAGTCCATTTCGGCGTAACCAAAATTGCCGAAGGAATGAATCTTGAAGAGGAACTGAAAGAGACAAAGACTTTAAACTCCTCCTCTCCTCCTCCTCCTCCTCCTCCTCTCCTCTCTGCTCTCTCCTCCTCCTCCTCTCTCCTCTCCTCCTCCTCTCATCCTCTTCCCCTCCTCCTCCTCCTCTCTGCTCTCTCCTCCTCCTCCCCTCCTCTTCCCCTCCTCCTCCTCTTCTTCTCTCTCCCCTCCTCCTCCTCTCCTCCTCTCCTCCTCTCTCCTCCTCTCCTCCTCTCGTCCTCCTCTCCTCCTCTCATCCTCCTCCCCTCCTCCTCTCCACCTCTCCTCTCCTCCTCTCCTCCTCCTCTCCCCCCCTCCTCCTCGATTTGTGAGTGCCGACTAACAGTGAGTAGTGTATATAGCATTGCTATAGTGATATATAGTTGATAAGACTAATTGTAGACCCCTTTACAGACCATTTTCTTATCAGCCTCGTTTCCATGTTGACCAAATAAGGCTGTGCCCATAACTCCCCCCTGGAATTGATTTGTGTCTGGATCCATATCAAATATTGTTACTACCTTGCTAAACAGTATTTCTGCAAATTTTCATGCTTCTATCACTAAAGTGAACAATTCAGACTTTTTTGGACGTTAGCAGCTTAACTATTTTAGAGAACTCATGCCATTTCATACTGTTGCACAGATCAACGTGGACATGACTGAATATTGTTACAGCCTTATATTGTATGTAAAGCAACTTTCCCTTTAAATAAATGGTCTTAAGAATATTTACATAGATGTCTTATTTGATATGTTACCTACAAATATAATTAAAAACATTTGAATAAGACCTCTTTATTAATAAAACAATGTAAGAGCTGGGATACATGGATTAGTATGACCACATTACAACAAAACATTGTAAAATGTGGAACAGGAAGTGGCATTGTCCAGTATTTTGGCACAGCAGCAACGAACCACCAGCTTGAGTAGGTTACCCCGCATCAACCTGTGCCGTTTGACAAGTGGGATATTTACAATTATTGGAGGAGCCATTTCTTTGGCTGGAATACATTCCCACAATCACCACATTGTTATCACTCTTCACAATTAAGACCTAGGTTGAAGGGTTTCCTTGGGAACTGGGAGATGAGAAAGTTTATTGTGTGAACTTCTTGATCTCATCGTACAGCACCAACACAAAGGCGCCACCCATGCCTCTGATCACATTGGACCAGGCTCCCTTGAAGAAGGCCTTTCCTCCCTCATCCTTCATGATCTTCTTCCAGCAATCGATAGTGCCCGAGTACATAATGTCGGCTGTGAAGACAGATGCTCATTAATCATCAGAGTCGCATGTAATTGACATCAGCTGCCACTATTGACCAGACTCACCTCCTTTACGTCCAGACTGCATCATCATACGACGTCTGACGGTGTCGAAGGGGTATGAGACCAGGCCAGCTGCAGCTGTGACAGTCTGAGCAATCATCCAACTCACCACAATATGTGTGTTCTTGGGGTCTGGCAGCATACCTGCAGACAAGAGGGAGGTATGTTGAAAACATAAACAATAATATGCTTAGTACATACTGACTATAATGTTATACACACACCTTTAGCTGTGTCAAAGCAGCCAAAGTAGGCAGCTCTGTAGATGATGATACCCTGGACAGACACATTGAAGCCCAAGTAGAGACCCTTTATGCCGTCAGTTTTGAAGATCTTGGTGATGCAGTTTCCCAAACCAGTGAATTCTCTCTCTGCCATGCCTTTACCAATATCTGCTGCCAACCTGGTTCTGGCAAAGTCGAGAGGATATACGAAGCACAGGGAGGTGGCCCCGGCAGCGCCACCAGATGCCAAGTTACCTGCAAAGTAACGCCAGAACTGTTTTTTCTGGTCCACTCCGCCCAAGAAAATCTTCTTGTACTTGTCTTTGAAGGCAAAGTTGAGGGCCTGAGTGGGGAAGTAACGGATCACATTGGCAAGGTTGCCTCTCCAGAAGGACAGGAAGCCCTGTTCTTTAGGGATTCTGACCACACAGTCTATGATTCCTTTGTACTGCATATCTGCAGTGATCTGCTTGCTGGCATGTTGAACCTGCAAAGTAAGAGTTGGGATCATTGAAAGTGCCTAGAATTTAAATTGAAATTAAATTTAAATTTCTTGTCCTATGCACAAATCTTTGTTACTTCGACTTCGTTCGTTATTATGTTGCAAAGTCTAGCTATGGCCCGGCACATGTATGTCATTTGAGTCAAGTCTGTATCAAATTACATAGTTCAAGTTAAATTTAGAAAACCACTTTCACTGATAATTCATTATTATTATGATGTAATTATGTTACACGGCGTAGTAATTGTTAAATTAAAAAAATGTGTAAATGACTTTCTTTGAGCGCTTTTATGCAACCAGAGCAAGTCTGCGCGTAAAACCATGCCCAGAGCAGTAGGCCTCGTGCGCAATTACGCACGGGACCAAATTAAACATCATTCAAATATTATTCAAACTCACTTTATCTCTCAAATTTAATAACTTAGTAAACACACGCATTTACACTGAGCATTTATATTCAGGCTCAGAGCAACAGGATGAATTCCTTTACCTGCAGCAGGAGCTTGACCCTCTCAATTGGAGCGACTGCTGTTTTGGAGATGGCTGCGGCAATGCCACCAGCCAAAAAGTCTTTCATAAAACTGACCACTGCGTCCGACATGGTGGAGGTGCCGATAAGAGAGCCCTAACTTTTCAACTATCTCCAAGCTCCTCAAGGAAACCCAACGCCCCTCCAAATGGACGCAGCCCCTCCATCTGCCCAAATATATCTCACCCATATCTCGCGAGAAACGAAAAAGTGATGGATTTGCGTTTTGACAAACCGTTTCACGGGACAGAAAAAATATCCTAGGTTAAAGTTCAAATTATGGTCAACGCCATGTTCAAGAGCCTAAATCAGTCATACCAGGGGCATTTGAAGGAGACCACTTCAATGTAATATTTGGTCCATAGAACACATCTTTCAAAAGGGCACTGACATTTTGGGGGTTTTATTGACTGCGTTTAGTCTTTTAGTGTCGTTAGGCTAATTGGGAAATCATCCATCTTGATTGTCATGAATCAATAATTAATATTTGGAGGTGGAGGGAGCAAACAAGCTACTGTTTGGTCACAAATGGTGAAAAAACTTAAAAGTCTGTATAGCCTACTTCATCATTTTGACCTGGGCCTAGCCTACAGGATATGATATGCACAGGTACAGCATGTAACTTTCTGGAAGTGGCACGTGCACCTTCATAATTCCATGGAAATAGAAACTTAAAACCAACATTTTCCGTGGCGATAAATAGGCCTAAGATGTATGCCATAGTGTGGAAGAGTACTGTCAACATTTCCATGGAGACAAGGATTAGCTCTCCTCCATGGAAAATAAAAGTCAGGTTTGTGAAGATCCACACCTGCCCACAATAAAGACGCATGCTTTTCAGTGTAATAAACATAACAAAATAATAATTAAATAAACAGCATTGGCTTATTTTAATGAAGACATTTTGGGGGGCTAAAACGTTATGTACTGAGGACAGTTTAGGATAGGCGTTTCAGTTGCTCTTTTATACCTTCAGTGAAATGCAATCCAACATTAATTCTACATTAACTGGCAAGTGCTATTTGCTCATTTAACACTGTGCCATAGTTGGTCCAGATCTTACAGACACACTTAAACTAAATTGAAAAGAAAATAACCACTGATACAATCTAAAACCACTAAGGGGCGCCAATGAACTGGCCTAGATGACCGACGGAAATTTCTTTGCCTAATTGCCTCAAACCAGAAAACAAAGATTCACTGGTAAATACAATGTTGTACAAAAGTTATTGCAAATGTGCTTTACACTGACACGCTAGACTTCCCAGTTTATTTTTTCTGTGGTCTCCTTGGCTGGGCTGTGCCAGGCTAAATGTTCTGGAGACTCTTTATAACTTTTGGATGGTGGGCAATACTAATAGTGCAGTTGCTAAATTAGTCAAAAGGTGGCAGTGGTGCGTATTTTTAGGACAGCATGCGCTCGTCTATGTAAATAACACACCCCATTTGGAGTGTTTTTTGTTTATTTTATTTTATTTTTCTCTTTAACTCTGTTCCATGAGGGGGGATCCTGGGGGAAACGCCGCTGAAAAGCTGAGCTGCCCTCACGAGAGGTCAAGGTTTACACCCAGCTGCACGGGGCTGCTGCCAGGACCCACGTGCACCTGTCTGCTTTAAGTCAGGGAGTGCTGAGTAGGCCTAATTCATTTACTTACTTACTTTTATATATGGCTATTATTATCTTGCATTTTATGACGTGTGAACTGGAACTAGACATTTAGTCTGGGCTTGTTGTACTCATACGTTATCACTGTTGTTATTGTATTGCTATTTCTGCTGCTTATTTAGGATTTTTTTTATTTCCATTCATAGGTTTTCTTGTTGTTATATTATATTCTGATGTGTGAGCTACTGTTTCCAAGTAATTTCCTTTGTGGATCAGTAAAGTTTGTCTCAGTTTAAGTCTAAGTTGTGCTTAATGCAGTTCTGTTTGTCTTTTTTAGTTGTTGTTAGTTGTTGTCTCAAAAAAGTGGATAGAGCTGCCACTTAGTCTTTTATTAAAATTGAAATCTGATAAAGATCTGTGAGCTGTGAGTTACTCAGATCTGAGGCTGAGGGGATGGGGGGGTCTGGTTCAGGATTTGCATTTTGAGTCTGAAGAGCTGCAGGTGTCAGGCAGTGCGACCCCCAGCCCCCCGATCACAGCCGAGTATGAACCGCTACAGTGACTGATTTTATCTCGTACCACTGTGACAAATATCTTTTTACATGCTCGCTCCCCACTGTCTTTCCCCCTGGCTATCTGAGATCAGCAGAGATTGGCCACATAATGGAGATTATAAATGTCAGACTGGGTTAAAACCACAGATTTGAGGGCCAAAACCACACCAGTATGCACCCACTGGTTGCTTTTAATCTGATAAACTCATTCAGACTGTAATCATTTTTTTCTTAGTGGTCACATGTTAACAATTAAAATAATTTTCTGTTGTTAAATCAGAACGTATATAAAAATCATATGTGCACACTATTTTGATCAATAACCCATTATCTTTTCAAAGCTTAAGTGGAGAATACATGTGAACAACTACATTCTTATTGTTCAAACTAATTTATAGAAAAAATAAGAAAATCTCTATTGGCTGTCTCTTAAAGGTGCACTGTGTAACCTTTCTAATGGAGGGCTTGTCCCCGACTTATCTCATTGCTGATGTTATTGCTTTGCCAAGAATATATGGCATTTGAATGTGTCTATCAATCAATAATTTAATCACTGGTGTTTTTATTGTACAAAATACCACAAAATACATGCAATCTTACTTGCATCATGCTTGCCTCTCCAATGATCTGACCTGTAACACGGCCCCCTGTTTGTCTCTATGCACATATAATTAAAGGAATATTTTAGAACATTTTAGGTAAAGCAATAAAAAACTGAAGACAATCATATTTGTTTGAAAAGGTTGGGGGTCCGCTACCTGGAGATGTCATTGTTTTGCCTGTAATATTCCACAATATGGTATTAAACTTTTATTATTACTATTACTTTTATTATTACTATTACTATATTACTATTAAAGATGCATTTATTCGATTATGGGTGTTGTATTGCTCAAAAATAGCTTTAAAAACATGCATTCTTACTGTGAGTATCACCTCTTCACAGATCTTGGCCTGGTGCTGTCTCCTGCTTGTTTCCATGGAGACTGAAAAGTTTAATGCCATACTTTGGAATACTGGAGGTAAAGCAATAACTTCTCCTTGGAGACAAGTAAAAGGTGGGCCCTCTTCTTGCAAAGATACACAGTGCACCTTTAACTGACAAAGATTTATCCAACCAGTCAAGCGTTGAAATGCATATGGCAGATTTTTATGTTACTATAATTTTTTACTTAATATGGTGGGATAATAACTGTTGTAAATATAAATTATAGTTTTGCACCAGTCAAGACGCAATTTGCGATGAAAAGTTGAAAAATATGTTGAAATTTACAAGAAGTAGTTCTATTTTAGACAGTTCCATTTGATCACACTAGGGAGAATTCTGTCCAAAAGGGTTTTCACAGTTTACAAATAAGAAACATTTTTCTGACACTTTGAGCATTATTTCAACAAAATAACAGTGTTTCTTTGTATTTTTATTTGTCAAATAACTATAACCTGTCACAGAACAGATTTAATACAGATCCAGCTGATTCACAGTACGCTGGTCTCACTGCTACTGACCACAGGCTCCACAGGCTAGAGGGAAAGCAGATTACTTTTCTTTATTGGCTCTCAGTCCATCGTCACAAATGTCAGAGATTGTGACTGGAGACAATACAAGTCAAAGTGTAGAGAAAGAGTCTTGTGCAGCTGACGTCTGACCCCCTCAGCCAGGTCTGTGGCCAAGAGAGTGCCCAGGGATGCCCAGTCAATCCTCCATGACCAATCCAGAGACAGGAGGCGGACAGCCCATGGGGAGCTGAGGGGCGGGCATGTGGGAGGGAGGTGGGGACTGGTTATCTATATCATAAGGAGGAAAATGAATGTATTAAAATTGTGTAGCACAGAAGTCAGGACATAGATGGTTAACTTCTCTTTGCCTTTTGTAGATGACTTTATTTATGCTAAACTAAAACGAACATTTCTCTGCATAGAATGTTGCAATCTTTGGCTAATGTTGCAGTCCACAAATCTACAATGACTTCATTCATTTCTTCACTCAAAAGTTGTTCCTTATCCAATTAGAGCTTAAAAGTGGCGGCGTCCCAAAGAAAATTACGTTAATTGGATGAGTGAAAAGTAAAGTCTGCAGTTCTTGAAGAGGATGTTTGCTAGAGGACATTGTATAGACTTGTATATTTGTTTTATGTCTTAGAAACATCCTCTTCAAGAACTGCAGAGTTTACTCATTTGATCCAGTATAGACTTTTATATTTGTTTGATCTCTCTTGAAACTTTAGGCAGCAGAAAACTATGATTCAGTCAATAGGGCTGAAACAGGCTTATCTATTATTTTCAACTAATCAATTATTGAAAATTTAGTAATCAAATAATTATTACACAGACTCCAAAACAGGCTGAGAGGAAAGGCTCAGACAGAGCACTGATTATATCAAAATGTTTGTTGAAAAATCTTTTATTTATTCTTTTACTATCTATTGACTCATCAGTTTACTGTGTAATTTTTCTGGAGGCAGTTGGTGTACCCTTCTCCAAAAAAGTTACTCGTGCACCTTTGAATAAAAACAAAATCATCAGATTAATCAGTGTATGAAATAATTATTATTTCAGCCGAAACACACTTCCACTTCAGAGTTTAGCATTAAAGCTCAGACTGTTTCTATGTTTGTGAATGTGCCTGATTTTGTTTCACCAAAACATATCACTCAGTTGTGACACTTTTGTCCTCTCTTCAGCGTTCGTCCTCATCTTTAGTTTTCTTTACTTCATTACGACAGTGCGAAGTATTCAAAAGAATCCTTCATTTCACTGGAGTAATACACTTACCTTCAAGAAGATGGCGCCCCCTTAAGTGTGTGGTCTGCATTCATTTAGTCAAAGAAGAGAAACCAGCTCTTCAAACCTTCAAGGATCCTTTTAGTTCAGCACGGACTTCATTATCTGGCCCTAGTCCCAAATTAGTAGTGATCTTAAGCGCTGAATAATGTCATCTTGAGTGAAATGAGGTAGACTGTGTTAAAAGGTTGGACCTGTAGTGGTTCTATTGTGTCCGTGCTTCGGTATTTATGTAAATGTGTGTGTTTTTTGTCATGTGGTTTTTGTGTGGTACTGAGTGTCTTCACCTTATGTACCCCTGCACTTGTGTTTTTCTTTTCAGATAGAAACAAGGAAGGAAAAGAAATGACATCACCTCATAACAAAGTTGGATGGGGGATTTAAAAGTAACACAATTATTCTTATCATGCAATTTTCACACTATGAAGCCATGAAAACAAAAAATAATGTGCATTTGTCCTTGAACCATCTGCAGCCTGCCTGGCCTGATTTAGTCTTGGTTTAGTCCTCATTTGATGCTAGTTTAGTCTTGGTTTAGTCTTGGTTTAGTCCTCGTTTGATACGGGTTTAGTCTTGGTTTAGTCTTGGTTTAGTCCTCGTTTGATGTGGGTTTAGTCTTGTTTTAGTCCTCGTTTGATGCTGGTTTAGTCTTGGTTTAGTCCTCGTTTGATGCTGGTTTAGTCTTGGTTTAGTCTTAGTTTAGTCCTCGTTTGATACGGGTTTAGTCTTGGTTTAGTCTTGGTTTAGTCCTCGTTTGATGCTGGTTTAGTCTTGATTTAGTCTTGGTTTAGTCCTCGTTTGATGCTGGTTTAGTCTTGATTTAATCTTGGTTTAGTCCTCGTTTGATGCAGGTTTAGTCTTGGTTTAGTCCTCGTTTGATGCTGGTTTAGTCTTGGTTTAGTCCTCATTTGATGCAGGTTTAGTCTTGGTTTAGTCCTCGTTTGATGCTGGTTTAGTCTTGGTTTAGTCCTCGTTTGATGCTGGTTTAGTCTTGGTTTAGTCCTTCTTTGATGCTGGTTTAGGCCATGAGTGTGGATCTCTCCTTTCCTGTGGTTCTCCTCGAGGTTTTTCTTTTTCTCACTGAGGGATCTTGGTTGATCATATATTTCAGTAGTACTGTTATTTGGTAATACAGTTTTTTGTCTAATACAGCTCAACACAGCTATGCTCAAATACAGACCCTTAAACACACTGGCTTCTACTGGTTGATCTCAGGCTCTAAATACGTGAGGATTGAGCCAATCAGAGTGGAGCGTGAACTCCTATAAGCAGCACTTACCAGACATAAACTCATGAATTGTGATAAAAACAACAGTGTGATCTAGGCCCAAAAAAATTTAGATGACTTTTTTTTAGCATACCCCCACCTCTAAATAGAATACACACAGTTTCCATAAATATGCATGTTAATTAATGCTTTGGTTATTACTTGTCTATTTCGATGTCTATGATACAATTCCTAATGTACTAAAATAACACCCAAACATTATTGCAAAAGACATAAAGGGAAAAAAAAGATATCTGAAATTGTATTTGGATTCAAAAGTATTTGTTTCTGATTGCAGAAACATTCATTTGGTTTCATTTATCATTTCCACTACCCTCATTCACAGTAGGATATCATGTTTCTTTTCCAGCTCAGCTCTAACTGTCAGATGAGTTTATTCTCACATCTTCATGACTCTTTTGGCACCTGTTGTCGTAGTTTATCCGTAAAGCCATAAATGTTTGATAAATCAATTTGTTCTGATATGTGTCTATTAGTGCTCCTGACACCACATCACTGACCCTTTGATTGGAGGATAAGTCTCGACTGCTGTGTCCATCTTGATTTGATGGCCGAAGAGGGGCCAGATTGACCTTTGACCTGTGCGCCTGAGCTGCTCCTGTCAGAGGGTTAATGAGCGACGCCTGCACGGGGCAGGGCCTGAGTGACCGGGACCATCAACCTCTGTGTGACCCTCCTGCTTCCTCCACTGAGCTCCTCCACACAAGCTCAGGTTTGAACAGCTGCTGCACAGCTTTGAGCCCTACTCCATCCACGCTGTTGTGTAATTCTTATATTGTATATTGTTCTGGGCTAAAATGTACTTTTAACCATGTAATAGTTGTTTCCCCTCACCATTTACTCACCTGAAAAGTTAGTACTTAGAGTGATTCATGCATGTTTGAGCTATCTTTAATCACTTATTCACTTATTTTCAAGACGCCATATTGTCGATTACTTCCCATTTTTACCACCATAAGCATACACACACTGTTCTGTTCTTACTTTGTTCCCCTTTTTAAAAAAACTGGTG
The DNA here is from genome assembly GCA_034769755.1 of Odontamblyopus lacepedii. NCBI lineage: Eukaryota > Metazoa > Chordata > Actinopteri > Gobiiformes > Gobiidae > Odontamblyopus > Odontamblyopus lacepedii. Next base: position 22,186,751 of record CM068353.1, on the reverse strand, counting down.
ATATGTGTAGGATTTAGCAACGTGGTGTACAGTACTCATTTGGTAGAAGAAAAAAAACTCACTAATATGATCTGCAGCTACCCACAGGAGGGGCTGACAACTACACAGGTCTCTGTTGTGATAAAGTTTACAGCAACGACAGCTCTCAGTGGGCACCACATTTTTGTAACACAGAAGTCAGTGGACTTGTTTCTTTTATTAAGCTCTTTTAGATGAATGTTGGAATTTATAATGTGCAAATGATAACATAAAGATCCACAAGTGTCATAGATTGTAACTATGTAGCAATGATAAACAACAAAAAAACTCTACCATTAATATTGACAGTTGTTGATTGATTGTTGATTAGGATAACTTGGTTTTTACTCAGAGGAGCCCTCCCACAGCTCAACAGCGTCTCACCACTGCTCAGAAACCAGCCGTAAACCAGCCCGTCCCAGTTTGTTAAAGTGAACAGGGTAATGAATTTAAAGTGCTATAGCAGCAGCTCTCTGACATGCGGTTTTAGTGGGTGGGATATGGTTCTATGAATGTGGGGCTGGGGGCAGGGAGTCAGTCTCTGTGTACGTATGTGTTGAGGATAAAGATCTAGCAAACCAGCCTGGCTTAGTTGACAGGTGACAAGAGCTGTTTTCAATAGGGATTTTGTAATACCAACAGTGAGGAAAAAGCTGGCCTACCAAGGGACCAGTGAAAGGAGAGAAAAGGGACTTTTCTTTGGGGCAGTGAAGGAAGGGAGAATGGGCTCCGAAGGACTTAAGGAGCTCACTAATCAAACTGCTCCACCGTCTAGCGCACTCATTTTTATTCAAAACGTCCAAATGCTAAATCATGCCAATCGGATTGATCCCGATGTCAGTGCCTGTGTGGTATTCTCTTTCTCCTCTTTCGCTGTGTCCTCAACTTTGACATTTCAGTCAAGCAAGGACAGGCCTGTTACAAAGCTTGTGATCCAGGGCTGGTCTAATGGTGATGGAGTGGCATTTTAATGTTATTGGTAAATTTCATTGATATAACAAGAGCTCTTCACAGTCACTTTGAAATGGTGTCCTTAGCATAACTATATCTTATTTGAGGTAATAAACAGTGTGTCTGCTTTAACCAAAACTCCAAAATCAGTGTTAATTAGTTCTAACCAGGATCTCTTTAAACATTATATAGAGTAAAAAAAGTGACTTCAAATGCCATCCTATAGGCTAGTAACAGATTATGGTATGTGTGTTGTAATAGGGAGGCATAATATTAGCATGAATAATGCCCATAGAGCCACCTCACACACACAACCACACACTACTGCTCTGGTACACAGCACAGGAAGGACCAAAATGCCATTTTAAGTGATTTCAGTAAGGTAGATCACAACAAACAAATATAATATTGTCTATATCTGTAGACATCATGGAGAACAACTCTGTCACCACAGGTTAGGTACTATGTACTGTTACAATTTTACATGACAAAATGCCATAAAAACCATGTTATTGTTTTGAGTTTGCTGGATTTGAAAATCACTACAGTAGTTATATTCAAACCCTGGGGATTAAAGAGTCCTCCAGCATGTCCAGCAGAGAGCGTTTAGTGGACTATAGGACCTGAGTGGCTCCTACAGCTCTGTGAGATTAAATCTGAGCCTGTCTGTGTGGTCCTGCTGCAGCTCGAGGATGGACCAAGACACAGAGAGAGATACAGAACCTCAGTGTGGGAACCACATGCACAAATCCTCCTGTCCTCCCTCACCCACAGCCCGTCCATTTTTGTGTTTAATTTTTATTCACAGGGCGATGGGTGGAGGGTGTCAGTTTGTGGGGCCGTTGGTCGTCTCATGCCAGTGGAAGTGAGTGCAGGCCTCAGACCAGGGCTGCAACAATAGCCACAGTGTTGTTTGGCGAGTAGCGTCCAGGACTCTTGGACATTCTTCCCATGTCAGTATAATCACTACTGGGAGGTAGCTCCATTAGGGATTACCATATCATTAATAGTATCCATGACTTTTGTTCAAAGGCTACTTGTGTAATGTTGCCTTGTGGATGACGGCTAATCCGCTGAGCTGCAGCTGTAGATCTCAGCATCACTCTCTCCTCACAAACACATATAGAAGCATCTCCCTGTCCAGGCCCACGGGGATCAGGCCACTGAAAGACAGATACAAACAACAGTCAAATACAAAGTTCCCCATAGAGAAAAAGAAACACGCATACACTTCCCAACTGATCCGCCCTGCCTCCACCTCCCTCTCCTCTCCGCTCTTCCTATTGAGCCCCCTCTCTTTAGCTCCGTGCTCTTCTCAGATGGTGGGCCAGATTAGGAGCCCAACAAAAACAGTTTTCAATGTAAAATATGCATCTTGTTAGTGGCCTTTTCTTCTCTTTCCGCTCTCGTATGACAGCCAGTGAATGAAGAAGCCTAATGGGCCATTCACAGAGTTATCTGTTGATGTCTCCTGGACACAAACGCTCGTAAGTTTTAATCCTTCTATTCCTCTGTGACCCTGGGATGAGAAAGCATAGCTCCTACAAAGTTTAGTTAGCGCTTTATCACTACATTCACAGTATCATTAATCTTTTATAAAAGTTCAAACTAGTAGTTGTTTTAGATTTAGCCTTTTGCCTATTGACCTTTAGGCAGGACAAATATAATCATAAAGAATGAGAAAAGTTATTTAGCAAATCGTCAGAGCTGGGAATCATTCTCAAAACGCTGAGGCCTTCAGAATGTGATCAGTTTAAATCTTTTCATCAAGTCACAAAAAGATCTTCTCAAATTGCAAGATACATGAAAACCCCCCAATTCATTGTTTTATCAACAGCTTTATCTATGTTGGCATCATGTTATGGGAGATTGTTTGGGACATTAACTTAACATTCTGAATGCCTGACAAATATGTTTCCCCATGCAGACAAACTGTTGGCTGACCAGCCTGTCCCTTCTACAGTTTGATCGAAGTCATTAGGATCTGGAATCAGACCATATAGCGTGAAAATTCTGTTCAAATTTGAGAGACAACTCAACCACAGGCTCTAATTTGTATCATGTGTCTCTCAAATGCAGAAGACATCTCCTCTTGAAAATTCATTTTAGAACAAATAACTTTTCTTTTTTTAATAGTTTGGTGCTTCTATTGTTGATTTTGCAAAAAGCTGCACTGTTGCTCAGTCTTTTATGCTTTTTTGTTTTTGACTCAAAAGGAGCCTCTCTCTGACTGGTTGATCCACCTGTCATTCACGTCCTCTGAAATCAGGGAAACAGGATACTGCTCCACTACCACTTGTCTTTGTAAAGTTCTGTCAAAACGTGTTGTTCTGGCTAGTCAGGTAAGGGAATAACGGTGAGTAGATGTTGGAGGCTCTATGTCCCTGTATCTTTTACATACTATACTATTGTACCTTTGTACCCTTGTAAATTTAAAAGACTTGTGAACATTTCTCAAATCTTATGTTATTACCTAAAAATGACAAAAAGTCTTACATTTTGCAAATAAAAATGAATAAAGTGATAAATACTGACCCCCAAAAATTATGGTTCCACCTTTCATATATTGAACAATAAGTAGATAGAGTGATTATTGTGACAGGCCTAATACCAAATCAGATACATGGGAGCCTATCATCTTGTCAGTTCATTTATCTCATGTGTGTAGTAACTGGGACAGACAGCTGTGCTCCATGGTCCATGGACAAAGTTGTGTTCTTGTTCCTGGTGTCAGACATGGGCCCCTGCTGTGAGGGTCAAACGGGGGTCATGAAGGCTGTGACTGCTCCGGCCACGACAACCATCAGCTTGTAGCACTTTGGTCACTTAAAAATACACAGGTTTTATCTCTGAAGTTAGACTTAGACAAACTTTATTGATCTGCAAGGGAAATTATCTGGACACAGACGCTCACTCATCACAATATATTATTATAACAAAAAGCAAAAATATAACTGGTAATGTTAAATTCAAAATAAATAGCAAAAAACTGATTATAAAAATGTAAAAGAAAAAGAAAAAAAATATAGAACTATAGTAATACAAATATATCTCAGCTATATACAAGATGTAATAAGAAGAAAACAGTGCAAAGATGAAACGGTGATTGTTGCCTTAAAATGTGCTGGGTTTTTTTTTAGAACCCTGTTACCATGTATATTTTCGCTCTTTGTTATTATATTATTACTTATATACTTATTTATAGCCATTTTATAATTTATTTGATTTTATATTAGTTTTATTGTTTTAGGACTGGCATGACCACATTTTTAGCTATTACCTTTTGTTGTTTTCTTTTCACGATCTCTGTGTAGCACTTTGGACACTGCTTTGTTTGTTAAATGTATAAATAAAATGGATTTGGATATGGATTTTATATTATACTGTGACGTGTGAGCAGCTGTGTCTAAATAATTTCCCTTGTGGGTCAATAAAGTTTGTCTAAGTCTAAGTAAATCTAGTATATTTTTCCCCTCTGTGTCTCTTAATTTGTACATTTATCCACGAACAACGCATCCATTCTTTTATTTTGAAATCTGTCTCATCTTAAACTTTCTCCAGTATATTTGGTCATTCACTTTGATTCAGTTTATGTCGATGAAGTCCCTGCAGCCTCTTCACTCTGCCTGCAGCTCTTATTTCCCCTTATATCTCTGTGTCTCTGTGGTTAGTGTGGCTTGACCTGGGAGAGTGACCCGTGTAGCCTGGGTCGGCCCCTCACTGGCCCTGCCTCTCTGGCCCTGCCCTGGCCCCGGACACAGCTAAATCCAGCGGAGAGTGCAGACAATGGGGCTATCACTGCACACTGGCCTCTCATGAGTCCACCCAAGCGCACCAGGAGCACATTAGGATCTATGCATTTTATTTACCCTTTATTCTTCTGGGTTTACAAAGACTTGACTGTTGCATCCACTGCGTCAGGTGCTTGGGCTTTGACCGTCTGACCACATCACACACTCTGGACTTTGAGCTCTTTGCATTATGTTAAGAACGTGCTGCATTCACATTGTCAGTTTTGGTATTCTCCTCTCACCAGTCAAGCGTTATGTTTGGGAAAGATATCTGGAGCAGCAAAACAACTTAAAGGCGATCTTAAAGAAACTTCACACGTGAATGAAGTTTCACAAGCGCCAGGGTTATTAGAGCAGAAAGGACAGCTCTGCTCTTTGAGTCTGCGATGTTTTTAACTGACTGTGAGAAAGAGTCACAGAGACGCACCAGCAAAAGAGGAAAGACCAAAGTCAACTTAAAACTTCTGTTGTTCCATCCATCCATCTTCTCCCGCTTAATCCGGCTGGGTCGCGGGGGCAGCTCTGTTATTGTTTTTGTTTATTTAGCTTTCTACATCTATGAGCTTCAACACTGCAACTGTAACCAATTTCTTATTATGCTCATTTTACCGCTACCTGATATGTTGCCATCTTGTGTATTGTACGTGTTGAGATAATTTCTGAAAGCCTCTATGAAAAATCTCATTGAACAGAACTACTTTAAGCAAATGGAGGGTTATTGCCTTTTTGAGGATTAAATTAATTAATGTCATTTATAGATTATCCAGTTGACAGAATATGTCTTTATCAAATCTAAATAATTTATTGGCTGGTCACATTTAATGCCCGTATACACACCAAAGCACTGCGTCCTATCTTCGTCTCTCTTACACATAGTCTGTTCATGGGGGCACACAGTGTATGGTGCCCTTTGTGTTGGCACCATGCAAAATTACCTGATTGAGCCTGAGTACTTACCCATGTCCCAGTGTCTGTGCTGGTGACAACAGAGGCCCTTGTTGTTGTGGCACAACACGGCAAAGCAAACCCACCCAAACACTGCCAACCTTTTGTCCCTCGAAACAAAGGCAAACACACTAGTGCACTTTCTCTTGGCAAATGACGCCTTAATTGTGCAAGTTAACAAGCTTGCTCCTTTTCCCATGAATAACAAAGAGACTGGTTGAGTTTGAGTTTGTTGTTGTTTCTTCTCTCTGCTGGAGTTCTTCTGATCCACATTCACACTCGTTGTTTTCCCTCTGGCCTCTGTTTGCTGTATCTGTAACAGTGACTGAACTGTTGACACAAGATCACAACAAAGTGACTGCACTGATGTCCACAGTGGGATATTTTGTACAGTACACACTACGTGTTCATTCATGTGGTCTCTGGCCCTGCCTTGGGCTCTTAGCATCAAACACTGTTCCTTTTATTCCTCTGTTTATTTCGGCCTTGAAAGTGAGAGTTCCACAGTTGAATGGGACATCTTCGTGTATTTGCATAATCTTGTGGCATCGGCTGGATTCTGGTGAGCACACGGAGACTTGTGCCAACCACAGAAAGGTGAAGCCTTCACCTCTGCAGGGGACAGAGAGGGTAGTCTAGAGTGCAATAGACTCTTTCAGAGCTAATCGTGATCAGCATGGAACAAAACGTGATAATATATTAAACATGGTCCTGGGGCCTGGTGCCTGCCTTCACTACAGACCATGTGGCTCTGTGTCTGTCTCTGTCCTCCAGACAGAGGTGGTGCCAAGGCAGTAGGACTGCTGCCCCTCTCATTGATGGGAAACTGTTGCTCATGCTCTGGGTTGGCTGCCAAGTTTTGGCATTATTGGCAGGAGGAAGGGGTGTGTGCGGGGGATGGGGGGTTACAGAGAAGGGGCCCTTTAAACCCTGTGAGATAGTGTTATCTGTTGTGGGAATGATCTCCATCTCCCTCTAACCCACTGTAAAAAAAAAAAAAAAAAACACACCCTGTTTTCTTGTTTCTGTCACTTTCTTCTCTTTGTTGGCCCCACTCATCCGCCGCTCTGTCTCTGCTCGCTCAAGCCGCACATCACACGGCCGTCCTGAGGTGAGCTAGCGCAGATCTGATGCTCTGGATTATCACAGTCACTGTGGCCTTTCTCACACAAACGCAAGTGGAGTTGGCTCCCATCCCAACACCAACTGTAACTTTCACAAAGCTATTTCATTGTTCAGAGGATGCCACTCTCATGCCAGTTTTATTCCTTTAATCATGTTTAAAACATGTTTAACTGTCTTTTTAAATATAATGCAATAAATACATTGCAAGCTTAGCATACAACAGGAGTTTAAAGTAAAAACAGGTGTAGACAAGGTGGCAAGTATATGTATGTGTATGTATATAGTGTTTTTCACGGACCAAAGTCACAAACAGCTCAGAGATTACAATTAAAAAATATAAATATAACAATAGACACAGTAACAAAGTGAACAAAGTTAAAGCTCAGGTAAGAATGCTTGTTTAAAGAGATGAGTCTTAAGTTGCAGTGTTCTGACTCAAAGACCTCAGGCTGTGGGTGGAGACATGAGGTTGGATCAGGTCGTCACTGTAGTCTGGTGCCTGTCTGTGTAAAGCACTAAATGTAGAATAAACAGGGAGGCAATGCAAGGACTTTAAAACAAGAGAAATTTGGGCTCTCTGTGGTGCCAGTTTGAAACCTTACAGCAGAACTCAAATACAGCTTCACACTCTCAGTGAAATCTCCCAGCATTTTCTCTCTCATCATTCTTGGACATTTTTTACATTTGTAGTTTACGTCAGGCGTACAAGGTCAAAATGAGACAAGCACATATCACCAATCCAATCTCACTCTCTCTTTTTTCCCCCAGACACAGAGTGACACAGGATAGACAAAAATGTAACTAAATCATATCTGAAGGAACTGGCCAAGAATAGACTTTAAAACATCTCTGCTTGTGGACAAGTCTTTTCATGGCCCAGCACCAAAGTTCATCTCTGACATGTTAGTGCCATGAACCTTTTCAGGGACCGGCCTCCTGTTGGTACCAGAGTTAGGACTTAACAAGAATAAGAATAGTCTTCCTGAACACATGAGACTCTGACAATGTTAAAATTCTCATCTCAAAACAGTCCAGTGCATGTGCATATTACAACTGAAATTATTCTATCTGCCCTTTTTCATTTAAAATCCATTGCATTATGATTATGTATGTTATACTGTGTTATTTTAAAGCGCTAATAAAATACATGCTCTAACCTGCATCTGAGCCCATGTCCAGTTACCTCAATCCTGTAATTTCCTCAATTTACAAATTTTTTTATGGGGGTTAAAAAAGTAGATCTAAAGGTTACCTAAATTTGGGTCAGAGCTGTTTCTGATACAGATACAGATACTTGTACCATGATAATAACTTAATAATTGCATCGATTTAAAGATGTGTTTTGTATGTGCTTCTTATCTTAGCCTATAGATTCATATTTCAGCCAATAGATTATTAAAAATAGTAGCCCAAATTAAACCCAGAATTGTTTAAACAGTGGTGTGAGTTACAGTGAGTTAAATTACATGATGAATTAATAGGCTGCTTTACCCACATAGAGACGTTCGCTGTATCTGGATCTCAATATAAGTTTGCTAAGCAGTCTACCTCAAAAAAATGACTGACTTTTAGACAGCCAGTCAAAATAAAGTTTATCTGACACCATAAATTGTATATAATTGCAGATTTTGTTGGAGTAATTTTAGAGTCTGCGTTCTTAGGTACCATGAAGTAAACGGACTTAACAACCACATGGATTTAAATATGATGGATTTAAACTTAGACTTAGACATAAAGATGTGTTTTCAGTGATGACTGCTTTTGCTGAAAGAGTGTATTGTTGATGTTCAGTCTGTGATATTAATTCCAAAGACAAACAGTCTTAAAGTACAGCTTTAGCAGAGCTGTGGTTTACATGACAATAAATGCTCTGAATTCCCTCCTTTTTTATCTCTGCTCAATTTATTATTATTCATGTGATGTGCTGGGGCTAAACCTTCTCATCTGACTGATCTTGAGTCTTTCTTCGTGCACAGAGTCAGGATTTAAACCAATATGGTGGCACTATGATCCCCTGGTATTCCCTTAGAGGAGTCCCCTTTCTTGTATTGTCACTTCACCATCGTCATGGCCGCTGTGTTTCATTGGTTTTCTTGATGCTTGGTAGAACTGGTTAACATTTCTTTATCCATCTACCCAAGCGGCTAATGTGGGTTTATGCATAAATCCACACTGAGCCTGTCTTATCCAGCCATAGTTCTCACTTAATTTATTGTACCTTATACTGCTACAGGTGAGATGTTATTTTGAAATGCAGTCTACAGTAATTCTATTTTATGGACATGTTAAGAAACTACACTTTTTGTTTTCTTGGCTTCTCCAGAAAAAACCTTTGATTTCATGGTCTTGGTCATTTTCTTTTGGCACTCACTCAAGGATGAAGCACAAGGAGACGGAGATTGTTCCCTTTCTATTGGACCACAAAAGGTGTCTTGCCCCCCCCAAAAAGCTCTTTTACTTTCTCTTTTTATTTACTTATTTTTTTCCTCAGTCAAACACGTCTTATTTTAGAAAGCACAGATGTAGCCTTTACACTGGTACTGTGGATAATTGGGAGCCATACGTTTAGCAGGTGGATTACTGTGTATAGTTGTATTTTAGTGCAAGCAAAAATACGAGTTTTGCTGAAAAAACACTATAGATTATATATGTGTATATATATTAGCCCAATTTAAACCAGATTCGTTTAAACAGTGGTGTGAGTTAGATTGTGTTAAATGATGTGTTAAGAGGCCGCTTTACCCACATTAGAGCTATGTACTGTATCTCGATCTAGATATAAGTTTGTCAAGGATTCTGCCTCAATAAAATAAAGGTTGATTTAACACCATCGACTGCATATATAATTACAGCTTTTGGGGGAGTAATTTTCTAAAGTCTGTTTAACACCCATGATGTAAAAGGGAGCATGAATATACATCCCAAAACCTCAAATCCTTTTCAAGACAACATAATGAGACAACACCCGGAACATTTTTAATAATATTAGTTTTATTTACATTATTTACAACATCCACTGCATTTATCCACACTATGGTACACATATAAATAGGCTACGGTCTAACAGGGCAACGGTTACATAGCGTGTTGAGCACTATGCAAACTAAAGGTGTTTGCGTGCGTATGGCCAATAAAGTTGAAGTAATGGTGGTCCAGTCCCTGCACTGGAGATATGTATCCTCCATGTTGCGTATGTTGCGTGTGCATGGCTGGGTATGATAAGCCGGAACCGCGTGCAGGGCCGTGCCATGAGGAAAAGTGTCCGGTGGGATTTTGCTGGTGGTACATAGATTCGGTTGGACTGTGGCTCTGGTCCGGAGTTGCGTGTAGCTGTCCCAGAAAATCGCACGTCTCCGGGGGAACTGAACTCACATGAGAACCAAAAACCGGATCCGTAACAGCGCGCGACTTGGACTGCAGGAAGGCTAGGATGCGAGCGTACTTTATGTCTTTGGTCTCAGCCCTGTCCTCTGTGGTCAAGTAATGTACCAGGTTCTTCATGCACTCGTGGTACCCGTAATGGAAATAATTGGCGAATTCAGCCAAAAGCTCACCTGTGAAGAGGACGAAGAGAAGCACAATATGTTTTAGTTTCTATCTGGAGGTTATAGTTTTAAAAGAACAAGGAAAACACAAAACAAAGGTCACTACAAGCGTGTTTCGCACAAATTAACAATTTGTTAACGCGCGTAATTTTTGTGCGTAAAATATGTAACAACTCACCCTTTTCTCTCCCACGAGGAAAGTCAGCAGAGTGTAGAGCGCGGAGATACTGGACGGTCATCTCCAGGATTTCAGCCTTTTCTAGTTTCCCAGAGTTCTACAAAATCGAAAAACAAAACACTCAAAGATTAAAACGGCAAATACGCTGATCAATCGTTTTCAAGATCTATCACACATAAATTGTTATTCAGAGATGTTGGTCCCAGTACCTGTTTGGCTAGAGCCATAGGAACAGTTTTCCCCAATTCATTGAGACAGCGGTTGATACGGTCGCGTCTGCGTTTCTCAATGACTTTGTGTGAGACTGGAGTTCTCTGTAAATTGAAAAAAAAACAAAAACAAAAAAACATAAAATATAAGTTTAATATAATAGAATACAAAAATATGTAACTTTCGTTCCACCCATAGCCGGTTAAACAAGAGTAATAGACTGCTAACACCCAAAGTACATCCACATTTTACGCACGGCTTCCTAGAGCTACAAATAATCTGTGACAAATAGTCAACGGCTTTAAGTGACCTACACTACTTCTACTTTTTATACCAGTTGCACAGTAAATATTTCAATCGCCCTGTCCTGCCTCTGAGGAGAGACATCCCACTTAAATATATTGCGGAGACTCGGTTGCGCGCCTTTTACGCACACGGATTGGACAGTCCTTCAATAGTAAAAGAAAAAGACTCAAAAGAAGAACAAATCTTTACTCTTCCAAACGTTTTTGCAGGTAAGTATAATATTTTAAAACTCCGGAAAAAGGCACAAAACGTAATATTTCCCGCGATTCATCCTGCGTCATGTTGAAGAGTGCGCGTTGCGCATACCTTTCTCTCCTTCAACTTCGATGCCATCTTTGGATTCTTCATAGATTCTCTAAAAACGGCAGGTGATGAAGATGGATGTGTTGCTGTGGCAGGAGCAGACTGAACTCTGGTGAAGCTGCTGCTGGTTTTAAAGGCGCCTCTGTGGCATTCAGTCTTAAATTATTCCACTGGATTAGAGGCGCGCATTGGCTAAATGTGTGCATTTAGGATCAGTTAAAGAAATTGTAAAAATCTCAAGCCATGGGCTTGCAGGGGGGCAACCTGCTTTGTTAATCCACGTGGCTGTTCAAAGGACACGTGATTAGTTTGCGAATATTATTTGCATAGTAAGAGCCAGGCGGGAAATAAGAAGTGAGCTGGGATCGCCTGATGCGGCGGGGCGCACTGCGCGCACTGAAGACAAAGCCTCCGCAGAAACCCTCTTTCTTACATCTTGCGTTTCTCACACGATCGGCTGTTTAAAAATCCCAGCAAGCGATCTTAACTCGCATCTCGGCCCTGCAGTGTTAAGGTCTGTCCAGTGTCATTAGAGTAATTAAGTAAGCCTTTAATAGGCTGTTCCGCCAAGTTCAGGGGAGATCTGCTGGAGACGCAGCTCCCCCGTTTGTTCTCGGCGTTTCTCACACGACTTGCTGACACGTCCATTTTTACAAGAGATGGCAAGCTTTTTGTTTACATTCTTCCCTTCGCTGGCCTCCTCGGCAGGTGTGTGATGAGGCCTGGCACACGAGCGTCGGCTGCGTCAGGGCCAGCGTCTCCTGCCGCCTCTGGCACACGAGGGTGAGCCACCACTGGAGAGTCTGAGAGGCTCAATTTGTATCCTATTATCCTATAAGAAAATGTCTATTCACACCAATGAATAGTTTCATTGGCCTAAATTTTAATAATGCAGTGAAAGAAAGGGAGAAATAAAGAAGAATGCAGCTGGTGTGAGCGCGCATTATACCCGTCACCTGCAAGATGGAGAGCCTGGAGACCCCTATTCATTTGCCTAATTTCGGTCAACTTAACAAACTTTGGGAGAAATTATACTGCTATTGTTATGAAGGGTGAAGCTTTCTGATCGAATTAACAGCATGTTTTGATCCGGTAAATGTCATTAGAAAGAAAGAAACAATCGCGTTTAAAGGGGCCTGGGTAATGCGCCAAGTGGAGACGCCAAAGCGCACACTGCACAAAGGCCGCGAGTAAATGCCACAGGGGACTTTTGTACCCTCACATTGCTCAAGATTTTGGCCCAAACAAAGGGCATTATTTTATACTTGAATACATTTCATACAACAATTGGCTATTTTCTTCAAACATATTTTCACAGCAAGGTTAACAACAGGTTTATTGTGTGCGTCTTCTCACGCATTCACGCGGCTCTCATGCGCAAAGACACTGTGCAGCTATTCTTTTCACCCAAAATGTTTTAATTTGGAAACTTTTCCCGTGTTTTGAAACATTTGATCCTGTGAGCGATGTCGGAGAATACAAAAAAGAAAGAATGTTTAAAAAGAAAAGACTCACACGAGATCTGAAGCGTCTGGAGCGTTTTCAGTACACCATGGAGAGCAAAGCGCGAGCGACCGGAGCCGGGGCAGAAAATCCTATTACTTAATTGCAAAGTTTCAAGATCTTTACGGTTTCTTTTTGAAATAAATCGAGATTTTTTTTCAAAGGGCATATTTTTGGATTTCAAAGTTTATGGCTGCAGCACGTTTTATTTTCAAATAAACACATGAGTCAAGACATTGTGTGAAATTATTAATGAAATATGAATTCAGTGTACACACATTTCATTTTTTTCTGATTATAAAAACTGTAGCCTACTGCCCATTGTTATATTCACATCCTGGGAACATGTTTATAATAACTTCATAGATGTGCTGCATTATGTGTGAAGAAAACGTGCGTTGTTACGCACACTGTATTTAAAAAAAACATTTGAGCATCTAGAATATAAAAGTAAATCTAGACCAATGTTACATCTCAACATGCTAGAATAAGGCTGTGATGTTGTGCGCCGGTGCGGTTTTCTTTCTTTTATTAGTTTATGTTACAGATTTACAGAAACTCATTGAGTTAAATCACTTTTATTACATTTGTGAAGTGCGTGCGCCATCTTCTGTCTGGACCGCAGCACTAACGTGGCTCAGGCTTTCTCAGTGCATGGGTGTCCTGGCAGACTTTTTTCCATCGGGGGTTGCACAGACACAGAGGGTCATAAACCCTGCATTCAAATGCAGTTAGCAGACGGTTTGGCCGAAGGTACGAAATACCCCACTGCTTGGAATCTGCCCCTCCCAAAATGTTATTAAGCATATGATGGTGATTAAATCCCTTATGGAAAGTTTGCTCAATTCATCAAGAAGCCCCAGTGCCAACAAAATGTGCCTAATGACCGGATGTACTTGTCTGGTCTTGCCTATGCCTATGCTCGTGTCACTACTATTGAGTTTGGGCTGTTTGCCTAACGTAACTTGTTTGTTACGCAGAAAACATCCGGGAAAAACGAGACTGCGGTAAACATCCATTAATATTAATTTGAAGTTTTAATTGAAGTTTCTATTTAAATGGAAAAGTACTCCCTCTAGTGGTTACTGAAAAGAGTGTGTTCCTCCAGTTCCGCCGTATGAGGTTAGACTAGACAGTCTGTCTGAAGTGGGGACACTGCTAAATAATGGCCTAGGCCTATTTCCAGCCCCCTAAATCAGTTAGCCTAATGAAACTGATGGTGAATGGTCCGAGTCTGTATTTGAACACCTTTGCTTTCGTGAATGAATCACATCGTGACTGTGCTGTCCTATGTGAAAGTGTAAATATAGCCCCTGTTTGAGGCTCATTCATGACTCAACCATCAGTGTCATGTGTTATCCAATCGCAACTCGGCTCTCCACATTCAGGCACGGCAGTTACGCGAGGCCATTTGTGATAGGCTGAAAACGTTTGTTCTTAAAAATCAAGCCACTGTTGTTGTCTCTTCGAGGATATAGGTTTGATCTTTTTCTCCACGCCCCTGCATACAGGTTAGTAACATATGTCATCAAATATCCTCTGCTGTTCCTGAGGTAGAGCGCGGCGCGGCGCCTGCTCACACCCCCTTTCGCGTCTGTTTTCTTTATAAATAGACAGTGCCAAACCACTATTTGCATCGGTTTATGTTTGCCTTACGTTTCCGGAGTTTGTTTTACATGTAAACTCAAGATTTCTGGCTCAGTTGAGGCATCGCAGTGAACATCGTTGAACGGATACAGGAAGCGGTGTTCAGAATAAAAGAAGACCTTCATATGATATAGACACGTATCAATTCAATATGATGTAAGTAGCCTACTTTGTTTGGAAACTTTGGGGTCTTCCGTGCTTGGGTTCGCCAGACTTATCGCTGTTTAACTTGCAGACTGCTCTGATCTTGGGTTATAAGGCTACACGGCTGCAAAAACGATGCTGCATTTATCAAACGTGGCATCTCCGCCATAACTTTCTTGCTCTGAAATTTCTTCTGTAACACGACCATGAATCTACTGTATTCCCTTCACAATTGCACTGTGCTCGACTATCATTGTAGTAACCGCTTCACAAAAGGGCGGCTGCTGTAGGAGATTTCTGCACTGGTTGTTTAGGGAAATCATAATCTGTAGACCTGTGCTCGGATGATTAAAAGAGAAGAGAAGATTGCTGTGAATAGCTTTCGCTGTACAGCCTACAGGTGGTTTCACAGCAGCTGAAGAAGGTGTAGTTGGAGAAGAACATTACTGAGATGTTTGAAACTTGAATGGCTGAGATGTTTTAGCTGAAGGTGATTTGTCTTGAGTGGGAGTGAGGCTCCAGGATGCGTCCTAGACACCTGTGGAATGTGGAGTAGGAGTGTTTCCATGTTAAATGCGGTTTGTTTGGATCTCCCTTTCTTACACACTTTCTACAGCTGAGACTTTGGTTGGTAGCCCTTGTAAATGTACAAAATTAAATTGTGTTTTGACCTTCAGTGCAGGAGGGGCACGTTTCTTCTACACTAAACAAAAGGGCTCTTTGTGTGGGAATTGGAGCACCACCCTATCACCGCTTTGTGATGGTTACTTGAGAGCTCTAGATTCAGGATGTTTGCCTGTCTGCCACGTTTAGCTTTGGGGCAGATATTGGATATGGGGCTGGGCTGCTTCTTTTTTCATTTTTTGCTATAATTTCCTTGAATGAATAAGAGGCTGTCATGTGCGTGAGCAGTAATTACTCATGAGGCGTAACAAATTTGGCCCTTAGATGGGACATCAACAGAGGAAACAATTAGATCAGTGCTTCTCAAACTTTGGTGCACATAACTCTGGCGGTATACGAGCTCCTTCATGTACCCTGAGGTTCTCTGCAGTTCTGATTTTTTTTTAGAAGGCGCATTGTGTAACTTTTCTGGTGTAGGGTCCATCAAATGCTTTTCTCCGCTGTTATTGCTTGTATGGAATGTTTCACAGTATAGCGTTAAAGAATGGCTGTTTTTTTTAAGTATTTTTGAGCAGTAAAGCCACCTGGAATTGAATAGAACTTTGCATGATCTGACCTGTAACATGGTCTGGTTTGGTCTCCATGAAAATAGAAATGTTTAATACCATACTTTAAAACATTCCAGACAACATCTCCATGGAGAAAAGCATTTGAAAAGTTACATAATGCACCTTTTAAAGAAATAAGTTCCGTTTTCCATCCCTACACTAATCGCAGTTCATTGGCGGATACTGTCAAAGTATGAATGTTGGAACTGAAAAAGCTGGGTTGGTGCACTCCTGGTTGTTTATTCCTCTGTCCATATTTTCCTTTCATTTATTTCATTTCTCAACACTGTTTTCTCTACAGTCTTGAGGCAAAAGAACAAGCGTAGTACTACTGGGGATATTTCTAGCACACTTTGAACTATTTGAGCTGTTTACTCTTTCAGGTTTTTTCCCCATGATAAATTATTCCAGTGCTATAAACATTTGAGCTCACAGACCAGACAGTCCATGCTTAATTTAACGTTTTATTCTTTCATAGCTTCTTTTTTGGTGGTGGTTTGTGTGTGTCATCTACAGTAGGAAGGTCTTATGATGCATGGCCATAGACATCAATGCGGGTGTGACCTATGTTCTGTTTATCGCCGATCCCCTCCTCCCACCTCCGCTCTGGATGTCTGTACTGACCGTGTGACCGGCCGTGTGCCATTTCATCATTGTGGCACCAATAGGATCGTTATTATTCAGGCCATAATGTAATAAGAGCTAAAAAATAATAATTAATGAAGAAAAATTAGAGGACATGTTGCGCTATTTTCTGATATGTTATAATGTTCTTTCCTCATCACAAACAGACCTGGAGTTGTGTTTTGTTTTAATCACACCCGAACACACAAATCCTGCATATTTAGGCTGAGTTCTTCCCTCAAACAGAAAACACTCTGTTCCATCATGTGCTAATACAGGAAGTGCTCCACTGTGTTTTGAACCTCCATACACCACTAGAATAGCCTACTCTGGATGCTTTCAACCCTAGAATTAGCTGAAGGTAAGACTAAAAAGTACCTTGAGTTTTGGAAATGTAAACAGATTAATAATAATAAAAGGTTACTCAAACATGTGTGAGTGAAACAGAACACAACTCCAGGTACTGTATGTTTTTGATGAAGTAACAACATTATAATATAGATCAGAAAATATTGTAATTTAGGCTCTTTAAATATGACAACATGACTTGAAACTCATAAAATCCGTTTTGTGTAATATAGGACCTTTAAGTAATTTCCATTCAATCTATACTCCAAAAAGGTACAAATAAAGTGTTTTTTATCTGCTTGTTTATGTCACCTCAGCTTTACTTAATCATTCAGAAAGTTTGAGTTATACAAAGATGGCCATGGCCGTATACTGTAAGATGAGAGAAAATACAAAGAAAATTAAGGATTTTATTGTTATTTGGACATGAGATCTGTAATTATGAATAATCTATAACACTAAAATGTGCATTTGTGAACTGACAGAACCCCTGCATGGTGTATTTAGGTAAGGATTGGATGGTCATACACATTATTTGCAAATATAAAAGACCTATAGCTCACTGGGGTCTTAATCTAAACTTGCAAACCATCCTCTGGAATGTTTTAGATTTTTCTACTCTCAAATGTTTCCAGATGTGTTCAAAATGTGCTGGCATTTTTTTTAAATGCATCAAACCATGATAGGTTTATATCATTGATTTGTTTCAGCATTGACATGTGGTTCAATAGTATATCAATGGTGCAGGCGTTGAACATATTTACAGAGACAGTCAACAGCGCACTACAGTTGTGTTTGAACAGACAACAGCCAAAACCATGGACACACCCTCATTCAGTGTTTACATTTCTTTATTACTTAGATTACTACTTTCTTTATTTTTCTTCTTCTTTTTTTCTTTTTTTAAATAGACAAAACTGTTATTTAACTTTCTTTTTTTTGCTACCTAATTCCATATCTTACTTCATATATTTGATGTTTTCTGACATAAAATATAGAAAGTTATAGTAATAGTAATAGTAGTAGTAAACCTATAGAAAAAGCCTTGAATGAGAGTGTGAGGCCACATATTTGACTGGTAGTGTAAAGAAGGCAGATTCTAAATTGATGTAGCATATCTTAACAGGTTAAAACTTGTCCAAATTCTCTTAAGTCTGAATCATGTATTCTAGGAGTAGTCTCATATGTAAAAACTGTGGTTACAGGGCTGAAAGATAGTTTACAGCTAATATATTTACATATGTGAACCATGTTTTGCATTACTGTCCTCATATTTGTCATAGCCATTGTTTATTCTTTAAAGGTCCTATATTATGCAAAATTTACTCTTGTGAGCTTTAAGTCATGCTATAATGTTGTTTTCTCATCAAATACCTACCTGGAGTTGTATTTTGTTTCATTCACATGTTTGAGTAACTCTTTATTATTAGTCTGTCTACATCTCCAAAGCTCAAACTATAATAATAATAATAATAATAATAATAATAATAATAATAATAATAATGCATTTTATTTATTTGGCGCCTTTCTGGACACCCAAGGTCGCCTTACAGTTACAGCTATAGCGCTTTTTCAGACACATGTCCTCAAAGACGCTTTACAGAGCATTATTAATGGAGCATTGTTCATTCACTCCAGACCTGATGGTAGTGAGCTACCACCAGCACTCACACACTCCACTTTCACACCTACAGTGCATGTTTTGGGTTCAAACTGCCCTGTTCCACTTCGTGATGTCATGATGCAGAAGTTTTCAAGTTAACAGCTACATTTTATGTTTAGTTCAATAAAGATGGGCAATTCCAGGGCTTAAATTATCCAAATGATTCTACTGAAGGTGTATGGAGTTTAAAAACACAGTGGAGCACTTCCTGTATTACCACATGACATCACAAGGTAAAAGAGAGTGCTTTCTGTTTGAGAGAAGGACTCCACTTAAATATGCAGGTGTGTGTGAGTGAAACAAAATACAATTCCAGGTATGTTTTTGATGAGGAAAAACAATATAACAGATCAGAAAACAGGGAATATGGGCCCTTTATGCGATGTTAAATTTCAAAACTGGAGTGATCCATACAAACACGTCGTGACTTGTATGTGTTAATTATTTCAGTTCACTTTTTCTAGTTCCCCTCTGTGACTGGAACCTGTTTTGCGAAATGGTTTTGTAAATACCGACCTTATAAAAAGGACGTCAGTTACAATCTGGCAGTTGAGAATGCAAATCAGAAAAGAAAATAACAACAGTCAAATAATAAATAGTCAACAGAAAATAACAGTCAGTAGTCAAATAGGCAACGGAAATCCCCTTGGGTGAACAATGTTCCCTTGTTAAATTAGTTAAAAGTGCTATAAAAATAAACAATAATAATACATTTTATTTTTATTAATAGATGATGATTATTATTATACTCTATATTACATGTACTGTATTTTACTCTATTAAATACATTTTCAAAAATGCTTTTCTCCCCACAATATAAACTAAATTGGGAAAAGTATTGCATAATTTTACTGTAAAATGAAGTAACAATTCTCAGAAAAAACGCCAAAACCACCATGAATAAACATCCTGGAGACTAGGATATGCATGACTTCAAATTAAACCTGGCTAAGCAATATTAAAGCTTCATTGTGTAACTTTTCTGGTAGAGGGTCCGTCACCTGCTTGTTTCTGCGGATATGTCCATGCTCTGCCTGGAATGTTCCACAGTATGACATTAAACATCTCTGCTTTAAATGTATTCAATTACAGGTGGTTTTATTGCTCAAAAATACCTAGAAAAACAGGTGTTCTGACTGTGAGCAGGGTCGCCTCTCCACAGATCTGACCTGTATCTTAGTCTGGTTTGAGATAGACAGGTTTAATGTCATAGTGTGAAACATTCTAGAGAAAAAACATTTGACACACCCTCCACCAGAAAAGTTACACGATGCACCTTTAAAAACTCCTAAATAGGATTGTCAAAAGTATTGAAAATCCAATACTAAAACTAATATTGAAATTAGATATTCATCAAATTTAGAGCATTAGACATTCATCAAAATTAGAGCTTCCTGAACAGTTTTAGTATGAATTTGAGCTTTATCAGAGCTATGAGATCTGCTGCTAACATAAACAAACTCATATTATTCTGTGTATGAAAATTACATTCTATTACTAAAAGAGGAAAACATTGTGGTATCATAATCAGCCTTGAGTATTTAGTATTTAGTATTTATTAGGGGTGTAAGAAAATATTGATTCAGTGATATATCATGACTTCATTGTGCAATTCTTGAATCAATTCAAAATGCATCTGAATTGATGTTTTAAATAATATTTTTCACAAAAATTAATTAGTTGCATTCACTGTTCTCATGATTTAAAAAAGGTAATAAATTGTATTTCATAAAATTTGGTTCTCATGAAGGTGTAGATGACAATATTATTAGAAGTAATGATTGAAAAATTGCAATATATCTATTGTTTTAGTATCGGGACATATCGTGATATATCGTATCATGACATGCATATCATGATATGTATCGTATTGTCAAACAATGCACACCCCTAGTATTTAGTAATTTCTTAGTATTGAAAACAAGTGTGAAATTTTAGTCCTGACAACACTCTTGAAACATATGAAATTTGAGAACTAGACTGACAAACCATGTGTGTAGTGTAACTTCCTGTGGTGGTTTTATCTGTGCCTGGGCCAAGTGTCTAGTTGTGCTCTGTTCTGTGTCAAATGAACCAGCTGCCCTCTTTACTCTTCCCCTTTTTTTCCTGTGGGTGGTAGGATGAGGGAGGTGGGGGTAGCTAGTGGGGTGAGGTGGTGGGGTGAGGGAGGCCAGCCCTGTCATTGGTTTGACACATACACAGGCCAAGTATGGCTCTGGGGTCGCACAAGGAGCTTGACTTAGTGATACCAGAATAAGACCACAAATAACATGTATATTTAGCCTATATAAATGATAATTTTCTTTCCATTTTATTTTATCTTAGCCTTAGACAGACTTTACTGATCCACAAGGGACGTTAGCTGGATATAGTAGTTGACACATCACAATATAATATAATACCTAAGAGCAACAATATAAATGGTAACAATAAATTCAAAATAAGTAGCAAAAATGGTGAAAGACTGTTGTCAAAAAAGGCATAATTATGAAAATGTGTATGTACAAGTAAAAATGTGGATCCCCGTTAGTTACTACGATACTATTCTTCCTGTGGTCCATATAAAACATAGACAGTTATATTACACTGCCCATATTATGTTGTTTTCTGATCTATGTTGTAATGTCGTTTCCTCATCACAAACATACCTGGAGTTGTGTTTAGTTTCAATCACACGTTTGACCCTGCATTTAGGGTGAGTTTGTCTCTCAAACGGAAAACACTCCCCCTTGTGATGTCATGTGGTAATACAGGAAGTGCTCAATTCTATTTAAACTTCATATTCCTTCACTAGAATAATTTGGATGGTTTCAGGCCTGGAATTCCCCATCACAACTGAACAAAAGGTAAAAGGTAGCTGTTTAACGTGCCACTGCATGACATCAAAAGGTGGAATAGAGTATTTTGAGCTTTGGAGATGTAGACAGACTAATAATAAAGGGTTACTCAAACGTGTGAATGAAACAAAACAACTCCAAAACAAAATGGCTTAAAGCTCACGAGAGTCAGTTTTGTGTAATAGGACCTTTAATACAAACATTTCAGCGTTAATTCCACACATATACATTGTGTCAATAAATGTAACTCATAAAAAATACATTCACTCTCTGCTTTATGACTGTAACTAGATAAGCTCACATTCCAGGGATGAATCATTTTTATATTTCACAGTAGGGCTGGAGAAGTCAAACTGAAATCACAATTTGAGTTTGAGTAATCATGAAATCACAAATGTTGCAATTACCGTATTTTCCGGACTATAGAGCGCACCGGTAAATAAGCCGCATCCACTCATTGTTTTTTTTTTTTTTATTAAGAAAAAAGTCATACAAGCCGCAACCGGGCTATAAGCCGCTGATATCTATGTTGAAAAATGGGATATTTACTGCATATACAGAACGATTTTGTACTGTAAATGTACATTTAAGTACCGGAACAGATTCTTTCCGAACAGTGCCTTTTAACACGGCAGCAACTGTGCTGATTAAAACGAGGTCAAAACATAAAAGAACCGGTAATTGACCTTCATTTCTCCTGTGCAGTGAAACCACAAGTCACTTTAATCATCTCCGCTGACGCCAAGCTTATGTGCAGCAGCACGGTAGACGTCCGCGGGACACAATTTTCAGCCCCGCTCCTGCCCGCTGCCCGTCTTCAGTCCCGCTACCGCGCGCGCTCGAGTCGTAAGCTTTCAGAATGTTCTTTCAGAATGTTCTTATTACATCCATGGTCCCGCGCCGCGCTGTTTTGTGTTGGGTCCCGCTGGTCTCGCGGGTGCAGGGCTCTACAGCGGTTTCCTTCCTGGAGCAAAATCGATGCCTTCAACTTAAAACTTGCATCATACAAACTCCTTCGTGTGCTTTTCATGAAGGGGCGAGGATTTGAAAATAATTACCAGTTAGTAATTTGCCGTGCGTGTTATATCTGCTAAATAAAAAGTAGCATATTCTTCTTAGCATTCATTTTCCGTCTATCTTGTTTTTGAAATTCCGGTTAGAGCGCCCCTAGCGGTGGAAAAAAGTCCACATTAGCCACTCCGTACTAAAAGCCGCATGGTTCAAAGCCTGGGAAAAAAGTCGCGGCTTATAGTCCGGAAAATACGGTATTTCATTATTGCCAAAACCATCATACTGTAGTTATTTTGAGTACAGAACATACTGTACTTATTTTGAGAGAAAATCTTATTGTACCTGTTTAGATCTCTATAAACCTGTTCTTACATTCACTGGATTCTTGTATTATCATGTAACTAATATGTGCCTAAAATGTTACTGCTTTTGGAATTCTTTACATAGTGCATATTGCAAATCTAATACCTGCATTTTTTTCAGTATTGTGCAGCCTTTCATTGGACTTGTATTAAAGCTCCTATATTATGAGAAATTGACTGTTGTGAGCTTTCAGCCTTGCTAAAACCTCCTCAAAAACATACCTGGAGTTGTATTTTGTTTCATTCGCACCTGTTTCAGTAATCCTGCATTGTTAGTCTGTCTACATCTAAAAGGCTCAAAATGCTCTGTTCCAACTTGTGATGTCATATAATGGTAATTTTCAAGTTAACAGCTACTTTTTACATTTTGTTCAGGAGAAATGGGGAAATTCCAACGCTGAAATCATCCAAATGATTATAGTGAAGGTGTATGACGTTTAAAAACATAGTGGAGCACTTCCTGCATCACCACATGACATCACAAGGTGGAACAGAGTGTTTTCTGTTTGATAGAAGAACTCTAAACCTAAATATGCAGGATTTGTGTCTTGAACATGTGTGAATAAAACAAAACAAAACTCCAAGGATGTTTTTGATGAACAACATTGTAACATAGATCAGAAAATAGTGTAGTATGGGCCATTTAAAGTAAGTACCACATAAAAATAGCAAACATATTGTCCCCTTGACATTGGGTCTGGTTGTCTGGTTATATTTTAGATTAAAGATTAGCTATTGGGTTGTTAAAAGGTACTGTCAACACTGGTCTCTATTGTACACACGGCATCATATTATTTAGCCTGAAAGAAGTCGACGAAACAAGAATGTAACAGACTGTCGATTAGATAAATTTTGATAAGCATAAAGACAAATGCACTGCCAAACACACACATGTATTTTAGTATTTACTCTGCTTTTTGGTTTCTGTCCCTTTCTCTCGCGCGCCACTGTTTCTGTTTGAAAAAGGGGTGTGTCCTTGCTATTCATAGTGGTGCGAGGTCTATTGGAGGTCGAAGTGTGTCTCTCCTAATAGTAACAGCAGTGGCAAAGAGGCCTGCACAGATCAGTTATACAGTCTCTACTTTAAGGAACAGCTTCTTTTTTTTTTCCTCTGGATCGCGAAAACACTGTGAGTAAAGACCAAAAAATGCTTTCCAAATCCCTATGTGCGTCACTGTGAAGGTGAAAGAGGAGGTGAATGTTTGGAGACTTTCTAACATGGAAACTTACATTATAAAGTAGGTGAAAGGTTAATTTTTGATTTTTGAGTTAGCGTTGTGCATACATAACTTTTTCTTATGCTGTGTTTTGTGCTATTTTTTTCTTGTACAGTTTCGGCCTAGTTAAGGCACTTGCAGATTTTAGTGTCATACGCTAGGGCTTTACTATATAGTATGAGCAAAATATACAATATCTGTTAGTATCGCAAGGTTTTAGTATACTTACTGACAAAATGTTTAAGTCGAATGAAATAAAAATTTGCATGTTTTAAAACAGTGTCCTTATTAACTAAGACTGAGGCTAAAACAAAACCATAACAAGCCCAAATTATGTTGTAAAGACACCACAAGTTAACTTATTCCCTTTTGCATTTCATATTAAAAATAAAAGAAAGTATCTTAGCATTAATGGGGTATATTTAGTGTCTTGCAATGTGGATGTTTACCAGTGTTGCGATATCAATATTTGAGCCATATGTTGTGCAGACCTATACTGAATGTGCCCTGTGAGGTAGCATGTGTATACTTTCTCCCAGTGGGCACTGGACCAGTCAGTCATGTGCTCCACGTTAATAATAGAAGTAGGTGAGATGTCAATTGTTGTCATAGCTCTTCATAAACTAAACATGACCAGTATGGCGGTCAAAGCAAGTCAGTGTATAGGTAACTCAGCTTCTCGCTTAAGGAGACTAATGCAATAGTCACATAAGTACAAGGTATGTGAACTGAACAATATGGTAAATTGATACCTTGCAGCTCATGTCATCAACATTCCCTGGAGATCTGATGCTAACTCTAGGCACTGCTTTATGTGAGAGTGGTTAGACTGTAAATCTGAGCTTTATTTTAACACAATAATCTCACTAGAGAGAGTTTACTCAGTTGGAACTGCAACAGGTAATCTGATTTTGTGCTGCTAAACAAATGCATAAGAACAACCTAGCTCCTGAAAATGAGTTTAAATCCATTTTGTATTTGCCTCTTTAAACTTTTTTGTCCGTGTTTGCTAATGTGTACATTGTGTCACCTTGGTAACTAATGAACACAATAGAGATACATGTAGAACACCCCCAGCGCGAAGTCACTGCAAAGCATCCATACAAGGCCTGTCGTGGTAACAAATTTTGAAGTACAATATATTGCTGAAGTAAATAATACTGAAACTAATTTAAGCTAAAAACTGATACAAAAACTCAAGAGTAGATTTGAACAACAAAAATTATTCTAAATCCTCAATGTTGCCAAAAAAAAAAAATCATGAGCTGCAATAAATAAACAGAAGACTGAAACACTTTATTTCTTAGTTTGATATGTAATGAGTCATGAGTCGGGAGTGCAAATAAAATGTTCATATGATAAATACTGACCCCCAAAAATGTTCCATTTATTATATTGAACAATAAGACGATATAGTGTAAGAGAATTGAAGTCATTTATCCTCCACGTACATCTCTCAGTTTAACAGTGACTGACAGGAGCTATAGTAACACGATCATCTTCCTTTGGCATAACATTGGCATACCACTCTCTAAATTGTGGCATATTGCTGTCTCACCGGTGCCTACTGGTCTTCATAGTCTCACTGAATGCTGACTAACTGCAGCCTACTGGCCTTCATAGTCTGACCACACTTGCTTTATAAACCTCCTCCTTTGGAAGCAGAGTCAAAGGGGCTTGAACACTCAAAGATCAGACAATGTTCACTTTTGAAATCATACTATGTCAACTTGTCAAGTCCCGTATTGATGGTAAATAAACTTCTCTTGCTTAAAACAAAACTTCAACAACATGTAGTACTTACAGGGCAGGCCTAGGATCAGGATCAGTATAGAGGTTAAAGCAGGTGATACCTCCATGTTATAGCTGAAGGAGACTAAAACAATAGTTACAAAAGTACAAGTTATACAAGATGAACAATATAGTAAATCGCTCTGATTTACTTTACTTCTACCCGCAATACAGATGCTAGTGTTTAATATTTAGGGAGACTTTAATATTAAACCCTATAGTATCTGCCATTTCTATAGTTATTTAAATACATCATAGAGTTATTCAAACTCTGATACAATATAGTATGGAAGAAAAGTGTACAGTTGATGTGTCTGTTTATCTATTCATTTTGTATCTACTGTTATTTTATGTAATAAGCTACTAAAGAATGACACCATTAAATACTGTAAGATTTACTACACTGTTGCATTGGCTTATGTTCAGTGGCCTGTCGTATTTATCCTTATATCTATATGATGCATTAAACAGATGAATACATGTGTAGCTATTTATTTATTTCAGGAGCCATGCATATTAATGAACATTTCTGTAAGTATGCAGGAAGTAGCAGAGAAGGCTATTTTTCATCTATAGTCCCATGACAGATGTTTATGTCAGCCTAAGAAGGAGAAAAAAAGGTATTCAACAAGCAAATGTAGGGTTGATCAGAAACAATTTACAATGATTAAATCAGCAGTTAGATAGATGTTTCTCAGAGCCCAGCACCAGGTCCTTGTAATTCTCACGGTATGATATTTATTGCGATATTTCATGGAAGCAAAGCAAACAAAATTGTGGTATATGCTACTTTTATTTCATAATCCAAATAATTAATATTTAAAAGCACTTAAAAACAGTTATTTCATCATCTGGGTTGGACTGAAAGTGAGCAAAGAATCATGGTATATGTTATTCTCTCTGTTTTTGCACCATAATAATGAATTTAAGCAAAGAAAAATCTAATTCGAGTTATTGTGATGGTCCATGGTATTACTGTGAGACTTTTGATGACACAGTATCACAATATTTCTGTTATTGTTATATCCTTAGTATGTACTGTAGTAGATCTGTGGCACAGCTGGACTGTCGGCCCAGTGAACTCATTTATTTGGCATCTCCAGACCACAAAACCTCATTTCCTCTCAGTCGAGTGTCTCAGAACAGCATGACTCTGGCTGCATCTCATTTCTCTTTCCTCGCTTCCTTCTCCTCGATTCTGCAGGAAATGGGTGAGGAAGTCCCGCCCACAGAGGAGACAGGAGCTCCTCACTGAAACCAATAAAGTTTGATTTCATTTGATGTCTGCCTCCTAAAGCTTCCCTCATGTTTATTCCTTTACTCTGTTTTTTTTTTTGGGAGACCACTTAATATGACCCATTTGAGCAACGGCTGAAAAATGCAGGATCAAGGAGAGAAATCAAGGAGAAGGAAGCAACAAAAGAGAAATGAGATGCGGCCCCTGTGATTGAGTCCGTATGCCTCCAGTCTCACTGTAATTTCTCTTCCTGTGGTGTTGTTTCCATCAACACAGCTGTTCAATGCCACTACTTTCTTTTTGTTTACATAGTACACACCTGAAATACTATAAATAGAGGCACATGCGCACATTTTCCTTTTGCAGTTTTTCTCTGTAAACTTTGGAGCAGCAAATAAAACAATAAGAAGACTAAAAGGTGCTAAAAAGTGATTAATCAACTAGGCAAACTATTCACATTTCTCTGAACTCAACATTGTCACTATAGTATACATCCAGTTTAGTGAAAATATATTTGTTGTTAAATTCTGTCATTGCAATTTTTCTGACCAGCACTGTGTTTGGATTTAAAGGTGCAGTGTGTAACTTTTCTGGTGGAGGGTCTGTCACCTGCTTGTTTCTATGGATATGTCATTGCTCTGCTCAGAATGTTCCACAACATGAGATTAAATAGCTCTAGCTCTCAACGTACGTTAAATGTAATAGTTTTATAGCTCAGACATAACTAGAAAAACAGGCATTCTGACTGTGAGCAGGGTCGCCTCTCCACAGATCTGACCTGTAACTTGGTCTGGTTTGGTCTCCATGAAAATAGAAAGGTTTAATGCCATAGTGTGAAACATTCCAGACAAAGCAATAATTTGAAACTGGAAGCATTTGATGGACCCTCCGCCAGAAAAGTTACACAATGTACCTTTAACTTAATGTTTCAATAGTAAGATTCAGTTCAGTGCACTTTTCAAACACTTCCAGAAACATAAACGTAGATCTTAAAGTCCTACATAGTATAGTGTAGGGATATAGCACCATCCAAGTCCCTCGATACCATATTTTCACGATATGCATGTCACAGTTGCAATATTTTATGGAGGCTAAACTGAATTGTAAATATGCTACTTTTTCCTTTTAAAATGCCTTGATAGTCCTTTGGTTTTATCATCTATATACGGTAAGTACTTAAGAACATAATTTCTTTATCATGTGTTGAAATGGAGCAAAGAATCATGGTCTATCTAGTTCCAACTATAGATGGTGTGATAACTGGGGATGCAACAAGAACCGTACCATTGAAAGGCTCTCAATAGTATCCCACACCATCAAAATAGATTTAATCTCAAGTCTCTTTGCTCTTTCTTTATTGTAGTGCAATAAAAGCTAAAAGAAGCAAAGCAAAGAATTATTATATATGTAGATCCCTCTGTTTTAGTCCAATTTACACGATGAAATAACTTATTAAGCACTTTTAAATCTTAACTCTTTGGTTTAAGCACCGAAAAGAACCAAAGGCTTGTCAAGACATTTTAAAGGAAAAAGTAGTATTTTCATAATTGTGTTAGCCTCTACAAAATATACATCCCTAGTGATAACAGTGCTTCTCTGTGTTTGAAGCTGTGGTTTGTATGGCCCAAATGTTTGACTCTCTCTCTCTCTCTTCCTCTTGTTTTTCTCCCGTGCTGTTACATACCTTCTTAACTTCTGATTTTTGTAACAGACTTTTCTTTTTCCACACAGGGTAATTTTGGATCATGCAGGCTCAGGAAGTCCTGAGACAGCTGCGAATTCCTGAGTTCGATGACGTTCGGCAGTACATGCGAGCTCTTCCTACGAATGCGTTGATGGGCGTGGGTGCTTTCGCTGCCATAACGACTTACTGGTTTGCCACACGACCGAGAGCCCTGATGCCACCCTGCGATCTCTCACTGCAGTCCGTAGAGCTGCCTGTATGTATCTGTGTCCTCTCCTCAACTCCTCCTCAAAAGATTACACATTTATACTGTTTACACTATTTACGCTGTTTACACACAAAATAAAATCTAGCTAAGTTAGGATTATTACTTGAATGAAGATTGTTATATTGTAATTTGAGTAAATTTCACTTGACAAATACAATGATCTACCATTGGATCAAGACTTTCTAAACTTAAAATATGAAAATTCATCTGGCACTGCAGATCTACACTTAAGATAATAAAATTGACAACTCTTTGCACTTAAAATAAGAAAAACAATCTAATGTTTCTTGAATTAAGAAAAACACTCCTATTCCATCTGTAGATCATTTTACTTGTCAAGTTGAATCTACTCAAATATTGTAAAATGTTCTTAATTTAAGTCATTTTAACTTGGCTAGATATTACTTTTTGTAGTCAACACTGGACATGACACCAACTGTGTGTGTGTATGCATGTCATGCCAAAAAGGTATATACATCTTTAGAATAACTTTTTTTTATAAGGTTTATAATGTTAAAAGAATACACAATGTACATATTTGGATCAGTAGTAGATGATCTACCTCAGCTGTTTAACTCAGACCAAACACTGTGCAGGAAGGTAACAAACAGAAATACATAAATATTTGGGTAACAAAAGCATGTAAACAACTGTCTGACATCTTTAGACTTGTTTAAAATGTGGATAAAAATTACAAACTGGGAGCAGAGGCTGACATTCAGAGCTTCAAAGATTTTAAGGTGATAGCTATGATGCTAATTAATTTATAAATGTTGTTGTGTTTGTTAGATTGGACTGTTTCCAGAGTCAGCAAAAAGTGTATATAAGATATAGTGGGCAAAGAAAAGCAAAGAGTTGATATTACAAGGTTATAACGTTTCTTATAAGGCCATTAGACTAAAAGAAGCCCTACTGAACTTTGAGACCCCACCATGCTGTAGATGCATAGTGGCATGTGTGTGTAGAATGACCCCCTGTTATTTCTGGTCTTAGGGTGAAGAACGTGCCAGAAGGTCGACTCTAACCACTGACAATGTGTACCTGACACACTACTACGATGATGCATGCACCATGTACGAGGTCTTTCAGAGAGGACTGCGAGTTTCCAGTGAGTAACTTTTGAAATGTTTTGCGTACATTTTTTTCTTTTTTGTCTGAGTTTAACTATAGATCTGTTTTTAAAGATGATGGACCATGTCTTGGATCAAGAAAACCTAATCAGCCCTATGAATGGCAGTCCTATTCTGAGGTACACATGAACCTAAGAGGCTAATATCTCTTAAAATAGGCCTTTTTGTGTATAATTCTAAAGAACCAAAGTTAAAAAACAATGTATTCTTACTCTGAGCAGGCTCGCCTCTCCACAGATGTGACCTGACATTTGGCCTGATATGGCACTTCCTTTTCTCCGCTAGTAATGATACAAGCCCACCTAAATGCAAAACTCAAAAATGGTGATAGTCCTCCACTTTTAGAACCAGTGTTGTTTTCATATTTCTGATTTTCTCCAGAAGGACTTAGCAGAGTCCTGGGTGTGACTCAATAAACATTACTGAAGTCTATTTATACTAAAGATTATCTGATACTGGGTTCAGACCAGCCAAGTGTATTGGATAAATAATGATTGAATATTGCATAAAACTGTATGAAAATAAAATAATTCTTAGATTTCCTTTCACTTGTGACTCTTTCAGGTAGCTCTAAAAGCAGAGGGCATTGGCTCTGCACTTCTTTACAAAGGACACTCACAAACCGGAGACAAATTCATTGGAATCTTTTCTCAGAACAGACCAGAGGTAAACTTCAAATAATGTAGGATTAAGTTAAGGCTCATGATTTTGTTTTATATCCAGTGTGTCCTCCTTAAATTAACCCTTTAGTGAGGTATATGTCATGATCTGTATGTCGTTGTTATAAACGCACTTTTGTTACGTGTATGTTTCGGTTTTCAGTGGTCCATTGCAGAATTGGCCTGTTACTCCTACTCCCTAGTGGCCGTACCGCTGTATGACACTCTTGGTACAGAAGCCATCGGCTACATTTTGGAGCAAGGTATTTGTTCTGATCTGTTTGTATTTGGACTGATAAAGAGTTTGTATTTATACTAATGACGTGTTTGCTGTTGACTGTTCATGATAATAACCCTGCTATTTTTTCAGCCACTATATCCACAGTGATCTGTGATGTAGCCGATAAAGTCCGGTCGCTCTTGAACTATGGCAGTTTGAAAGGGGGCACAGTGAAGA
Organism: Odontamblyopus lacepedii; assembly: GCA_034769755.1. Classification (NCBI taxonomy): domain Eukaryota; kingdom Metazoa; phylum Chordata; class Actinopteri; order Gobiiformes; family Gobiidae; genus Odontamblyopus; species Odontamblyopus lacepedii. The sequence goes on along the minus strand of CM068353.1, from coordinate 22,155,565 downwards.
CTGTGGTGCTCATTGAGGCCTTTGATGATGATTTGATGAAACTGGGAGCAGAGGCTGGCATCGACATTCAGAGCTTCAAAGATTTTGAGGTGATTTTAACAAATATTCTATGATTTATATATAGTCTAATAAGCTAAACATTTGAGCTGGCATGTGTCACCTTAGTTTCCACTGCTACTTGTACTTTACACAAACTATGATTTAATGTCATACTGGCTGAGTGGCTACTAACACACCCACCTCACATCTAGAAGGTCCTTGGGTTAATTCCCGGTACGGTTCAAAGGTTTTCACATTAGGTTAAAATCCTCCTCACCAAGTCGGCTCATGTGGCTTTAATTTCCCTAGGAGTATCAATACAGCATGTGTTCCCCTTGTATTTCTGCCCCATTTAAATCAATAAAAATGACTTATAAACTAACAGTATATCATAATCTTAACATTGTCTTTGTCCCAGTAAACACATGAATAATGACACATGTTTGAACACTGGCTCATCCTTAGGTCATGTTTTTTTTTTTTTTTTTTTCAGGCTTTAGGACATGCCAGTCATCAAACTCCACAGGTGAGAAAATTCTCCTAAAACCAATGATTACAAGATTTTATTTATTCTGTTTCCATTTTTATTTCCCTTTTTTTTCCTAATGTGTTTCTGTTGATGTTTACAGCCTCCCAAATCAGAGGACATGGCACTGATCTGCTTCACATCTGGAACCACAGGTGATGACAGTTATAAACCGTTATAGACAGTTATAGTTTCAATAAAATAATCAAAAACCTTATTTTATTAAAAGATTTTGCTTTTATTTTTAGGGAACCCAAAAGGTGCTATGTTAACTCATGGCAATGTGATCTCCAACACGGCAGCGTTTCTCAAAATTACACAGGTAAATAAACGCATGCATCTGTGATGGTCTGAAAAGGAGTAATACAAATAAAATGTAATAATGTAATATTTATTCATATGCTCCTCTGCCCAATGCTGTAAATCTACAGTCTACTGAAGCTTTGTTTTTGGAGTAGAATAGAGAGCACGCCCACCAACCCGAAGGTTGGCGGTTTGAACCCTGCTCTGACCAGTGCATACTCACATTGTGTCTTTGGGCAAGACATGCATTTTGTTGAATGTAAATGTGGTGGTGGTTAGAGGGGCCGATGGTGCAACCTGGCAGCCTCTCTTCCACCGGTCTGCCCCAGGGCAGCTGAGGCTACATTAATAGATTACCACGATGAATATGGAGTGAATGACCACAGTGTAGCACGTTGAGAGGATCGTAAACCTTGTGAAATACAATAAAGTGTAAATAATAAATAATTGTAATGTTTATTTCAAACCACTCCACTCCTTTAACAGGTAATAATAATAATACAGTACTCTTGTAATGTGCTTTATAGATTTACCTGCCAAAGCCTCAGGCCTGGGTCTACAGGGGTGCTAAAGGGTGCGTTGTAACCTCATTTAAAAGTGTTTGCACCTCATTTTAGGCAGGTAAAACAGTGAGACATAATGGAAGTGTTCTGTATTTAAACTGCTGAATGCACTCTCAGTCAATATGTTCTGGACCCAGGCCTACAAAACCTCTCAAAGCTCTACACCGTCGTACTCATTACTCATTCACTCAATACTGAGAGCTGGGAATCTACTATTGTTAGCACAACTGCCTGGGACAGATTGACGCAAGTGAGGCTGCCAATTTCCAACCGCCACCACATGCACGCACACCACATTCATATTAGATTCAAGATTTTTTATTGTCATTGTCTTGGTAAACAAGGAAATTATGTTTAAACCATCAAACTCTTCCTAGTTTGATGTTAAGTGTATTACCACATGTGCGAGCCCCCATAAATAACCCCAGTGTGAACATAAGCACAATGAAAATGCTCAGTACAGCACATATGTACACTAGGCATTGCAGGTGAAGTGCCTTGCCCAAGGACAGAACTTGGTCTAATCAGAAATCAACCCTCTGACCTTCATGTTGGGGGACCACTGCTCTAACCACTGAGCCACTGTTGCCCGAAGTGTTACCCCTGACTTCTCTCACCCCCTGCTCTGTGCACTACGCTCAGGGCACACTCAAAGGCAACCATAAAGATGTGCTGATCTCGTATCTCCCTCTGGCCCATATGTTTGAGCGAGTCGTGGAGGTACAGTGTGCGCATGTGCTCTGTGTGTTTTTGCAGGTTCATTGCACGCTGAGTGTCAGTGATATTCATGTGTCCTATCTGCCTCTTGCTCACATGTTTGAAAGAGTGGTACAGGTATGTGCATGGTACTTACATTGATTAAAAAAATATATATATTACAAAGCCCTGCAGTAAGTAATGTTTTTTAACTACTTTCTACATTTTATACATATAGAACACGTCAAATATATGAGAGAGAAAGATAGAAAGAGAGGTAAAAAGAGAGAGAGAGATAATAACACAAAAGGCCTGGTCAGGTAGGGTCAGCAGATCTGTGTCAGGGCAGTTTGAGGAGAGGAAGAGACAAAAGTGGCCCTCCTCTTATTATATAGCAAAGGAATAAAGTTAAGTAACTTCTAAATATATACTTTTTATTATTTTATAATCATATCCTCAAAGTAACCATGCTTTGCTTTGTCCAAAAATATTTAGTTATTTAACTTTTTTCTTTACTACATAATCCCATGGTTTACATTGTATATTTGCTGTCTTCCATATGTATCTAAAATGTAGAAAGTAGTAAAAATACAGAAAAAAAACAATGAATGAGATGTGTGTCCAAACTTCTGACTTGTATTTAAAAGTTGTGAACATCTATATTTACACAAGCATCTTGCCTAAAACAGTTTATTAATACGCATTATTAAGCATTTTGAGAATAAAAAAAAAAAATAATAATAATAATAATAATAATAATAACGATATGAGAATTTAAAACAATAATTGTGATTTTTTTTTTTCCTAGTCTGTTGTCCTCATCCACGGAGGGCGTATTGGATACTTTCAGGGTGATATTAGACTTTTGATGGATGACTTGAAAACCCTTCAGCCAACTGTCTTTCCTGTTGTGCCTCGCCTTCTAAACCGCATGTTCGATAAGGTAAAACAAATGTCTTTATATATATTTTTTCTTTGTGCAATCAACTTCATAGTTCAATTCAAAGCTCCTAATTTCCACAGATTTTCAGTCAAGCAAACACACCAGTGAAACGATGGCTTCTAGACTTTGCTTTTAGAAGGAAGGAAGCAGAACTGCGCAATGGTGTTGTGAGACAAGACAGCATGTGGGACAAGCTAATCTTCAAAAAAGTACAGGTGGGTACATTTTGTCCAAAAGATATTATTAGACTATTAATATTTTTAAAGGTATACTGTATAACTTGTCAGGTGGAGGGTCCATCATCTGCTTGTCTCCATGGAGATTTGCCTAGAATACTCCACAGTGTAGCCATAAACTTTAAAATTGACATGGAGCCATGGAAAGACGGCCCCACTCACAGAAAGAATTAATGTTTTTTAAAGATATTTTTGAGCAATAAATATCACCTGTAGTTGAGTAAAAGCATGACAGATTAGTTTAATACCATATTTAGTTAAACAATTTAAACCAAAGCATTAACATCTCCATGGAGACAAACCGGATACAGACACTCTCCAGAAAAGTTACACAGTGCACCTTAAGTATATTAGAGCATGTATACTGGTTTGTATTATTAAAGGTCCTAGATTATACCAGATCGACTTTTGTGAAGTTCAAGCGATGTTAGAATGTTGTTACCTCATAAAAAAAACAGACCTGGAGTTGTGTTTTGTTTCATTCACACAAATTTGAGTAATTCTTTATTATTAGTCTGTCTGCATCTGTAAAGCTCAAAATGCTCTAATCCACCTGGGAAAATAATATAAGTCCTTTAATTGTCTTCTTTTTTTTTTTTTACCTTCAGGCGAGTCTGGGAGGTCGAGTGAGGATGATGATCACTGGAGCTGCACCAGTGTCCCCAGTCATCCTGACATTTCTACGAGCTGCTCTGGGCTGTCAGGTCCGTCTGTTTGTTATTATTATTATAAACACTACTTTTTCCTTTTAATTTGAGTCATGCTAGTCCTGCTGTTTACAGTTTTATGAAGGCTACGGACAGACTGAATGCACAGCAGGTTGCTCAATGTCAATGCCTGGAGACTGGAGTGCAGGTAATGTCACTTTGATAATGATTTTAAACAGGATGCCCAGCCAAATCATTAGGGAGCCCACTTCTATAATCTGAACTCAACTGCTTCGAATCATGACATAAGTTATTATTTGCCATATTAGTTACTTTATTACACTGAATTATTGGTTGGGCTGTTTATAATACCAAACAGATGTGCTCTGTTGTCCTGCATGAGTGCTCAGAAAATTTCTGTCTTCACTTACCCCCTATCTCCACCCACTTCTCTGTTCTACTTGCGATTTTTCAGAAAATTTTAACTCTGAATCGTACATGTCAGGTTAAAATGTGAACAGCACTGGATCAGGTCTGCAGTTCTGAGCAGGAAGTAATAGATCTGTATTTATCAGTAACTAGTTTTAGATCAATAATGTCTTTTTTGCACACACACACACACACAAATAAATAATATTAAATCTGTCTTAATGTTACGTTATAGTTTAATACTGAATACCTGAATACATATTCTATGAACAGTTAATAGTTAATAAAGGTTTAAATCAAACTTTTTAACTGGTCATCGCTCATTTGTGATGGAGAAAGTGAAATCAGAATTCAGATCACTTCTTCGGGGGAACTTAGAAATGTTATTGTACCTGAAATTCCAATTTTCACATTATCATGTTTTTGATATAACATAATTTTCTGTTTATTTATTTTTTATTAATTAAATTGAATACATATTTTTCTGTATGCTCTGTTTCAGGACACGTAGGGCCTCCTCTTCCATGTAATATTGTGAAACTGGTGGATGTGGCAGAAATGAATTATCTGGCAGCCAATGGGGAAGGGGAGGTGAGCTACAAATCAAGATTCCACTTAGAGAATTCAGTGTTTCAAATTCATATAAATGATTAATTAAAAAAATATGAATTACAAATGGTATTGATGTATTTAAGTGGAATACACACTTTTTAAAACCTTTTTTATTGGATCTCATTCACGATTACCAAGGAAAAATGCCCTCTTGTATTCAGTAAATCTAAATTTATTTATTTGACCCAGGTTTTACCCTATTTGCCTGTACTGCCAATAATCTTAACAAATCAACAAACGTAATCTTAACAAATCAACAAATGTATGAATCTGCGTCCCTCTAGCCTGCAGTATAGATGTGGCCACAAGATGGAGCCATTAGGACATATTAAACAATGGGCACCAGCTCTATTTCTGCTGAAAAGATGAAGCATGTATTTATAATAATTTCTTTGCTGTAGGTGTGTGTGAAAGGACCAAATGTATTTAAAGGTTACTTAAAGGACCCGGAAAAAACAGCAGAGGCCATCGACCAGGATGGGTGGTTACACACAGGAGACATTGGCAAATGGCTTCCTGTAAGCACATCCACAATTTTTTTTTCTCTGTTCAATTCATTTAAAAAAAAATTACATTCTACTTTATTTTATTTTTATGTTTAATTACATATTACTTGCTTGATTTTATTAGCATTTTGAAAGTGTTTACGTTTCTAATGGCTGTGGATGTGGATTCTTCTTACATCTCTCTTGTAGAAATTGTGTTTACCTTAAATGTGTCTCTTACAGAATGGTACTCTGAAAATTATTGATAGGAAGAAACACATTTTTAAGCTGGCTCAAGGAGAATATATTGCTCCAGAGAAAATTGAAACTGTTTATAACCGTAGTGACCCAGTTGCACAAATATTTGTACATGGAGACAGTTTGCAGGTCAGTTTTTCATTTTAACTTTACTTTTAAACTTTTGGGGAAACTACTCACAAACTCACCTTGTCTATTTATTTATTCCAGGCTTGTTTGGTTGGAATAGTAGTCCCGGATCCTGACTATTTGCCTCTATGGGTGAAGAAAAAGGGAATAGAGGGTTCTTACTCTGAACTGTGCAGCAACAAGGTCGGTATATTGTAATATTTAACAGTGGTTTCCAAACTGGGTGTTGCAAGGCACTGAGTCGCAAGATGATTTCAAGACTTAAGCTTAAAAAACTTTTTTAAAAATGGGCCCATATTACGCTATTATATTACGCTATTTTCTATGTTATCATGCCATTTCCTCATCAATAACATACCTGGAGTTGTGTTTCATTCACACATATTTACACACAAACCCTGCATATTTAGACTTAGACTCACTGTTCCACCTCGTGATGTCATGTGGCAATACAGGAGTTGCTCCACTGTTTTTTTAAACTCCATACACCTTCACTAAAATCATTTGGATAATTTCAGTCCTGGAATTGTCAATCTCTTCTAAACAAAAGGTAAAAGACTGTAGCTGTTAACGCGAAAACTTCCACTATATGACCTCACAAGGTGGAACAGAACATTTTGAGGTTTGGAAATGTAGATAAACTAATAAACCAGGATTACTCAAACATGTGTGAATGAAACAAAACCTAACTCCACGTATGTTTTTAATGAGGTAACAACATTATAACATGAATTAAAGCTCAGACGAATGCATTTTGTGTAATATAGGACCTTTCATTAAAACAATATATTTCACTGTGGGGGTCCCGACATGGTTCCATGGTTATTGTGGGGTCCCATCCTGATCTATAACGGTGTATGTATAATATAATATTTTTCAGGAGGTGAAGAAGGCCATTCTAGAGGACATCTTGAGATTGGGAAAAGAGGCTGGACTCAAGTCTTTTGAACAGGTATGAAAGTTATTCTTTATTTGTTATTATTTCGTTATGAAAGTTTAAACCTATGCCCAGGCCTGTCACGGTAATTACTATACCAACTTATTATTCAATACAGGATAGGTGGAACAATATTTTTGGGGGGTCAGTATTTATCATGTGTATTTTCTTTACACTTCTAGGAAAGATTACTCATTACAGATGCAAACTAAGTACTGAAGTCTTTCATTCTGCTGTTTTTTATTGCAGCTCATGATTTTTTTTAAACAATATTCTAAATTAAAGATGGGCAGATATGATATTTGGACTTATTAAGAACATGATATCTGGTTCATAGTAAGTAAATATATAAAAATAAGTAGAATAAAAATTTAACAATATAATGCATGTTATAATGCATGTATGTATGAAAGTGGTGTGTGCATGGCAGGACTCCCTTGAAAAAGAGATTAGTGATTTCAATGGGACTTTCCTGTGTAAATAAAGGTTAAAAAGAAATGTATACAGACAAGACTACCAATGTCTCCACAGCTTAGAGGTGAATCTGACAGAGGTCCTCACAGGACACACTAGAGCTTGAATTATTTGATTGTATTGTAGAGCATATCCATAGAAACAAGCAGGTGACAGACACCCAACCAAAGTTACACAGTGCACCTTTAAACCAGTTCCTCCCTGTTGTCTTTTCTCTCATCATGTGTCTCCGTTTGTAGGTGCGAGATATCACTCTCCATCCTGAGCTGTTCTCTGTACAAAACGGGCTCCTCACTCCTACGTTAAAGGCCAAAAGAGCTGAACTACGCAACCATTTCAGAGACCAGATCGATGCCATGTACGCCAACATTAAAATGTAGATATTTACATCATTATTGCTGTTAAATCACTTTTACCATTTCAGGGGTTTCAGATATACCATGAATTTAGAAAAGTATTTATTTGGAATTTTCCATAGCAGTGGGTGCACAGGTATATTGGTGTATACAGTAAATATAGATTATTGGTTATCTATTTATGAATGATACTTGTTAATAATATATCTTCTAAAATCATGAATTATTTCTCAAGATTCCATAGATGCTAAGTGTTTCAGGCTTAAATTTGGTTCTGTTTCATGAAAACATTATTGTTCCCTTCATTCATTCTTAGTATTAAACAGACTTGTACACAATGTGCACCTGTTAATGATTCAAAGTGTGTGCAGTAAATAGACAAATCTGCTCCGTGCAGATGTTCATATTAGTTTTTGATTTTCAACACATTTCAATGGATATACAACTTCTGCAATCAATATTTAGCAAATAACACTATGAAACATGTCATTTGGCTTCTGTTAGTTTTCTTAATAAAAACATTTGTAAAAACTCATGGCTTTCTGGTTGTTGCTGAGTTCTAGTTGTCTTCTTAATCTTCTTAAGATCAAACATGTTTGAGGACAAACAGATGCAGCTTCCCCACATTTAAAAGCTGTTTTTGTAGTGTCATTTTCAGAGTAGTGACTCTTTGCTGTGAGACCACATTTGTCTGCTGCTTTACCACTGAGGACTTCACACCACATTTATAACTGCAATAACATTGCATTACATTGTTTATGTTTATTTTGTGGTGATTTAACATTAATTGTACAAAATAACTTTTAAGACACACCAAATCATGTTTCAGTTTTTTTTAGACTGGCTGAACGATTCAATAACAAATCAAAAACACTTAATATAATTCAGACAAACAAAAAATATAGAACTGTATCATTCTAATTTATTATTTAAAATGTACATTCTTCATCAAAGCATTTTGAACAATTATCACATTACACAACACTTATTGATAATTTAACAGTATATTATTTTAACTTTGTGGAGTAGTTTTTGGATGATCCTTCTTTAATGGGAGTCATAATCATCCATACATTTCAAAAGTAGCTCATCTGGAAGCTCCTTGTTTTGTTCAAAGGCATCTAGACTCTCCAAAAAGTCCTGATCATCCTGTGTATTATCCCAGGTGTCTGCAGACTTCTTCTCGGGCTGCTCTCTATCTGTCTGGGGCAGTGGGGGCGGTTTGGCTTGTTCCTGGCTCAGTTCAATATTGCCGTTGTCATCCATTAAGTACATCTGGTCTTCCTCATCCTGTTGGAGAGAGTTTGAGTCACTATCACAAGGAGTTTGGGAGTCAGTTGTTTAAAAGGAACATACCAGTTCGAGTAGATAACTTATGCATATTTCCTGTGGCAGTGGGTAACCTGTAAACACCACAAGGAGAAACTTCATAGTAACAAACTTAATGAATACTTATATTACACAAAATAGATTCTTGTTACTTCCTCAGAAACTTACCTGGAGTTGTGTTTTGTTTCATTCGCACATGTTTGAGTAAAGGTTTATTATTAGGTTGACTAGATCTCCAAAGCTCAAAATGCTCTGTTCCACCTTGTAATGTCATCATGGGGTAGTTATCAAGGTAACAACTATCATTTACCTTTAGTTCAGTAGAGATTGGCGATTCAAGGGTAAAATCTACCAAATGAAATTAAATCCACCAAATGATTCTTGTGAAGGTGTATGGGGATTAAAAACATAAGCACTTCCTGTATTACAAGGTGGAACAAATGTTTTTTGTTGGAGAAAAGAACTCAGCCTAAATATGCAGGGTTTGTGTGTTAAACATGCGGCTAAAACAAAACATAACTCTAGGTATGTTTGTGATGAGGAACAAATAGCGTAATATGGGCCAATTACAATGATAATATATTGAAAGGAGACATACTCGAGGATCTGAAGTTCTTGCAGTCAGGGTCATGGCATTTCTGATACCACACTTCCTCTTTGAGATCCACAACAATCCTGTGTGTGAATACAACACATACTCAGAACAGTGAGGCGCACAGATTAACAGCCATAACAGTGTGGACAGTACATACAAGATGTTGTTGCTTTTGTGAAATCTGCCCACATTTTCACACCAGCGGAAGTTGGCAATGTCATAAACCAGCAACTGGTCAGCTGCAAAATAGTGCCATCGCCTGATAGCTTTATATGGGACACAGCACAGTTAAAGTTTGACAAAAAGTACAATGTTGGATGTTTCATTTCCCTATTAAAGGTGCAACTTTCCTGGTGGAGGGTCCGTCATCTGCTAGTGTCATGGAGATGTGTGATGTGTGTTTTGCCATGAATGTAGCACAGTATGGCATTAAAGTCATCCATCTTTCATCTATCTATCCATCATTAATTATCAGTGTTTTTGTTGCTCAGAAACACCTTGAAAAGCGTGCATTTGTACAGGGAGTCGGCTCGCCTCTCTGAAGAACTGACTTGTAACTTGGCCTGGTGGTGTCATCTACTTGTCTTTATGAAGATGAATAAGTTAAATGCCATATTGAGGAACATCTCCATGAAGACAAGCAGATGATGGCCCCTCCACTAAAAAACTAAAAAAGTTGCACAGTGCACCTTTAAATGAATTATGGTTAGGTTATTGTCATGGAAAGATGGAAAAAAAACAGTTTAGTATGTTTGTTATTATGTCTATAAATAACACAAGTGACTGACTCTAATCTTACAACATTAACATAAACATACAGTGTACACAGCGCACATACCTCCCTGGATCCCGTCTTTTTGAACCAAAGTTAAAACAAATTGGTCCAGTTCTTGATGAGGCGATGACATGCAGCCAGAAAGTGGAGACGCTGTGGGGAAGATGGTACTTTAAGTCATTAAATTTCATAGCATGATACTTAAAGTCCCAATTATAGCTTCCTGGGTGTAGACACAACTAGGTCACAATTGATTAATTTATTGTTTTTTATTTCGAGAATAAAGAAGAAATGTCAATATTTTTCAATTCACATACCATATATGTAGAAAAGAAAAAAAAATAAGAAAATGCACACACTTGTTTGAAAGGGAATGAGAAAAAGCAAAAATACTTATTTACTCTCACCCCCATTCAATATTTACAACTAATTGTGGATGCCATCCTACCATTCCAACATATATATTTCTTTGTTTTTTACTTTTTAATGATTATAGAAACACAATAATTACTATATTGACTTATCATTCAATACATGAAAGCTGGAACAAGACAAGACAACATTTGTGGCTATTTATAATGTGTACAGTTTCTTTGTATAAACTGTGGGGAGATTTTGAGCATTTTTGTTGTAATAAGGTAGAGCTGTAGAGGGTTGAAAAAGTAACGTGTCTAATTATTGCTTCATTCCAATATTTATTTTTTGCAGCTCAAGCCTTCTAATGATACTGTCTATTTAAAAATGGTTTACTGGTTATTATTTCTTTTGTTATTGTGTCACTGGGATTAAGTAGTTTCAGTGTTAGCACATGTAGCAAAATATCGTGCTTTAACATGTGTGTCATGACAGGCCTAGACACAACAAAGCATTTTAAAAACCTAACAAGCACTTTAAGTAAAACAGCTCTGAGTCTCCCTCTTGTGGAAATATAGACATCGACATTTGCCAAATGTACAACACAAATTTCTAGTCACCTTACCTTTCATTGAAGTTGGTCCCTGCTGCTTGCTTCTCGTTTCATTGGCTTCAGTCTCTTCTGAGAAGGTAAGAATCCTTTGGCCTGTAAAACTTAAAATACACAAACTGTTTTAATGTTTTTGATACACAACCATGATTAGCTAATTTATATTCAAAACAGATACCTGATATTACAGACTAATGAAGCCAGGAATATTCCCTGTTCCACAGAATTACCCTTCTTGGTTTTTGGTGAGAATTTATTGTCTTCTGCCACAGTAAAAGCTGCATTTTTGCCCACCTTTGATGACTTGTAAAGGCGGAAATTTCTGTTCTTTGTATAAACTCCTTTAAAATATATAAAATAAAACACTATCATCACTAATTAAGCTAATAGGAAATTAATAAAGTGTCAGTGTTTGGAAACTTACCAAGATCAACAAAAAGGCAATCCTCTCCATCCTTGTTTTTAACAAGAAGGAAGCTGAGGTCTTTGCCTTCACATTTGTGTTTTTTGGTCTGTGGTTCTTCAGATGTTTTATCAGCAAACATCACGGGATCCTTTTCATGTAAGCTACAAAAAATTGTAATTTAAAGTTATATTTTAGCGTAGAAGGTAGTCTCTTCAATAAAAAAAGCTAACCTGTTTTTTGATAATGAAAATATGCAGCCTTTGTTTCGAATAGGTTCCAAGCTTTTATGAACAAATCTCCCTACAAGAATAGCGCACACAGAAAAATAGTAAATCAAACACGTCATGCATTAGGATTGAACTGAACATACCAACATGGATGTTGTCTTTGAAGGCTGCATTTGGGAGGTTGAAGATGAGATGACGACTGAACTTGTCATTTGTGCTTGAGTCCAGATTAAGGACATTCTGTGCAGAGCAGTCAATCCCGTATGTCTCCTTCAGCTTCACACACATGTACTGTCAACACAAACGTTAGTGCTATATGCTAGAATCTAAATCTACAGGGGATAGGATGAACAGTTAAATATGAACTACCTGAATAAGTAAAGATACCATCCTTTTGCCATCAGCCCTAATGTTTGAAGGCTTGTGAAACTCCAGGTCAAAATAGAGCTTACAAACTGCTCCCTCTGGTATCACTTCATAGCAGTGCATCAGAGACTGTGGGTAAGTTCTGACAATCAGAAAAAACACAACCATAAATGAGTTAGTATGTCAACTGGCCTTAAACCCAGTGATGGACGATCCAGATACACACCTGTAGTAATGCCACAGCTCACTGTAACTGGTAACAAGGTACATCCTCGGCCCAAGGGAGGACATCTCTTTTTCCAGTGCAAAAACGTGTACTGCCTTCAGATAATACATCCACACAGTATTCTGTCACACATATGGAGGGGCAGGTGGCTTATGTTATGGCGTGGTACTGTTACCTCTTTGCAGGTCTGTGCAAAGTGAATGGCCATACTCTGGCGGGGGAAGAGCCTCCACACAGACGCAGGCTGACATGGCCACAGTCTCGGCTTGTAGCCTGAGGTCAGTGGATTCTTCTGAAAAGACTGAGCGAGATGCTCCACCTTTTTCAGGCGATCCTCCCACTTCCTCATGCTGAGGCCTTTCAAATGTCACAAATATGAACATTGTCATAATAAAAAAAAAATAGTTACAGCCTATAGAGAATCTTAGTCTGGACTATATGTGCCCTCCTGCACATGTATTCTGGAAGATGTAATAATTAATCAACACATTTTACATTCTTCCGGTGAGCATTACTTAGCACTGTTCATGTATACTAGTAATTACAACTGAACATTTTAATAACAATAACCACAGCCTGCTTTTAGATACTGGAAACTGTGGACGACTACAAACACGTATATATATGTATAGTTTGTATAAAGTTTGTTTACAGTCTACGACTGCGTTATAACGTAATCTTCAGCTTTTCCTTAACTAGGGCGCGCACTGCGGAGCACTGATTGTAAACGAAAGATTTTGGCAAAGGCATCTCAAAAGAGAACCAACACAAATACTCACACAATGTAGGCAGTTAAAAGAGTAATAAAAGCGTAACAAGAGTCATGTTTTTCTTTTTGGCGCTCCTCCTGAAACAGGAAACTGCAGGGCGCGTGTTTCCGGACAGTGGCGGTCTCTGCTGCGCGCTATGTGCATAGACCGTGTATTCTACAGTCTATGGCTCTGTGCCATAAACATGGATCTGTAACAATGCAGACTGAAGAAGTTTATGCTCTATGGCTCTGTGCCATAAGCATGGATCTACTGCAGACTGAAGAAGTTTATGCTCTGTGCACACCATAGTTCACATATGGATCTATTCAAATAACTCTCTCTCTAGGACTACTTCAGTTTAGCTGTAACAGAGTTGGTGCTTTCTTTTTCTGCAGTTTCCTATTTTCCATTATTTTGCATTATTTGGAGCATTTTAAAATTTAAGAAAGCACAACATATAGTCTGTATCCTTGGAGAAACTTGAAAACATGTATATTTAGAAAAGAAAGAGAAAAAAAGGTTAATTCATCTTACTTAATTTGTTAGTCTGTATCCACTCTGTTGTTGCTTTTAATAATTTGGTCCTTGCAGCAAGTGTTTTGCAAGACTGATATTTTCTTAGTTATTCAGGCCGCATATGCACATTTTTCCAGATGACTTTTTCCAGGTGATTTGCTTCTCTAATCACATTCTTCACAATAAACAAAGGGGAGGAGGGGAGGAAGGAAGGAAGAGGAGGCCTGGCAGCGGAAAAGAGGATTGTCAAAGAGCAGAGGTGGGCATGCACACACACGCACATACAGTTGGATCTATTCAGCAAAACACATTTTAAGTAGTCTATATTAGGATAAGTAATAAGGAAAATAGTCTTTGACTTTTGTAACAGCCCTACAAAAATACACCGTGTTCTTGATTGTGAGGCTGGTGCTGCTTGGTGCTGCTTGGTGCTTATCTCTCCACAGGAAAGGAGTAGCTGGGTAAGATTTTTTTTTTCCTTATTTTTTTTTTCTTTCTTCCCCTACACTATTCAGAACATATGCGTTGTAGATTTGGGTTCTGGGTAAGTGTTTTTGTTTAATTTTACAGTAATATCTGAAATGTGGGTGCAGGGTTTTTCCTGTTTTTGCAAGAAAAAGTGCAACTTTTGTGGTGGAGGGTTTGCTAAATGCTTATCTCCGTGGAGGTGTTATTGCTTTGTCTGGAATGTTTCACATTTCTCTCTTCATGGAGAGAGAAGCGTTTAATGCTATACTGCTTTCTTCATGGAGACAAACCCAGACCAAGTTACAGATCAGATCTTTGGAGAGGCAGCTCCGCTCACAGTCAGAATGGCTGTTTTCTCTATGTATTTTTGAGCTACCACCGGTAATTTGATAAATATAAGGTAGAGCTGTTTAATGTCATACTGTGGAACATTCCAGGCAGAGCAATGACATATCCATGGAAACAAGCAGGTGATGGACCCCCAACCAAAAAGTTACATAGTCCACCTTTACATAAAAGATAAGGATAGGCTTTTTTTTCTAGAAAACTAAAATGAAGGACGGAAGATATCTTGGTGTTGCTGTATTATGCACCTTGACTCTTTGCATCAAGGCAAGTATATTATTATTATTATTGTTAATATTACACAACTATAAAAGGTCTGTAAATATATGCAATACTTTTCTGGTTTATTTTAAGGTGGCTGCTGAAATCCCCTTAGACATGGCCCCAGATGCAGTAGATGACATGTATGAAGGATGTGCTAAAGAAGCTCTGAACAAGTTTGTGCTCTCAGATTTTCTACAAGAAGAACTCAATAAAAGTGAAAGTTTCCATAATGCCTGGTCCCAGTCTTCTGCTTGCACAAAGCTGATCCCAGGAGGACTGAAGCACCACACCACTGCACTAAGGACTATTACCAAAGATGAAAGTTTTTTTAAGACCCTGAGCAATGATGTATATGCGTATGGAACGAATGTCATGACTTATGAAGATTTTAATTATAAATCTATACATTTTCTCTTGATGGACTCCATTAAACACCTTGACCATGGTCTGGCGGATTGTAAAACAGTGTATTCTTTCTCAGAGGCAAAATTCAGCGCTCAAAAGGGTTCCACCGTGAGACTTGGACGATTTTGGATTGGCTATTCAAGTCTGGAGAGAGACCTAGATGATGAAATCATTTTAAACATCACTACTTGCTTTTTCGCAGATCTTGGAGACAATATTTGCAATGAGGAGCCAATGACTCTCCTTTCTCCAGCTGAGGAGTTCACCGTGGAAGATGTCAGGGTTATACAAGCGAAGGAAGAATCATACAGTATGATTGTTTTAAAACATTCACAACTGAAGAGCATGCACAACTGCTACATCTTTTCAAGGCAAGACCCCCTTTTATAGTGGTCAACATGGGAAAAATCATGATCATAAAGGCTGGTGATTATAAGTAGACAGTGTGTGAAGTAAAGTATTTTAAGTAGACGTACAGTGTTTTAAGCAGGGGAGAACACTATGCTCTCGTATTGTAAGCGACATTTGTTAAAAATACAAAAAGCTACTCATACAAAAAATAATTATAGCTTCCAACAGGACAGTGAAAAACATAATTTATCTATTTTAGACTTAGACAAACTGTATTGATCCACAAGGGAAATTACTGTACTTGGACACAGTAGCTCACGCATCACAATATATTATAATAACAAAGAGCAAAAAATATAAATGATAATAAATTCTAAATAAGCAAAAAAAGATAGCAAATCTATCTATCTGTCTGTCTATATATTATTGAATTCATTTTACTACATGTTAAATATATGTTTGCAACATTATTTGCTATTTAATAATATCATAGTTGTTCAAAATGAGACAAAAAGCTGCACACTTAGTCCCAAACTGTAATTAATGAGTGACAATGCTTCAACCAGTAGACCTGAGGAAGAGCTACTCATCGAAACAATAGATAGATACTGTAGATATATAGATGGATAGATCGATAGATGTTCTCCTTTGCTGAAAATATTTCTTCTTAAAATACTTCACATCACACACTGTCTACTTAAAATCAAAAGCCTTTATGATCTTTTTTTTTTTCAATGTTGCTTTTTTCCAATGAACTGAATGCAGTTTGGGAGTCTTGTTTTCTGTGTTCACTGTAGTTGCCGAGCACCACTGATGTTTCATGTTGTTCAGTCAGTTTGTGCAAAAAAGTTGAAAAGAAAAGTACAAAAAAACAGCAAGTAGACACTGTAATTTAGAAGTTTTGACCCTATTTAACTATGCAAAATTTTTAGTAAAATATTAAATCTAATGATGTTAGAGAAATTAGTAGTCTACCCTGTTATATGCACTTTAAGAAGGTAGTTTAGTCTTATTTTTTAATTCTTGTGTTTTCTCCTATAGGTGTGCTGACAGCTCCTCCCACTGGCTTTTCCTGGTACTTCTGACTCCATCCTTTTTCATCATCAGTTGAAATGAGATGGATTAGTAATCAAAACATTTAACTGATATTCATCCATCCATCTTCTTCCGCTTTGTCTGGCTGGGTCGCAGGGCCAGCTTGCTGCCCAGTCCTCATAGCACCTGACCGCCCCTATAATCATTTTATAATTCTCAAAGCTTGTGATTGATTGATTCAAGTTATATTATCACCTAAGCAATAAATGTACATCTAATAAAAAATCTGACCAACATGATTCGAAAGCTTGTCCATATTTTTATTTACATTTAAGATTTAGTTAATTGAAACACTGTTGTATTGGCACAATCCTTCAGAATAAACAACAGAAAGCACTTGTGAAAATTACATTCAGGGGTAAACCATTTTAGTGAATCAAACACATAATGGTAACTGTGAGCAGCATTGGTCTGGTTCAATAATATAACATTATTACCAGGTGAAAAAACACTGATATTGAAACCTCTTTTCAAGAGTGACATGGGTCAAAGTGAAACTGCAGCACACATCATGAAAAAACATTTACACATTCGCACTAAAATAAACATGTATAAACAGTACAGATTATTTGAACAGAACTACATTCAAGAACGGACAATGTTCATTGGATTCTTGCTCCTTGTTTTGTAAAATACAGTGAAAACAACCTAAAGAAACCAGCACACAAAGCTTCAGTTCAGACCGAGAGGTATTCCAAGCTGTGGGAGAAGCATAACTGAACAAACCCCCAGTCAGTCCCAAACAGTCTATGGTCAGTCTGCATTCGAGGGACAGAGAGACAGTCAATAGTACGTGAGCACAGGGCATAATGGCCTTCAGCTCTCTGTACCAAAGGACACGGATAGCTAATTACAAACACTATTTTAAACAAGAGACAATCAATGAGTAAAAACCAACCCGCATTTAGAATAAACAAGGCTACGTCTGTACTCTACCACTATGACAGTAACATGCTTCTCAATTCTTACACAAAAATATTTCCATTACTGAAATAATCTACATTATATAAGTGTAATTAGATTTTTTTTACTTTATATATAGCTACTTAGGCTCATTTTTGTATTTGTACATTTTTATACATTTTACCAGAGATAACACAAATACAATAAAACCTGCAGATTTAAGTTGAATTGATACTTTGCAGTAATATGCTGGGATGTTCTACATGTACCTTTATAGTGGAATATTCAGCAGTTACCATGGTAACAAAGTGCACACATTAGCAAATACACAAATCTATCAGAAAATGACTTAAAAGTTGTGAAATTATCTGTCCATGGAACAAGACAATTTTACTTAACAAGTTATCGAAAGATAAACTACCCCTAGACTAGAATTAAGCAGTCTCTGGTAAGTGTTCGTGGGCTGGAAATAAGTTCATGGATGCTAAGTTTTAGATAGACATACTTGAGTATCAAGCAAACCTGTATCACAAGTTGCAGGGGAAAACTATGATAAATGGATCATAGCTTTCACTTTAGCTAGTTGAGTCATGGAAGAAATATATGTGACAAATAAGTCTCTACTCTAATTTTAAGTGTGAGAGACTTGTTTTAGGAGCTTACATCAACTCACCTGTTGTAGGTCCAACAAAGTCAGTTCTTTCTTGTCAGATTGCATTAAAATAAAAGCTCGGACTGAAGTCTAACAGAGCCTCAGATAGAGAAGAGACTCTAGTTAGCGTCACAACCCCAGGGAAAGCTGATGGCATCTGCTGCAAACTATCAATATCTTACACAGATAAATAAAGCACCATGTTACAGTTAATTAGAGTATTTCATTTGTAGTTCACATCTCAGTTACATTCACAAGACTTCACCATAGACGTCATGGCAAATACACAATAAATACATTAAAGGGCCCATATTACACTATTCTCTGATATGTTATAATGTTGTTTCCTCATGAAAAAGATACCTGGAGTTATGTTTTGCATCATTCACACATGTTTAACACACAAAGGCTGCATATTTAGGCTCTGTTCCACGTTGTGATGTCATGTGATAATACCAGAAGTGCTCCACTGTGTTTTTAAACTCCATATACCTTCCCTAGAATCATTTGGATGATTTTAGTCCTGGAGTTGCCAATCCTTTCTAAACTAAAGATAAAACATAGCTTTTAACTTGAAAACTACCACTACATGACATCACACTGCAATTTTTTTCTGATCTGGCCAAGATTTTAAAATGTATGAGGTTATTCATCTTGTTTTCAGATTTATTATCTACTTACTAGTTCTGAGACTGTTTAATTCTAGTCTAGAGGTAGTTTACTTTAAGATAACTTGTCAAGTAAAATGATCAAGATAATTTCAATACATTTAGGTCATTTTCTGATTTAAGAGGTTTATATCTTAAGCTTTTTGCAGTGCACAAGGTGGAACAGAGCAATACAGACAAACTCATACTAACTCCAGGTATGTTTTTGATGAGGTAACAACATTCTTACATGGCCTAAATCTCACAAGAATCCATTTAGTGCAATATAGTACCTTTAAGATGATGATGCTTAATGTGCTTTTACCCTGTGAGCTTTGTCAGTGCTAGCTGTCTCTAATGGAGTGGGAGGTCTGGGAGTCTAAGCGCAGCCTGTTTCCGTGAATTCGTACGCTCTTGTCTTTGCTGAGGATGCTGGTGCACGTGCTGCTCTGGTATCCCGGCCGCAGACCCCTGTTCTGCAGCTCCAGCTCGTCGTAAGTGGACCCGTGAATGAAAGGACACCACCGGAAAACGTGCTTGAATCCAGCTCGGAATCTGGAAAATAGAAAATAAAATGTAAGGATGGCTGAAGTGGACAAATATACTACTGGTCAAACGTTTGGACACATTTTTTCATGTATTTTTCTGCTTTATTTTCATGCTTATTTGTAGATTCTCACAGAAGGCATCAACACTATGAATGTACACATATGGATAGTGAATAAAAATAACCTCAACATAACCCAGAATTTGTTTTTGATTCAATTTAAATACCCACCTTTTTAACCCTGGATTGCACTTTTAATTTGAAAAATACCACTACATAACATCATAACATAGACCAGAGCATTTTGAGCTTTGGAGATGTAGACAGACTAATAATAAAGAGTTATTTAAACTCAATATGTGTGAATGAAAAAAAAAACACAACTCCAGGTATATTTTTGATGCGGTAACCACATTCTAACATGATTTAAAGCTCACAAGAGTCAATTGTGTGTAATACGAGACCTTTAATTGTGTAACTTTTTAATACAGTTCATATTTACAGAGCGTATAGAAAGGATACCAGTACGTGTCCAGATGACGCAGGAAGATTGTCTAACCTTACTATTTTTAGTGGTTTTGTGCTCCACCTTCTCCGTTGATTGGGTGATGTTGCTGCTGATGTCACTAGATCTGAGTGGTAGACCTATGAGACCTCCACTGGTGCCCCTGACCCTGTTCATCTGTTTCCTGTGTGGTGGTCTTGGTCATTAGCTCTTCTCCACTCACACAGACATTGACACTCTGCAGCAACATGACACAAGAGTGCTCTAGGAGAGACAAATCGGTTCACCCGTTGTAGTTTCAAATACAATAAAGCGGCAATATGGCGTCTTGGAAATATAAAATTAAACACTGCTCAAATGTATACCCCTATGAACTAACATCAAGGACCATGTTGTCCACCCTCCTGTGGGCTCACCACCTGCAGAGGGGTTCATAGGGGGGGTCAGGTGCTATGAGTATTGGGCAGCAAACTGCCCCCGTGACCCAGCCGGATTAAGCGGGAGAAGATGGATGGATGGATGGATGGATGGATCAAATGTATCGCTCAAATACATAATATGAAAAGCTCTTAAAAGTCAATTTTGTATAATAGGTCTGCTTTAAAAGACCATATGACTGCACAGTAAAACGCATGAGGTGATAGTGCATTAGTATTATGATCACATCTCAAAGCGGACACTGACCGACTGTTGAGGCAGCAGTAGATGATGGGGTTGTACATGGTGGAGCTCATGGCCAGCCACAGCACACTGAGGTAAATCTGCTGGATGGACTTCCACTTGCTCAGATCTTTGTTCAGGCCCGTCACGATGAAGTAGACGTGGTAGGGCAGCCAGCAGAGGGCAAACGTCACCACCACAATGATCATCATCTTCACCACCTGTGGACACGCAGAAATCACCTCATTTGACAGGATTTGACGTAGTGGTGCCTTTGAGTACCTTTGTTACAGCCCCAGGCCTTCAGTTCTCCAGTTCTTGAACTTGTTTTGTGTGTGTTTTAATTTCTTTTGATGCCCCTCCTGATTTCTGCTGTGAAAGCCCTGGTCCGTGGTTGGTGGGACACTTCTACACTTAACTTAGCCAATCCTGCTTCACCTGTAGACGCCTCGCTCTATTTAAAAAGAACACCTATCCAGGGCTGCAGGGATTTCACTTCAACTGCCATTTAGTTCTGAGGCTCTCGTGTCATCAGTCACGCTGTGGTTTATTTCTGAAACTCAGCCTTTTCATGCACGGCCGTCCATCAGTGGAAAATGTTAACAACAGAGCTGATGACATGTATAAAGTACAGCATGTTCTCACGCCTGGGGAAAAAGTGGCTCCTTTCAAACCAAACCTGCGCCCATAATGTGGACTGAGGAGTGTCTGTAGAGAGTGTAATGTTGTGGAGTGAATGAACTGAATAATGATTTTGATAAGGATGATCGTTTTAAGGTGCTGAGAGAATTGGGTATGAATGAAGAAACAGAATTGTCATGATGCTCCGGTCATTATAAAGACATTCTCTTTGTATGCTTTGATTTTATGAACTATAACATCAGCCTGCCCAGGGACTACAGGTGGAAATTAGCACTGGCGCTACAACCTGCATTTCATAATACAATGCATTTCTCCTGTTAATGTTAATGTATATTGTGCACTGTCCCTGTCTCATTAAATAAACTAAAGTAAACTAAACTGTGACTATGACTTTGGTATTTCGAGGCTCACACTCATGCCTTTTGTTAATGTGTCTCTACTTTTGTCGTCACTTTGATTTTATGTGACTTTGTATGAGACACTCGAAGTCATGCATGACCTTTGTATGTTTGTTCACTTAATCTTGTGTTGCCGTCCTTTTGCTTAATTTCTGTACAAATAGTTTGCTTTGTTTTACACCATTTATGTACATATTTCAGCATGATTTGTTAATTTACCCTTTTACAATCCTTTAATTAAATTGTTACTTTATTTATGCTATTTTCCATTACATCCGTTACATCCATTACTTCCCTTTCCATAACAAAGCTGGGTCATAACAACCTTACATCATTCAATAAAACAAGTGAAAGATTTTATCACAGACTGTACAAAGAAGTGACTGAGTGAGTGTGACGTCACCCATAACGATCGACTCCAGTCAAATGAAACTCATCAAGGTTGGTAGTAATTGAGGTGAATTTGCAGCCGAGATCCATATTTGGAATGCCGACCGTTAGTATCATGACAACCAACGACCCAGTCCGAAGCAAATCAAACCTGTTGCTAATGCTAACGGGAGCGACCTCTGGGAACAAAGGCACCTGATTGGTTATTGGATCTAATGTCAAACATGCACGAATCACTCCAAATATAGCTTTGAGAGGGTAAATGAAAAGAAAAACAACGATAACAAGCTCTGAAAAGTCGATGTAACATAATAGGCCATGGGGACATAACTGTTTTATGTTTATTTGTCTATTATATAAGAAAATTACTGTAGAAAAGACTCAAGACATAAAATATCTCCAAGGATTCACATGATTGTCTGTCCTTAAAGCCATGTAGACCAAAAGTAAAAGGCTTCTTGAAAATATTACACATAATGACTCAGACCTTTTCAATATAAAAGCTTCCATTTATATTCCACTTTTGAACGTCTCTAGTGCAAAAACAATGCTGTGCTCTGAGTGCTCATTGTTCTTGACTCACTGCTATTTGGTGTGTTTTGAGTCATTTCGATCATATTAATGGTTTCTTTCAAAGCAGCTTGAGCACTTAGATAAAAAAAAAAAAAAAAGGTCGGCATTGACGCAAGAGGAGCAGCAGGTCTCAGGTAGCGCTTTATAATGTGGCTCAGCAGGGTGTTAATGGGACTGGACCAAGATTACATCATCTCTAAAGCTCTCGTCCACTAAAGATCTTCAACCTCACTGAACAAAGGCTTTTTCAATCTGGTTTAGTCCACATCAATTTACGCCGCAATCTCAGTCTTTGATGAAATTTCGTGAGCCCATGTGAATTGTAAATGATGTAAGATATGCAGCTCTTTGTTCCCTCTCTCTATATGCAATTCAAAATAGATTGTGACATACAGTTTATGAGTTTATGAGAGAATTGAAGGGAAAAAAACTTATTCAAAGAGGTGTCTTATTACTTCTGTGGTGTATTAACTGCTAACACATAACATATTTAGATCACCGTGCTACCTTTCATTATTTTGAAAATGCAAAATTTGCCAAAAACAATGAATTAACATGTTTTATAATTTTCACTTTCATTTTTGATGCTTAAGTTAAGATGCTTTGAGTCCCCCCTGCATTTGCTTTCTCTGTTAAGTCACTCCCTCTTCACCGCACATCGCATCAGGTTTGTCAAGTTGCTGTGTGCAGTTTTGTGTCTTTTTTGTATATTTATAAAGAATTGTCATGTGAGAGTGAGGGTTCAAAAAGAGTCCGAGAGATCGCTAAAATACTCAAACATGCATGGATGACATCTAAAACCTCTTCAGGCATGTTTCTGATGAGGGAACAATATTATAACATGGCAGAAAGCTAAAAAAAAAAAAAAAACTTACATTTTTTGTCTATGAGGCATTCAAACTACTCAACGTAAAAGGAAATTGAGACAGGTCACCATAATCTGCTGTATAACCTACACCTAGACAATATCAATGGATTGTATGAATAATCCAGAGCCACATTGACAGTATTATGTCATGGCAGCTGTGATGACCTTAATCCTGCTCTGACTGTGGCTGAAATGCACTGATTCTGATGACCAAAGCTCGATTACAGCCAAATGAATGGATAAATATGCCCAAATGTGCTCATCCGTCTGACCCTAACATTTGTAATATTTTAAGATATGGTACTGTATTGTGACCAGACCTCAAGTAACCTGTGTCCACTCTGAATGCAAAAGCCGTCTGTGTGAGCTTGCTAATGCTTCAGTTTCTATGCTGAGTCAATGAGAAGATTTGAAGTTAGAAATGTTCAGAATAAAAGCACCTTAAACATCCTATAGCACACAAAATTGACCCTTGTGAGCTTTAAGGCGTGCTATAATGCTGTTACCTTCTCAAAAACCAGAGTTGTGTTTTGTTTCTTTCACACATGTTTGATTATTAGCCTGCTTACATCTCCAAAGCTCAAGATGCTCTGTTCCACTTTGTGATGTCATGAAGCAGTAGTTTTCAAGTTAACAGCTACCTTTTACCTTTAGTTCTGTGACACTCACCTCTTTGCAGTTTGCCATGAAGCCTGTGCGCTTTTATCCTCAGCTTTGGAGACAGCAGTTGCCAGATTGTTCTGTCGTGTTAGATGGTGATTTTTCAGTCAGCAACTTTTTATAGCTACTTATTAATACTTTGATTGAAGACTCGGCTGTCCGCCTGCTTACCTGCTCCTGAGACTCCCCTGGAAACCTGATTAATTAACTGTTGATTTTCTGTCTCGAGTCTATTTTTGGAGTCCCTTTACTGAGCCACAACAAGTTCAGTAGAGATTGGTCATTCCAGATCTGAAATCAACCAAATGATTCTAGTGGTGTGTGGAGTTTAAAAACACAATGGAGCACTTCCTGTATTGCTACATGACATCACAAAATGGAACAGAGTGTTTTCAGTTTGAGAGAAGAACTCGGCCTGAATATGCAGCATTTGTGTTTTAATGTGCTATGAGAATTGGGCTGCAAACTACCCCTGCGACCCAGCTGGATTAAGCGGGAGAAGATGAATCGATGGATGGATGTTTATTTATTGCAGCTTGTGATTTTGTTTAACAATATTGTAGATTTAGAAAAGTTTTTCACTAGTTTTGATATGTGCTTTATTGTGTCAATGTCATCAATGATTTTCAATATTATCTTTTATTGTCTATATTTTCTTCATCAGTATATCACACTGCAAAATGTGTTATCGTAACAGGCCTAGTTGTGTCATTTCTATTTTATTTCTATTTATCTTATTTCTATTTTATTTTATTTTTACTTGTACATATACATTATATATATATATAATTTATATGATTATATTATATTATATTATATAATTATGCCTTATCTGATACTAGTCTCTTGCTATTTTTACTGCTTATTTAGAATTTATTATTACCATTTAATTTCCATTGTGGATCAATAACATTTGTCTAAGTCGAAGTTGAAGTCAAAGTCGAAGTCATGAAATTAAACATCTTTCCTGCGGATTGAGTTGTCTTTAAACTAAAATGATCCATGTTTGTTTGTATATTGGTCCTTTGTACCTTTCTTTTAGCACGGAGCTGTCCATGGTAATTGTCAGAAGAGTCTCCAGGGACTGCTCCCCCCCACAGAGTCACACCCACAATGGTATAAGTAATGGCCATGATCACCAGAGGGAGGGCATACACCAGCACTGTCACTACGATGTGGTACCTGCAAAGATATAAGACAAAACCTGCACTAGAATGATACAACTCAAATATGTGCAGTTTTACATTGAGCAAATCAATTCAAAATGCGTCTGAACCTAAGGTGCACTGTGTAACGTTTTTAGAGAGGGTCTGCAACTTGTTTGTCTTCATGGAGCTGTTAATGCTTTAATTTAAATTGTCCACAGTGTAGCATTAAACTAATGTCTTGCATTTATTCAACTACTTATATGTTGCTCAAATTACACATTGCACCTTTAAAGTCATGTTTAAAGTTCCATTTACTCTTGATTATTTCCTCAAATTTTGTTCTTGTGAAGGTGTAATCAATCATAATATTATATGTAATTATTGATAACTCACAATATATTGTCCTTTGTTTTAGTATCGGAATATATGATTGAATCGTGATAGGCATATTGTGATACATATCATATCCCCAGATTTATGGGGCGCATGTATTGATTTACATTGCATTCTCTTTTCACTGTGGTAAAATACTGGAGTCCCAGATGCCCTGAGACAAGCAGAAATATTGCCAATATTCTGAGCGTGTGTATGCGGTACTCTCACATGAAAGAGTCTGCAGCCTTTCGGGGCCACGCCACATAGCAGATGGTCCTCCGAGGCAGGACTCTGATGGTGGAGTAGAAACACAGGGGGAAAGCCAGAGCCACAGCCAGACTCCAGATCACCACAATGACGCCAGTGGTCGCTTTTGCTGAGAGACGAGGCTTCAGGGGGTGAATGATGGCCATGTACCTGCAGCACAATCAGATTTTACAGAACTGTAGGATTACACTGATCAGGATGATCTGTTCTGCACAATACAGGACAAAAAGGAAAGGTCACTGAGATGGTTCAGAAATTCTTCTGATGTGACATCTTCTTCTGTGCTACTGAAAACAAATAAAAGCGAAGCCTGTTTACAAACTGAAAAGAATGGTTGCGTGCCCTGTGCAGTCTGGAATCTAAAGTAGGCCTACTCCAAAAATAAATACTAACGTAAATATGTGTACACTATTGTGTACTGACTGCCAAGATACTGCCCATATAGTCTTGCACTAACAAAAATGTATTATATTATACAACAACACATTTATTTAACATTTAAAGAATAAAAAAAAAAAAAGACATAACATAAAAAATACAGCAGTGAAGATTCCCTTGCCTGTCGATGGATATCGCAGTCATGGAGTAGATGCTGGCGAATACAGCGGTGACAGGGAAAAAGTTGTGGAACTTGCAGTAGACCTCTCCAAAGTACCAGTCTCCGTGCGCAGC
Organism: Odontamblyopus lacepedii; assembly: GCA_034769755.1. NCBI lineage: Eukaryota > Metazoa > Chordata > Actinopteri > Gobiiformes > Gobiidae > Odontamblyopus > Odontamblyopus lacepedii. The sequence goes on along the minus strand of CM068353.1, from coordinate 22,128,941 downwards.
GTAGACAAAGTTGATGAGCGTGTTGAAAGCAGCCATGGACACGTCTGAAAACGCCAGGTTTAGGAGAAAGTAGTTTGTCACTGTCCTCATCCGTCTGTGCGCCAAGATAATCCAAATAACAATAACATTTCCAAACACAGCCACAGTCAGCACCGTGCTGTAGGCCACGGACCACAGAGCCACGCGCCACGCGGGCTGCGCGAACTGGTTGGTCAGATTCCCGCTGCTGTTGAAGCTCAAGGCCATTCCTCCAGGATGAGAGGCGCGATCTATGTGCGGCAGCTGCTGATGAGCGACACAAGTCACAGGCATCACCGACGCACAGCGCATCCTGTGACGCACCGAGCAGACCGGCCGCGGCCAATCACGGCTCTCAGGAATATTCTTCACTTCAGAAAGCACATTTGATTAAAGGTTGTTGTTAAAGACTGCCATACCCTGTACCACCTCTCTCAGTTATTAGACAGACTAAAGTAGTGGACAAGCTAACTTTTTTACAAAGTCGGGCAAACAAGAATCCTAACATCTGTTTGATGATTAAGATGCAGATATGATGGCTACAGCTTTGTTACGTAGTTGTTTAGTAGTCACTGTGATTGGCCTATAGGTCCTCCACTCTTTAAACTTAAAAAGTGCTAAACTTCCGTTCAAATGAAAGCATCCGGCTTCATAGCCGACGCTTCTGGATGAGACAGTTAATCCTTAGCATGCATCTAAAAGCAAAGCTTATGGCGTAGTTTCAAGGCTTTATAGACTCTTATATAAGTCTATCTCCCTGTGAGGACATAGAGCCTGCGTAACTGGTAACTCTCATGTCATTTTCACTGAGCGCGTTGAATAGGTCTACTGGCAAAACAAAATTATAAACAAAACGTCTCATTCAGTCTTTTCCTTGGGCTTACTACACTAAACAGATGTTATGGCCACCTCATCAGTAAACTGATATCAGAACAATATTTAGATGTCTAAGTTATATCATTTTTGTCTCTCCTTTTTCCTGCCTAATCGAGGTAGATTCACGTAGATTCGGGCTTTAGAATTTGTAGCAAAGGGCATAAAATAAAATACCCCAAATAAAATTTTCCCCAAAATATTTAAAAGTTACTCTTACCTATAATGCAAGTTCAGAACCTGCACAGGAAGCAGTCAAACCTAAATGATGAAAATGCACAGACAAAAATAGAGCGCGACCTCCTGCTGTGATAATTAGACTCCCGCTCTCCCGCTGCAGCCTTTGTTTTGATGAAGATAAACCCTAAACAGTAAGATAGATGATGATGTCGGATATACAGTTATGCATGGTGGGCATATCGGCTTTATAATGCGTAGTGTTTGTGCGTTAATATCTGAAGGTCGTGTCTCAGTCTCTCCCACAACACTCCTTTGGGACTGCACCCCTTCAAATGTCATTGTGATGAATTACTTTGGAAATGCCCCCAACTCCCATATTAAAAAGGTCAGAGCTACAGCTAATTGTATTGTGTTATTAGTTATTAGTACATTTATATAATTATGTCTTATTTGACACTGGTTTCTTGTTATTTTTGCTATTTATCTTGAATGTATTACCATTTATATTTTTGCTCATTGTTTTTAGATTTATTGTGATGTCTGAGCTACTGTGTCCAAAGAATTTCCCTTAAGATTATCTATCAAAGTATCAAAGAAAAAAAAAAGAATACAAAAAACACATTAACTAATAGCAAAATGCATAATAGGTGCTCAGTTACATAATTGTTAGTATTTGTAAAGTACTTTCAATGCATGTCTATGGTCGTATTTTGCAAGTACTGAGCTGTTACTTTAAAACAGTGGGAACTACAATGTTTTTGTACATACACTGAAATCTACACTACAGTAAAGTGATGTGGTCCCTAAAAAAACTTCCTTTGCTTGACATGAATACCTGGGCACAGTAAAGTCTGGTGAGATTTCTATATTTAGATCCAGAGCAGGGGAATGTTGGAAGTTAATTAAATATGGCGATACAAATGCCGTATCTATAATAAACAACTATAGGATTCTCAGAATGGTTCATTAACACTTTGATTAACACTTGAGCTGAACAGATGTTGTGATGTGTCGTGAGATGGAGTAGCAGCAGAGAATCTATGTCATTATTTTGCCTGCAAATATGCATATCTGTTAAAGGAGAAATCTAATGCAAAATATTAACTTTTATCAATAAGCTTTTAACCTTGTCATATAACAGTGTCCCCTCAGCATAAGCCTGCTGAAAGTTGCATTTTGAGTGATCCTGTATTTGTCCTACAGCTGAGGCTTGAGTGTTCAGAAAAGCTACCCCTCATCTCTGCCCACTGGCCTCTATTTTCTTGTCATATTCCAAAAAATGCATACCCTTGGTCATACCTGTTTCTATTATTAAGCTGTTTCAGATCAGTTTACAATGAACAAAATACAAATTAATGATCTATGCAGGTTAGTTTCCTAATAAATACTCAAAAAGCATAGTATCTCGTCTATACAGGAATGATGGGAAATTTTGGAATTTGCCCCGCTTGTATTTAGAAAAGTCTGCTTTATGTAAAGGGAAAATGAGTTGACTAGGCCTATTAGTTGACCATGAAGATGCAGCCCCAGAGACACATCAGGCCCTCAAGAGCTCCAATCCAGCCCTATGAATTTGAACTAGGGGGATAAGTGCTTTGTGTTGCATTTTTATGTATGAAAAGCGCTCTATAAATAAGTTTGATTGATTGAATAATGTTAATAGTAAATCCCGAGAGCTGATAAGGACAGCTCTACACAACTGAAATGAAACTCAGGTGGGCTCTTTCGGCTCTCACCTTTCTTTTTTGCCTTTTATCGTGGATGGTGATAAACATGAACATTTGGTTCATGGGGTTATTCAGCTTATCTGTAGGTTTCAGAGGGAAGCAAATCTTGACTGTTGCCATAGAACTGAACAATTCAAAACAAAAAATATTATATCTTTTGAACAGAAAAAGTCCTCAAAATATAGAGTAGGCTATGAACAGGGAGCTGAGCTAAACCTCTGTGATAGAGACACAAATAAATGAAAGCGTTACGTCTGAGCTACATGGCGTTAAAGCTGTACACGTGCAAAGGGCAAAAGGCAGGCTAAAAGTCAAGGTCAGAGGTCAATTCTGTAGCTGAGCGCCACAAGGTCTGACACATAGAGTGAGAGCACCCCCTAGGGACGTAACACGTGAGGAGCGTAAAACCTATAATGGACAGGTTTACGGCATTACAGGTCCACAGGGAGCTTAACGCGCTGCACTGAGCGACATTAGAGCGGCAGAAAAAAGCGAGAAAAGACTGAGGCTATATGCAGAAGGCAGGTATGATACCAGAGATACTGAAGTTTTAAGCCTTTATTAATTCATGTTTCTTGACAATTGCTGCTCGTTAAAGTGAAAAGCTATAGGCCTGTGGCAGGTCGTCCCACAGCTCTGAGCTCTATAGCGAGACGTAACTGTAGAAATAAGGACTTTGCCTTGACCTCCTGATAGATTAAAGACATTCTTAAAGCTACAGGTTACACTGTGTAACTTTTCTGGTGGAGGGGTCATGCCACCTGCTGTTAAGTAAGATGTGCCAAACAGGTGGCAGAAGTTTCACAGTGTGGAACTGGAACTGGAAACCCCGCTCTCAGTAAGAAGCCTGTGCAGACTATACAAGTAGGCCTACATGCTGGCATTACAAACACATGTGACTCATTAAATGCAGAATAACACTGTGGAACTGTGAAAACAATAACAACTCTATTGAGAAAAGGAAGTGGCGCCCCTCAGTTTAAAAAAGTTGCATAGTGTACCTTTAAGTGTTTTAGAGGCTTAGATTTATGATTAAAATCATGTCTAAAACAGCCCACCCTATTTGCTGCGCAGAGAAGCATTTTATACAGAATAATTGAAAACTATGTGCAGGTTAAGGTTTGTGTTGTGATGAAGTGCAAACTCCCTCGACCTAGAAGTGGAGTTAAGACACCATCACCAGACCAGTGTGTTGGTAACAGGATCATTAGCGCTCCTGGGAAACTAGTGTGAGTGAAATGTATGTGAATTCATGTTGTGAGGAAAATATTCTTATCATATGTCTTTAAATGCATTTGATATGTTTGTGTGAGTCAGAGACACAGACCAGAGGTTAATGTGTTAGAAGCCTCTGCAGGCACTACCTGTTTCTGGTGTTGTTGTTAAGCAAATGTTTAATTATCATCTTCTATCTAAACAATGTATAACTGCTACAGGTTATGCATTTGTGCAGGTTGACCTGTTCATGTTAAATAGTAAACCTATGAAGAAGACATGGGAAGAAAATCTAAGATAGAAGATATAAGCCCAATAAATATTGCAATATAGGCTATCAATGGTAGTGGTCAAACACAACTCCAAGTATGTTTTATGATGAGGAAACAACATAGGTCAGAAAATAGCATAATATAGGCCCTTTAAGCTTACAGTATCTTTAATTTGATATAAAATCTAATGAATAGCCTACTGTGTTTTGTTGCTTGTTTTGTGTAGTTTAAACTTAAAAGTGGCAGATTTTCATGTTTTTCAGCTAATCATTACTTAGTCGGTATGGTAAATATATAGTTTTACACCGGTCAACTGGCAGGAAGTAGAGCTCATATATCAGCAGTACACAACATTTCGTCCCTTTAAAACACATTATCTGCATTTCAGCATGTAACAGAATAAATGTGATTTAATACATTTGTATTTATCAAATAATAACTATTGTGTAAATTAAATGAGCTTTGGCCATTGTTCATAGCATGGTTGCTATAGGTAACTTTTATGTAATTACCTGTATTTAAAGGTGTACTGTGTAACTTTCCTGGGGGTCAACCACAAACTTGTTTCCATGGAGATATTATTGCAGACCTAGGCATTGTAGAGTTCCCAGGCCACATATGTTTGGTTGGCTCTGACCGGCCTGTTTAAGCTCATTTGGAATTACAAATTCAACATATTTTATAATTTTACCTCATGCATGGACTAAAGCTGCATTGCTTTTATTTTGGGGGTGTTTTTATAAATTTTTTGTAAGGCAACTTCACTTTTCCATTGCTGAGTCATAGCATAAACTCTTAGCAGTGTGAACAGCTTGTCAAAACAATGCTATTTACTGCTTTTTATAAATAAATACAATTAATATTATACAGGATTGAGTTAAGCATTTTGGCCCGCCACAATATTTTCTGTTTCTCATGCCATGGAAAAAATAATTGCCCATAGTGCTTTGCCTGAAAGGTGTCACAGTATGGCATTAAACTCGTGTTGCATTTATTCAATTAAATTTGCTGGGACAGGGGACACAGGGCTTAAAACTGGGACTGTCCCAGGTAAATAGGTACGTCTGGTCACCCTATTCACACATAAAATGAGTCACACATTAACTAGCATTAGCCAACAGTTTTTCAGTTAGTCATTCAAGTCAATGTGTTGTTTAAATCTATTTTTTTTTTCTTGCTTTATATCTGTATTTTAACTTTTTTTTTTTCTGTGTTTGCTGATGTGTCCATTGTGTCACCATGGTAACTGCTGACCATTCCGCCTATACAGGTATGTAGAACGCCCCCAGCATGATGTCACTGCAAATTATCAGCAGCTAGAGCCAAGAGCACAGAGCAAAGAGGGCGACTCCTTGTGGGTTAGTCTGGAATCTAAACACAACGCATACAAAAAAAATGTGTAATTTGAGCTCACGGACTGAATTTATTGTTTGGAGGAAGGCGAGGAACAGGAAGTGCTATAAAAATCATCGCTGAACAAGTATGTTTATGACTCAGTGAGTGATTCAACTTGTGTGCCCTCTCAGATTGTGATTTTATCTCTGCTAACTACACTGTTGACATTTTCAGGGTCAAAGGCTGCTGCATTTCAGAGCGCCTTAAAGAGAGGTGAGTTGTTCTTTCTCTCCATTCATTTCTTGTTATAGCTAATATGATTATAAAAGTATAAAATGAGCTGCTTTTGCACAGAGTTTTCTGCTCTTATATTATACAATGTATATTCTAGAAAGAAAAAGTGGCTGGGGTTGTCAAGAACTGTGGACTGTGAGGTCAATACATTAGTAAAAGAACCACTCCTTTATACATTTGGATTCTTAATGTTTTAAACACCTATTCTAATGATAGCAGTTAAAGGTGCATTGCGTAAATGCGTATGTAACCAGGGGTACTCAGTTACAAACTCAAAAGGTCCACTTACCAAATTTACAGAGTTTCCAGGGTCTGAAAAAGTGACGGTGGATTTTCAAACTTAGAACTTCTAACAAAAAATGTAGTAAATCCACATGGAACATTTGAACTATGCATAAAGTATTGTGTGTTCTGTCCGAATCAGTGTGAAAAGCTAAAGGCTGAATTAAAACCAATTTATGGTTCTGCATCAAAACTGTGTCGACCGCCTGCACCCATGGGTGTATAATAAGATTTTATTATAGTTCTCTGTGTGCACCTCTGAAATTTTCTGACTATGCGTCAAAACAACACTGACAATAAGGACTGTGACTGGTGATAGACCTGATTTTAATCCTGGTTTAGACCTGGTTTAGTCCTGATTAAGACCAGGACTAAAACCAGGTCTAAATCAGGACTAAACCAGGTCTAAACCAGATCTAAACCAGGACTAAACCAGGTCTATAACAGGACTAAAACCAGGTCTAAAACAGGACTAAAACCAGGACTAAACCAGGTCTAAACCAGGTCTAAACCAGATCTATAACGGGACAAAAACCAGGACTAAACCAGGTCTAAACCAGGTCTAAACCAGGTCTAAAGCAGGTCTAAACCAGGTCCAAACAAGATCTAAATCAGATCTATAGCAGGACTAAAACCAGGACTAAACCAGGTCTAAAACTAAACCAGGACTAAACCAGGACTAAACCAGGTCTAAACCAGATCTAAACCAGATCTATAACTGGACTAAAACCAAGACTAAACCAGGTCTAAACTAGGTCTAAACCAGATCTAAACCAGATCTAATCCAGATCAATAACAGGACTAAAACCAGGACTAAACCAGGTCTAAACCAGGTCTAACAAGATCTAAACCAGATCTATAACAGGACTAAAACCAGGACTAAACCAGTCCTAAACCAGGTCTAAACCAGGTCTAAACCAGATCTAAACCAGATCTAAACCAGGTCTATAACAGGACTAAAACCAGGACTAAACCAGGTCTAAACCGGATCTAAACCAGATCTAAACCAGGTCTATAACAGAACTAAAACCAGGACTAAACCAGGTCTAAACCAGATCTAAACCAGGACTATACCAGGTCTATAACAGGACTAAACCAGGACTAAAATCAGGACTCAAACCAGGTCTAAACCAGGTCTAAATCAGGTCTAAACCAGGTCTAAACCAGGACTAAACCAGGACTAAACCAGATCTAAACCAGATCTATAACAGGACTAAAACCAGGACTAAACCAGGTCTAAACCAGGACTAAACCAGGTCTAAACCAGATCTATAACAGGACTAAAACCAGGACTAAACCAGGTCTAAACCAGATCTATAACTGGACTAAAACCAGGACTAAACCCGGTCTAAACTAGGTCTAAACCAGATCTAAACCAGATCTATAACAGGACTAAAACCAGGACTAAACCAGGTCTAAACCAGGTCTAAACCAGATCTAATGGACGCACCGCCACTCTGATAATTAGACGTGGATGTCAGAGTGGCGGTGTGTGGGAATGGCAGCTGTAATAGAGCTGCAGCCCAACACAAAACAGTGCGGCGCGGGACACATTCTGAAAGGTCATTGCGGGCGCGGGCGGGAGCGCACGATGCGGGAGCGGGCGGGACGATAAACAGCAGTCCCGCAAACTAAATTGAGTCAAATAAAAGTAAGATAAAATGTAAGTAGGCCTCTAGGCCTATAAGTAAAATTGGCAGTCCATGGCACGCGCTATGTGAGCCAGGCTCCAGCGCAGCATCCGAGGCCGTTCAGCGTATGTGGTCACAGACTGGAGGAGAGACGTAGTACTGAAGCCCTCAACAGTGAACAACGGAGACTCAAGCCTAAATAGGCTAATTTGAGGAATGTTCATGGCCCATTATAGGCCTCTCGAAATGTCAAATGTCAAACGTTACTGAGGCCTATTTAATGTTGGCTGAACAATAACTGTTACCCAGTTACCACTTAAGGAATTATGTGCGCGCGTGTTTTTTTTCTCCTGGCCAATGAAACAACCTTTGTCCCCATCTTGTGGGATTTGCGGGCGGGAGCGGGACAAAACATTACAGATGCGGGCGGGAGCGGGACTGAAAAATCACAATCCTTTGCGGGAGCGGGATTGAAGAATGCGGGAGCGGGATTGAATATTCTGTCCCGCGCAGACCTCTAGTTTGTAACCGGTCGGGCGGGGCTGGAGAACGCAGCTTCACAGCAAAGCACAGGCCAATGAAATACTGCATGGATCCGGAACGCTGTGAAAAAAAAAAAAAAAGCTAGAAGGAGATATTTTTGTCATTGCGTTTGGGTCCGTCTCCGGACCGGAGTCCGCCAATTGAGTACCTCTGCTCTACAGTATGTTCTACAGTATGACATTACACAGCTCTACCTTACAATTATTAATTTACAGGTGGTTTCATAGCTCAAAAATACCTAGAAAAACATAGAAAGGTTTAATGCCATACTGTGAAACATTCCAAAGCACTGGGAAAACATTTGACAGACCCGCCACCAGAAAAGTTACACAATGCACCTTTAAATAAGATGATGGAAAAATAATAGTTTGTCTTTTGTTGTAACAAGTGATAGAATTCTTGTGGATTGCGTTGTTTAGAAGTTTAGATGTATTCTATTCTATTCTATTCTATTCTATTCTATTCTATTCTATTCTATTCTATTCTATTCTATTCTATTATATTCTATTATATTATATTATATTATATTATATTATATTATATTATATTATATTATATTATATTATATTATATTATAAAATGGCACCAGTTCAAGGTTCTAACTTAAGGTCCTATATTAAACAAAATGTATTCTTGTGAGCTTTAAGCCTTGTTAGAGTGCAGGCCCATTTTACACAATTTTATGATCTATGTTATAATGTTGTTATCTCATTAAAAACACGCCTGGAGTTGTGTTTTATTTCATTCACACATGCTTGAGTAATCTTTTATTATTAGTCTGTCCTAAGCTCAAAATTCTCTGCTCCACCTTGTGATGTCATGTAGTGGTAATTTTCAAGTTAAAAGCTGTTGAGGACCTTTGCATCCCCTGAATAGTCACCTTTCCACATTGTTGTTGTTTTTTTTTCCAGTGGTTAGCTCTTGTGTCATACAACTATTACAGAATGTGTCCTTCTTTAACCTGATCAGTTTCCTTCTGAACTGAAGAAGCAGCTTAGATGAGTTGCGAAACATATTTGATCAAACAAACTTTTGTCCAGTTGACAAATTGAATTTCTCCTTTGCCATTAGTTTCCTTGGTTACCTCGTCTCTCAGAAGTGGTCTGCTATGCTCTTCTTTTTTATCTCGGCTGTCTCCACGCAGTCCTTCTTAGTTCCTCTTTAAACCTCCTTGGGGGCCCGGGGGCCAAATGTGACCCTCATACCAATTGTTTTGGCCCTCAGGCTTCCAGGTGAATTGACCCATACTACCGCAATAGTACTTTTTACTGCATGTTTTTAAAATCTACTTTGATCAAGCAAATTGAGTGTGTTCTTTTGAGGGTCTACGTATGAACAAAGGTCTTATGGGTAATTTAAACCTGTTATAAATGCACAGATTTGAATTACTCATGACCCTTGATCGGTCCTCACGCTGGTCTGTGTTTTAATATGTGGCCCTTGATGAAAAAAGTTTGGACACCCCTGTGTTAGAACAACACTTACACTATATTTCCAAAAGTACTCACTCACCTGCCTTAACTCGCATATGACTTAAGTGACATCCCATTCTTGATCCATAGGGTTTAACATGACATTGGTCCAGCCTTTGCAGCTAAAACAGCTTCACCTCTTCTGGGAAGGCTGTCCACATGGTTTAGGAGTGTGTTTATGGTCATTTTTGACCACTCTTCCAGAAGTGCATTTGTGAGGTCACACACTGATGTTGGATAAGAAGTTCTGGCTCTCTGTCTCAGCTCTAATTCATCCCTAAGGTGCTCTATTGGGTTGAGGTCAGGACTCTGCAGGCCAGTCAAGTTCATCCACATCAAACTCTCCCATCAATGCCTTTATGGACCTTGCTTTGTGCACTGGTGGTCACATTGAAGAGGAGGGGGCCATCTCCAAACTGTTCCCACAAAGTTGGGAGCAAAATCTCTTATGCTGAAGCATTCAGAGTTCCTTTCACTGGAACTAAGGGGCCAAGCCAAGCTCCTGAAAAACAAGCCCACACCATAATCCCCCCCTACACAACTCCAGGTATAATTTTGATCAGGCATTAGAACATTTCTTAAAGCTCACAAGACTCAATTTTGTGTAATATAGGACCTTTAATGAACATCTGTAATTAGGGTAAATAAAACAAATTATAACAAAGATGCTGATTTCCAGTTTCCAGTAGTCTAACTTGACTTAGCTCATAAACCCTTTGGTGCAGTGCTAGCATTCACATGAAAGCATGTATGTATAATGCATGTATAAGTATATCTGGTTATATCTAGGTTAAAGCTGCTTGGATATTGCTGGTTTATGGGTTAGCTGCACATAGCTACACTTTAACCCTTGTATGTGACCTCAAGCACTGAATGAAAAACTGCAGCCACATCCACTTTGAGAAGGATTGTCAAAAGTATTGAAAATCAGATACTAATTGATACGAAAACTATTGAAACTATACTAATTTGAGAATGAAGCTTTCCTGAACAGCTTTAGAAAGATCTTGAGATGAAATGAATAGGAAGAGGGGCCCCTGTCAACTCTCCTGACACTAACTATGACCATTTTACAAAGTCTGTTAACAATTATAGTTTTTTTTCCAGATGGAGCAAGTCTTCTACCCAAAGTTCTCCCATGTAGCGATCACCGGCGGCACGCACGGAAATGAGATGTCCGGCATATATATAGTTCGAGAAATGCTGAAACACAACATTGATCAGATTGGCTCTCTCTCCGTCACACCCATCCTTGCCAACCCTCCAGCCATTGAAGCCTGCAGGAGATACATAGACACAGACCTTAACCGATGTTTTACTGATGTTTTATTGAGGTAATAGGGCCCGTATTATATAATGAGCATAAGTTATAATTTAGTGTCCTCATTACAAACATACCTGGAGTTGTGTTTTGTTTTATTCACACATGTTTAACACATAATTCTTGCATATTTAGGTTGAGTTCTTCTTTCAAACAGAAAGCACTCTGTTCTTCCTTGTGTTGTCATGTGGTAATACAGGTCTCCATACATCTTCACAAGAATCATCTGGATAATTTCAGCTCTGGAATTGCCACTCTCCACTGCACTAAAAGTAAAAGGTAGCTGATAACTACCGCACATGACATCACACGGTGCAACAGAGCATTTTCAGCTTTAGAGATGTAGACAGACTAATGCAGGATTACTCAGACATGTGCGAATGAAACAAAACACAACTCCAAGTCCTATGTTTTTGATTAGGTACCTACATTCTAACATTAGCGCTTGTAAAAATCACTTTAGTGTATACAGGAGCTTTCAAATCATCATAGTTTAAATGTGGTTTTCTCTTTCAGTACCCGGGTCACAGATAGTTCTCCCCTTGAACAGAAAAGGGCTCATGAGCTGAACTCTCTGCTTGGCCCCAAAGGCAGTGACGGGGCCATGGATCTGGTGTGTGACCTGCACAATACAACCTCCAACATGGGCATATGTTTCATCTATGACTTTATGGACTGGATTTCCCCCCACATTGTCAAATACGTACAGGTACCATAAAAATATATTATTGGTTGGTTAATTGACAGGGACCTCGCACATCAGGGGCGTCGGACTGGAGGGGGGAGGTACTGTTTACCTAGGGCCCAGTGAAAAGAGGGACCCATCACAAAGTCTTCTTAAGGCCGTCACACACTACAGGATTTTTCGGTCTTCAACGATTTTGAAACGTGCGACAAAAAGCGCGCACCCCAGACACGAGGAGAATCTTATGAGACTTAAAATCTCTGACTGCAAAGATGGGATATGTCTGTGTAAAACAGGCTATAAAGTTGTGAGCGTGATCGCGTCATATGTTTCCTGTCTACAAAACTACTCGCTTTGAGACTCTTGAGTGTTCAAAAGGTCACTGCACTTCTAATTTAAATACAAGGTCAAGATAAATAATTTTTAAAGAATAAAAGATTGGTGATAAAGTACAGGAAGTTGAGTCACTCATCACGAATCTGCAGCTTCACCTCAATTCGTGCATTGTGTGGATGTAAACAGACACACGTGAGAAACTATCCCGCCTTTTTACTTCTAAAGGACACCTCAAACTAGATTAATAGTGCGGTTTTGTGGACTTTATGTCATTATTTGTGGAGGACAATTTCTATGGATAATGTGGATGAGATGCTGTACTTTAAATTTATCATTTAATGGGAGGTGAGTAATAAAGTCTTTATTTTTGCTATTGAGTTTGTATCTTGCGCCTCTTTGTCCGTCACTCCGTCTACCCCTGACGCTATGTTTTATTGGCTGTTATCGTAGCGTTGCTGATGTTTGGTGGTTACGATCTGACAGTGAGACTACATACATGAAGACCGCAGCAGCTTCAAAATCGCATACAAAGACAAAAAGTCGGGTCAGGCAAATTGTAGACAAAATTCTCCTGCAGTGTGTGGAGGCTTTAAAATGCATTTTTCATTAGACAACATGTAGTGTGGGCTCACTAAGACGATTTGTACCTAGAGCCGGGTTTGTTGCTACACCTCTGTCGTACATACACAGTAGTTCAGCGCAATGAGACAAACATAAAGCAGTTTTGATCCTATGTCATGTTTTATAGTATAAATAATGCAACTCTTATTCAATCTATGGAACACATTATAAAATAGATTACAACATACAATACAAGTATTCAGCACGGCGTATATGAAAGCACGATTACATTATTGATTCCTTGCAGCTGCAACATGAGGGTGTGATGCAAACTGGAGGCACTAGTCTGTCTGAGACCTGTTTGACTTTAGTCTGAGTTATATTTTAATGAAATAGGACCAGAAAGAGCTTATTTGTGCTGTTAAACAAGTCTCCCACACACATAAAATTACAGTCATGAGCTAGTTAGCTTTAGCCAGCAGGGTTTCAGGTAGTCACTCTCACATTTTAATTGAAAATCAAACACCTAAACAAGAATGCTCGTATTGATCACACGGTCCTGAAAATGTGTTTAAATCCATTTTGTTTGTTTTTTCTTGAGTTTTCAGACAATTTTAAAACTTGTTTGACAATGTTTGCTAATCTGTGCATTGTGTCTCCACCACAGACTGTATAAAAAAGGACTAAAAGGACTAAGCGAGTGTGACATCACTTGCGATGTTAACGGTTATAGGAGCGAATCTGGAGGATTTTTGGACAGACAAAACAGCAAATAAAATTAAAGCACCAGGATCACATAGAGCGGGTTAATATGAACATTTTAAGACCAAAATGACGAGGCTCACAGTAGACGTTACAGAGAGGGGCTACAATATTCCAGTGTAAATCAATGGGAGCCAGGGTCAGTAGGACAAATAATGATTATAGCGTTTCATATTTTAACATTTTCTTTTAAGACCCAGATGCCCTCTGCTCAAATAACAGTCATCAGCACCAACACCAACAAAGCCAATTCTTATTCTCTAGATTCTGTTGGTAAACATGGACTTGGTAAGCAGCTGAAGTTAAACTACAGTAATGTTAATGTTGAGTATCACTGTTCCGCTGCTAACTCTTCTTATTTGACTTCAGCCATTGAGGTCGGCCCACAGCCCAATGGTGTACTCAGGGCAGACATTTATAACATGATGAAACAGGCCCTGGACCACACTTTAGACTGGCTCAACAAGTTTAATGCTGGTAAGAACCTTTGTCATAGTACAGTTTAATACACACTACCAGACAAAAGTGGTATTTATGGTTCTTCTTTATTTCTACTGTTATTTACATTGTAGATTCTCACTGAAGTCATCAAAACTATGAACTATAACAAAAATAGAATAAAATAACTACAAAAATAAGATAGCCACCCTTTGCTTTGAACCCTTATTTGCACTTGTGGCATTCCTTGATCCAGACAAGGCACAGTGAAAGTGAAAACCATTTCAGGAGACTTCATCGAGTAGTTTATTGAGAGAAGGCCAAAGAGCTGTCAACAAAGCAAAACTATTTAGATGAGTAACTTTTTTCTTTGCTACATAATTTCATATATCCTGCACCGCATATTTGATTTTCTGTCAAAATATAAAAAGTGGCAAATGGAAAGAAAAAATACAGTGAAAAAGGTGTTTCTAAACTTTTGACTGGTACTGTACACCAATCATAGCCTGTTACTGTTGACTTTTGTTGAAAGGAACAACATTTGAAGGAGGCGAATTGGAGATTTTTGTATTAGAGAGGAGCGTAGACTATCCTCGAGATACCGAAACCAGCGAACTCACAGCTGTTGTTCACCCCCAGCTACAAGTAAGATACTAAATGCTCAGTTAAAGGCACATATTACACTATTTTCTTTCTATGTTAAAAATGTTTATTCGTCAAAAACATACCTGGAGTTGTGTTTTGTATCATTCACACATTTAACACAAATCTCCTGCAAATTTAGGCTGAGTTCTTCTCTCAAACGGAAAACACTTTGTTCCACCTTGTGTTGTCATGGTAATACAGGAAGTGCTCCACTGTGTTTTTAAACTCCATGCACCTTCATTAGACCCTGGATAATGTCAGACCTGGACCCTGGATAATTTCAAACCTGGAATTGCCAATCTCTACTAAACTAAAAAAAGGTAGCTGTTAACTTGAAAGCTACTGCTGTTAACTTAAAAGCTACCACTTCATGACATCACAAGGTGGCACAGAACATTTAAGCTTTGAAGATACAGACAGCCTAACAATGCATGATTACTCAGGCATGTGTGAATGAAACAAAACACAACTCCAGGGATGTTTCTGATGAGGAAACATTATAAATGGCTAAAAGCTCACAAGAGTCCATTTTGCGTAATATAGGACATTTAAAGTCAATTTTGCACTATATGTCTTCTATAATCAAAGCAATGAACATATTCCTTGCCATGAATCACAACAGTAAAGACTGAGGGTGTCTATGAAGCCTTCAGTGACTCATATTTATAATTTACAAAAAAATAAATAAATATGTACTTCCTTTGGGGCAGATTTTTTGTTGTTGTTGCTCCTTCTCTTTCTGCACGCTCTGTGGTGTTGGCTCTAGTGTCCATTTACAAACACAGCAGTGATCTTATTTCAGTGCTTCCTGGAAAACTATTTTGAACTTAAAACATGAAAAGCTTAAATGGCACATACCCTGGAGAGTTTGAATGACATTAACAGTTGCTTTATTTCTCCAGGATAATGACTTCAAACTCCTGCAGTCTGGTGACCCCATTTTTAAAACTTTCACTGGTGAAACAGTGAACTACGAGGGAGAGGACCTTTACCCCTTCTTTATCAACGAGGCTGCCTATTATGAAAAGAAGATTGCATTTCATTTAGGCAAAAAGAAAACAATCACCCTTCCACCGATAAGTGTTAAGACAGACTGAACTATTTGAAATATGCTGCTCTATGTAATAATTAGAACTATGCAAATTGCACTGAGTTAAAGGTGCACTGCGAAATATTTCTAGTGGAATGTCCGCCACCTGCTTGTCTCCATGGAAATGTTATTCCTTTGTCTAGAATGTTCCACTGTATTTATTAAACCTATCTATTACAGTGGAGACGAGCAGGTTACAGCACCACGCTACATTACAATTCAGATCTGTAGGGAGTCGCCCCTGACATCTCCATGGAGACCATCTGGTAGCAGAAAAGTTGTGCAGTGCACCTTTAAAAATGCACAAGATTTTATTGAATTTCTACACTATTTTTATATGATACTCAAGGTATGACTATGATTTTGTCACTTTAATATGACGTGTAAAATGCATATTTGAATAAATCACAATTATTTATAAGTCTGATTTATTATTATGAAATTGAAATGGACTTTGGTTCCTACAAAGAACAGCAGATTTATAGGGTGACCAGACTTGCGTATTTACCCAGGGCAGTCCCAGTTTTGAGCTGTCCCATATTCCAGTAGATTTATCAAAAAACATTGATTTGTCCCCGTTTTATACAAGAAATGTCTTATTTTTGACCAATTTGATATCACTTAAGAGTAAAGGGGGAATTATATATTTTTTATGTGTTTGTTTAGCTCAAATACAGAAAAACATGCTTGAAAATGAGGATAAAGATTATGACTGAGAGAATAGGCATTGTTATGTGTTCTTTTCACAATTTTATTATTACCAAATATTGCAACCCAGGTGTGTCCCAGCTTTTTTATTTGAAAATCTGGTCACCCTAGTTTATAATGTCGAACAAAATAATGAGTATATCACATTTTATACCATTAAACTATACATAGAAGACATTTGCAAAGTTAATCAAGCAACAATATAAAAAAAGTGTATTCCAGCTCAGGCATTGCTTTGTTTTGGCGACTGCTTTTCTCTCCTGTTTTCAAGGTGTAAGTATTTGTTGAATTTTACACAACTTAAACTAGCTTTGACTTGCAGTGTATGGAGCTCAACACTGTCCCTCCACCCTTCTGTTCCTGAAATACATTTCTCAGACTTTCTGAAAAAAAAATCTATCTAGTAATCGAGAATGCTAACAGCGCCTTAAATTGGTATTAATATTAATGAACACAAACTGAAATAGATGCCTGTCTATTCAAGACATGTCAATATTTAAAGTATATTACCACAGAAAACCAAGTACCACAGTTGGCAAAATGCAGTTAAAGACATGCACAGCAAACAGAATAGCCTAAATATTGCAAATAAAAACAAATAATTTAGTTTTAAATGGAGAGCCAGCACAATGCAGCACAATAAGGACAATGTGGTGAGCAGCTTAGAAATACAACAAAGGCATCCACAAACACAAAAATAAAAATCTCCAATTTAGAGGAAACTTTGGTAAAAAAAATAGAAAATAAACAAAAAATGAATATATCAAAATGAGAGTTCTCTTTCTGGCTACTAACTTTTCTTGATATGATTTGTTCCATGTATGGAAAAAAAACTGAATTTTCATTTCACTATTAACATGGAAGTCAGTGGAGCTTGTATAAAGTATTAGGCCACTCTGTAAGCTGTCATACGAGTGTAGTTTTTGCGATGACTCCTGGCTGCCCACAGGAACAGAGCAGCAGCCATCATCTGCAGAGGGAAGGAAATGAGAGCGAGGTACAGGGACCACCCCAGAGACCCGTCAACGCCCTCTGGTGGCGTGATGAACTGACGTAGCAGGTCTACACCAGCCAGGAAGCAGCACACTGAGCCCAGGGAGCACAGACCTGTTAGAGAGGAAGGCATTACTGTAACATCACACCACAGAGGGTTTTTAAGATATAAACGTACACTGTTTAGCTGCAGATAATAACTAATACATAACACAAATGTTATAATATTTAATGCTGATCTACTGTGCAAAATTGGCTTGTTTTCCGTCGCCATATTGCTGATCAACTTCCATTTTCACCGTCATCAACATACGCCCACTGCTCTGTACTTACTTTGTTTTCCAGTTTTATTTTTTTAATCGTGATACAGGTAGGATTTGGCAGTGTTGCGTAGTAATTTTGGTATGAATGCAAAAAAAAACCCTGCAAATTGATCTGCAGCTATCCAGGTGCAGAAGACTTCACGGCTCTTTGTTGTGAGGACATTTATGGCACCGACAGCTCCCATTGGGGACCAGTCCAATCAGCAGACTTGTTTCTTTTCTCAAGTTGTTTTAGTTGAATATTGTGATTCAAAATGTGCAAATTATAAAACAATGATCCACTGGTGTCACAGATTATAACTATATTACAGATACAATTTAGGTATCAGTGGCTTTGTTTATACAGTAATCTGATTTTTGCACCTTTAAGATTACTAAAATGACATGTAAATTGCAAACTCTGATGTGAGTAATCCAAGGGACCGTGATCAGAAGTAAATGAGATGATTTAGCTTTTTACACATCATTTAAATGATCTGACCTATAACTTCAAAAGTGCACAAGTAACCACAGCTAATGTACCAAAATTGTATAAATTATATTAGCAACATAGTGGGAATAACAAAGATGCATGTTGTGATTTTTAGAATTATCAGTTGTTGCAGCATAGTTTAATTTCTTGTGGTTTACCTAGTATAAAAATCATGCACCTTTGCATTATATAGATTTTTCAACTAATCTAAAATGACACCTCAACTGGTAAGCCATGTAAATATTAGTTGTTTTAGCATGAGCATGTGAGATATTCAAGTTTGAGGTTAAAACTTCATCTACCTGCCAGAAGGTGGAGGACTCCAACCCCCAGAGTGGGGGTGAAACTGCGGCAGAGGCAGGCACACACTCCCACCAGCCCACTGAGAAACACCAGCGCCAGGGACACCAGGGGTAGAAGGAACTGGCACCTCCACAGGTCTGAGGAGGAGAAGTCAGGTTACACTCTGCACGGTAAATGTGTTCATAATTTAAAACATGCCCCAATTGATGCTTTGCAGGCGATGTTGTTAATATTCTCTGGGTTTGTGCTGTTAACTGAAAGCACTACTCTGTAAGAAGCAGTTACTCAAGTTAGACTTTAATCTGGGCTTTGTTTTAACACAATCTGACCTGCTTGGAACTACAACCAGGTCAGCACAACTATGACTTTTGCTCTTAAACAAGTCTCTCATACTTTGAATTACAGTCACAAGCTATTTAGTCTTGCACTGTCCTCTGACCTCTTGTATAAAGTTGAGATTTTATATTTTATTACTTATTTTCTTATTTTATTTCTTGTTGATATACATTTATGTTTTATTTCATACCAGTCTCTTGCTATCTTTTTTGCTACTTATTTAGAATTATTACCTTTTATATTTTTTCTCTTTGTTATTATATTATATTGTGATGAGTGAACTACTGTGTCCAAATAATTTCTCTTGTGGATCAATAAAGTTTGTCTAGTCTAAATAAAGTCTAGTCTTTGCCAACAGCTTTAGTCACTCTCGCCTTTTTGTTGAAAATCAAACACCAGGATACGACCACAAAACGCTTATATTGATCACAGGCTCCTGAAAATGTGCTGTTCAAATGCATTTTGTATTTTTGCTTGAGGCCATCTTAAAACTTTTTTGTCTGTGTTTGCTAATGTGTGCATTGTGTCACCATGGTAACTGCTCAACATTCCGCCAATAGAGATACATGCAGAACACTGCAAAGTATCAATAATTAGATGTTCAAGTGACTCACATGTTCTTAGGAGATCTTCTTCACTGTTATGGTTCCCCGGATGTTTATATTTTGGGAAAAACTGCTGCTGAAGAGTGAAGCTGACGCACTGAGTTTCCAGTTTGGGATCTGCAACTGAGATCAGGAAACAGTGAGGCAAATACGAATATTTATTTCATATAACAACTATAAATGCAGATCTAAACATAGCATGCACAGATTTATTTAACCAGAAAAATAAATCACCCATCTAAACTTTAAAGGTCCTATATTGCGCAACTGCGCAAAATGGATTCTTGTGAGCTTTTAGCCATGTTAGAATCCACACACGAGGCAGAGCCCTCATCCTGAGTCTCTACCCAGCTACCACATCTATCCATATTATCAAAAAATATCTTTACTGTGTACCATTGTTGTGGCTTTGCTAATGAGTTCTGCATGAATATTAGCTTTTCAGTGGAACAATCTTTTAGTCAGACAAGGAAACAGGCTTATAGTAAAAGATGATGAAAGGAAATGATAATGGTGACAAAATTAGTTAAGTATAGTGACTAATAATGTTTATTAAAAGATGGGGGGGGACTAAAATATAAAGGGCCCTAAGCAGTGTGGTTATGCTGCACTACCACATTACTTTTGTTTTATTTAATTAAATTTGTATTTGTGTGTGTGTATGTGTGTGTGTGTGTGTGTGTGTGTGTGTGTGTGTGTGTGTGTGTGTGTGTGTGTGTGTGTGTGTGTGTGTGTGTGTGTGTGTGTGTGTGTCCCCACATGAGCGACCCAGCCAGATAAAGCGGGAGAAGATAAATAGATGGATGGATGGGTGCGTTAGGGGTGGGCAATTTTGTTGTTTTATATTTGTTGTAGATATTGTTCTACATTATTGTACTGTAACATCTCAGTGCACGCTTTTATTTTGTCACGTTTAGGCTACTGCAATGCACTTTACACGGGCTTCTCTCAAAACGCATTTTCCCGTCTGCCGTTAGTCCAGAACTCTGCAGCACGACTTTTAACAGGAACCAAAAAATGAGAACATATCACACCAATCCTTGTGTCTTTGCACTGGCTTCCTGTTCCTTAAAATGTTATTGTTTGTTTTTAAAGCTTTCAATGGACTGTTCACACAATACATCTCAGACCTCATCCAGATTTACACCCCTGCGCGCGCTTTGAGGTCCGAGGGCCAACTCCAGCTCGTGGTGCCTAAAACGAGACTTAAAACCAGGGCGGACAGGGCCTTCGCTGTGGTCAGCCCTAAGCTCTGGAATGCTTGGAGTCTCGTCTTAAGACCCACTTTTACTCTCTCTTTTGCTTTTAACACTGCGCGAGTTGTGTGGTCCCATGTGTATTTAATTTAATTTTATTTATTTTATTCATTTTAAAAATCATTTTTAGCTTTATGCATTTTAACATCTTGCTCCTCAGATCAGAATCACCGGGAAACTTCTGTGGCCCAAATCAAACTCTTGTCTAGGGGTGGGCGATATCTCGATATTTAAAATATATCGAGATATTTTTGAAACTCGATATGAATTCTGACATATCGATATATCGCTATAATGCTTATGTTTACTTCTGGTTTCGCCGCTTCGCTTGTTTCGCCTTCTCTGTGCCGCGCTCGCCTCCGCCTCCTGCTTTTGTCCCCTGAGCTCCTCCGCGGAGCCCGGAGCTGGCCACGGACTAAACCAGGACTAGAACTAAACCAGGACTAAACGCGGCCGCAAAGCCCGGGGCTCGGCCGCGGACTAAACCAGGACTAGGACCAGGGCTCTGCAGTGCGCCCATTTCACTCGCATTTGCGAGCAAATATTTCGTCGTGCGAACGTGGAAAACCAAACAGGCGCCTCTGTGCGAGTGTTTCTGCAGCCACAATAAGGAGCTGCGCACAGACACAACGTGACGAGTTAAACTTTCTAAATGCACGTTTCCCAGCGGCGCAACCACATGACACCTCTGACCGCGCACGAGCCCAGCGTCTGAGCTCCACGTGTGTGCAGATATCACGAACAAACTCCGCTTCAAAACACACCCACGCCCCTTAAACGAGGAGCCCCGCAGCAGGGACCCACACCTGCCCCACCCCTCACAGACACCCGCGTGCCGCTGGACAAAGCGAGAGCTTTGACTTTTGTCTTGGTCTTGTCTCGGACTCGGCGCATTTGGACTCGGTCTTGTCATGAACTCAAGGTCTGAATACTGAGTGCGGTCATTTTTCATTAATGCCGCTGCTGTTGCCAATAAACTCATCCCGGTGTGCGGGAGTGCGAGCGTGCGGGAGTGCGCGGGAGCGCGGAGCGTGGGGCTTCTCTCTGCAGCCTGTGCCAAATGCCAAATAAATCCGTTTGTCACACTGTGCGTTTGATTTGGTAAATGTGCAGAGACTAAATACCACTTTAAAACAAGAGAATGTAACTCCAGTTTGGAATTTGAAAATAGAGGTTTAAAAATCCTACACACTTTATTCACTTTGAAGCAGTTTTGTGTCAGTGGAAGTCCTCTTAAAGAAGAGGTTCTTAAACTGTGGGTGAGGGTCCAAAAAGGGGTGTCAAGAGTGTTTAAGTGCAGAACTAAATGAATATTAATCAGATAAAATTTGTTTTTTTGTTTTTGCAGTAGTTTGTGGGGGCTGTATTTTTTCCTGTAAAGATATCGAGATATATATCGTATATCGAGATATAGCAAAATATATCGAGATATATTTTTTGGTCCATATCGCCCAGCCCTACTCTTGTCCATGTGCTTTGTGGCTTCTCTCTCGTTTAATCAGATCATTAAAAAGTGTCACACTTTGAGCCCATTTTCCGTGATGTCATTGCTCCATTGATCTGGCCTTCTCAGAGTTACTGGGAGCGCACACAAAGTGCAGCTTAAACTTCAGCTTAAACTTCAGCCCTGAGTTAGCTTTGGTCAGACTCAGGCTTATGCCAAAAAATAACCTAAGAAGTTAAAACAGACTCAGGCTTATTTGTGTCGAGTTGGAACGAGTTGAGGCTTAAACTGGAGGTGAAGCTAAATTCAGCTCAGGATTTCATGATAAGCCTGGACTTGTTAAGTAGCTTTGATGGAGCAACCTCACTTGTATTGAATGTACAATAACAGAGTAGCTATGTTTATAAACGACACTAGGCCCAATTTAATATAAAACACAACTGTATGTCATATATATAGTAAGGGGTCCCTGCTCCAGCTCACCATCAGTTTGGGGGTCCCTGGTCTGAAAAACGTTGAAGACCCCCTGTGCTATATAAATAAAGTGGATTGGATTGGATCAGTGGAAACAAGCAGAAAAGTTGCACAGTGCACCTTTAACTAACTCATGAGTAATTACCTGGCTCTTTGTACCAGTGGGACTGACTGGGCACCTGACTGGGCACCTGGATGCACCTCCACCACAGCCCAAGGGTCCCGTTCAGGCGAAACATTGTCTCACTGTAGGTCTTCTCGTCAAACTCTCCAGTGATGAACTCCAACTCAGACATGTTGCTGGCCTCATGTTTGATGGGTGGGCTGTTGAACTGGTACCAGTGCTGAGTCCCCACAGCCACAGACAGGTACACAGTGGCCAGCAGACTGAGCACAGACCCAATCACAAGAGCGGTGGCGTAGCGATTATCCACCATGGTCTCTCCAGTTGGTGGGAATTACTTCAGAACTTTTCACTTTTTGTTAGTTTGCGGTGTGTGGTTAAGCATCACGGTGTCTCATGATGTCCTGGTATTTTCTTTCTGTAAAAATGCCATTGTGTACAGTCCACCACCTCCTACAGAGCAGGAACAAAACACAGATGTTAGCTGCTTAGGGTGACAAGACATTTACCTGTGACAGTCCCAGTTTTGAGCCCTGTGTCCCCTGTCCCAGCAGATTTATAACAAACCAGTGATTAGTCCCAGTTTTTTAAAGAAATGTGTGTGGTGTCCCTATTTTTAACCAATTTGATGACTGACGACAGTAAAGAGAGGCATAATTTGTAATTTGTTTAGGTAAAATACAGAAAAGCTGCTTAAAAATGACCAAAACATAAAGAAAATGTGACTATACAGCAGACTAAACCAGGTATTAGACCAGGTACTAAACCAGGCACTGCAAAGGGACTAAACCAGGTACTAGACCGGGACTAAACAGGTATCAGCCCGGGACTAGACCAGGTACTAGACCAGGTACTACACTGGGACTAAACCAGGACTAAACCAGTACTAGACCAGGTACTACACTGGGACTAAACCAGTACTAGATACATTAGTGACGAGTGCAGAACACTTTTCCTTAATTACACAATTTTATTACAAACCCAAACCAGGGATGTCCCAGTTTTTTTATTTAACAATCTGGTTTTAGCTGCTGTTTTATTTGCATAGGGCGTGTGTGGTTCGTGTGTACCTTAACAAATGCACAGATATGCTTTTTCTTTAATTCAACAAACACTGCCGTAAAGTAAGACTAAGTAAGAGTTTTTGATAATATAAAGAGAAATTATCTTACGCTACGTTAACCTTGGAGCAAATGAAAGCAAGGCTCGTATTAAAAGACTTAGCTCAATAGCTCATGTACAGTGGCTCGCCTCTTCTAACTTCACTTTGTTTTTTTTCCAAATAGATCAGAGATGTTTAATTACCTTTTGTCAGTGATAAAACATGAAAAAGAGCAGGAGGTTTCGCTGTTGTGCTGCAGGGGCCCGTTTGTTCCATAGACCGTATAAAAAATACGGTTTATGGTTTGTTCCGCCTCTGTTTGCTCTACTTGAAGACAACAGCGCCATCTCGTGTTTTGGAGGAATTGATCAAACGTCAAGGCACAATCATTTATTCTCACAATTTTGACATGTTCACAAACGCACTTGTTTTTTACAGTACATCTTGTCTTACTTTAGAATACCTGATGTTTTTAAAAAAGTAGAAGTGTCAAATCCCTTGTACAATATAAAACAGTATAATTTTGTCTGATTCAGTGAGGTAGAAACAACAACAGTTCATAAGTGCATAATAAATCAGTGGTGAAAGAAGTACTCGATTTTGTTACTTGAATATTTAGTTTTGCTCCAGTAGCTATACTTTTATTCAAGTAAAAGTGAAAGTTTAACATGAAAACAATCTACCACTGGAAGAGTATTAAAGCACTTTTTTTTTATGTATGTAAATAGTAAAAAGTAAAAGTATTTCATGCTGATTTTGAGATCTAAAAACGCTTCTGATGGTGGTGGTGATTTGGTAAAGATTTGTACTGTATTTTGTTCAACAGAAACAATAGGACTGATTGATTGTTTGCTCAAATTATGGACTTGATAAAAATAACCAATTCAGCAGGTTTCAAACAATAAGCCTAACAAAAATACTTTTCAGTTCTGTTCAAAAATGTGGTGGAATAGAAAGTACAGATACTTGCTCTCAAATGTAATGAAGTAAAAGTAAAAAGTATCCACTTAGGTAGAGTACAGATACCTAAAATGTAGTTCTTTCTTTACTACTTGTACTTCGTTGCAATGAGTAAATTACTAAAAAGGCACAAAAAAAAAAAAAAAAAAGGTTCCATTGATCAAATAAAAGCGTTTTCACAGTCTTTAAAGGTGCATTATGTAACTTTTCTGGTGGAGGGTTCACCACCTGCTTGTTTCAATGGACATGTCATTGCTCTGCCTGGAATGTTCCATAGTATGACATTAAACAGCTCTATCTTATATTTATTAAATTATAAGTGGTTTTATAGCTTAAAATACCTAAAAACAAAACAAAACCGGCAATATGAGTGTGAGTTTGGTTGCCTCTCCACAGATCTGACGTGTAACTTGATCTGGTTTAGTCTCCATGAAGATAGAAAGGTTTAAAACCAGACTGTGAAACATTCCAGCCTAAGCAATAACATCTCCCTGGAGAAAAACATTTGATAGATCCTCCACCAAGAAAATTACACAATGCACCTTTAACAATAATTTTTCCATCTGTGGTTTAATTCCGTCATTATAATACATTCTCTCTAAAGAGTCTGCTGATTGGTTTGTAGTGGTCTGAGAGCGTGGAGCCTATAATAGCAGTATCAGTGAACTCCACAGTGCAGGTCCCGTTGGTGCAGGGAGCAGCCTCCAGCTCCAGGACAGTGATGGTGTTTGGGGCAGTGGTGCTCAAGATGTTGCTGGGCACAAAAAGGGTCACCTGAGGTCCCCGGGCCGGCCAGTAACGACCCAAGTTGAATCCATTAATCCAAATTTGACCCTGAAAGTACAAACATGATTTTCACATAATCATTATACGAATGTAATTTTAAACTAGAGGTGTTATAAATTAAAGGTCTTATATAATGCAAAAAATATTATTATCGTGAGGTTTAAGCCATGTTAGAATGTTCTTCAAAAATGTAACCAGGCTTTTCTGTTGTTGTTTAGCTAACCCTTCATTATTAGTTTGTCTGAAGCAGTAGTTTTTAAGCTGATATCATTTACTTTTTGTTTAGAAGAGATTGGCAATTACAGAGATGAAATGATGCAAATAATTCTAATGAAGGTGTATGAAGTTTAAAAACACAGTGGAGCACTTCCTGTATTACCACATGACATCACAAAGTGGAACAGTGTCTTCCATTTGAGAGAAGAAGTCAGCCTAAATATGCAGGGCTTGTGTGTTAAATGTGTGAATGAAACTAAAGACAACTCCAGGTATGTTTTTGATGAAGAAACAACATTATGACAAAGTTCATAAAATAGTATTGAGTGACTTGCCTTTGTCCAGTTGGGTAGTTTAATGTAAGAATCTTGGGGGAGATCTGGGATGCCGCCAGGAATAACAAAGCTTCCTTGGTAGAAGGTTGGAAGAGACAGAGAGGGAGGATGAGGAGGATCTGAGGACATGGACTTCTTCAGGGCTCCCTTACTAACCGCCTCATCGAGATTGAGACTGTACATGGTCCAGCCAGTCAGTACATCTGCTCCCAGAGTCATATTAAACACTAAACCCTGAAAAGGAAAGTCATGTATTTATGTTGGTTTCCCTAAAAACTACAGTATAAGCACACACTACTACAGCACATGTGAGTAGAAATAACCTTGAAGTCATTGATTCCTTTTCCATAATTGATTCGCCCCATGTTTTCGACCAATATGTCCAACAGACCTCCAGCTCTTCCAGTAATATTCATGGTTATAGTTTTGGATCTCTCGAGAATTCCTGCAGCCACCTGAAAGAGGACATAGTTTAACAGCCTACAAATATACAACATCAGAGATAAGATAGACCTTTATTTGTCCAATGACTGGGAAATTACAGTATTGCAATGTAATGTTTAAAGGGCTCATATTTATCTATATTTATCTATTTTCTGATCCATGTTATAATGTTGTTTCCTCATAAAAACATATCCGGAGTTTTGTTTTGTTTCATTCACACACTGAATGTTCTAGCTTGTGATGCCATGTGGTAAAACAGGAAGTGCCCCACTGTGTTTTTAAACTCCATACACCTTTACTAGAATCATTTGGATCATTTCAGCCCTGGAGCTGGCATTTTCTACTACATAAAAGGTAAACGGTAGCTGTTAACTTGAAAACTAGCCTTGACATGACATCGCAAGGTGGAACAGAGCATTTTGAGCTTTGGCGCTGTAGACAGGCTAATAGTAAAGGGTTACTCGATGAATGTGAATGAAGCAAAACAACTCCATAATAACAAGATAACATGGCACAATGCTCAGAAGAGCCAATTTTGCATAATAAAGTCAAACATATTCCCCACAAATAGTAGGTTAGGAAAAAATTCAGACTCACTCCATCCACAGACACATAGGCCCTGTCATGGACTCCATTGAGAGGAGAGGACAGTGGAGTTGGATTACTGCAGTTAAAAGGAAGCGTGGTCCGGTAAAGCACAAAACCAAGAGCCTGTAAAACAGAGAAAAAATATGAAAGATAGGCCTACATAATACTTACAAATAACATAAATAAAAGTTCTGAAATGTTGAAATGATACCTGGTTAAGCTCAGTGAAGGTCAGGGGATACAAGCTTTTGACAGGTCCAGAGTCAGACAGTTTCTCCAGGGCATCTGACACAGTCTCCAACTGAATTACAAATATTTTGTTTATTTAAAGGTCCATTGTGTAACTTTTCTGTCTGTAGGGGGATGTTATTGCTTTGATTAATATGTTCCACAGTATGGCATTCAAAATCTATTCAGTTTTTCATTAGAGGTAATTATATTGTTCAGAAACACCGTTAAGAACATGGTTTCTAGTGTGAATGGATCAGTCTCTGCACCAAACCGATTTGTACCTTAACCTGCTTGCCTCCATGGAGACATAAGTTTAATGCCACACTGTGAAACATTCCAGGCTGAACAGTTAAGTACATCTACATGGAGTCTAGCATGTGGTGTACCTTCCCCAAGAAAAGTTAACCTGTGCACCTTTAACCAAGCAGTTAAGGACAGTTAGAATCGCACTATTGGACTATACCTTGTGTAATGTTACGGTCCCATAGGCAAACTTTGATGTTGATGGTGGTATAGGACCCTCTGGTATTTTGTAAAACTGTTGTTCAAGAACAAAAATAAAATCTTCAATAAGCCATGCAGGAGGACTAACTGCATACTAGTTGTTACTCTTTACTACCTTTTAAAAACCTACCTTTTGGATTACACTTCTGATAGCAAAGTACTTCTTAGTGAGGTCTCCAGCTTCGGTCAGCGGAGCGTCATAGTCATAGCTCGTGGGCTGAGGATTGTATGGTTCATTTGCACCTAACAAATTAAATAAAAGGTATAAGACATTTTAAGGGTCTTAAAATTATGTTATTGTGGTAGATATCGTTCCATACCATTCCAGTATCCAAAATTTGTTCCTCCAATGAACACGTACCTGCCAATTACAGAAAGTGATTTCATACAAACTCAAAACTATAAACGTTATAAAGGGCTCATATTATACTATTCTCCAGATGCCTTGGATCCTGCATATTAAGGCTGAGTTCTTCTCTTAAACTGAAAACACTCTGTTCCACTTTGTGATGTCATGTGTTAATGCAGCAAGTGCTCCAGAATCAGAATCATTTATTAATGGCCACACAACAAGTTGGTAGAATATGTTTCCAGTACAGCAAGAAATGCTCACATCTTCTGTGTCTGTTGCAGAACAAAACAATTTTACAACACACTTGCACGATACAACACACACAACAGATAAATATCCAGTTATGAACAGGATTGGTTTAGACTCCGAATGGCAACGGGAAAGAAACTATTCTTGAATCTGACAGATTTGGATATGATGGACCTGTAGCTCCTCCCAGAGGGCAGGAGTTTGAACAGATTATTGGCAGGATGTGTGGGGTCTGAGGTGATTCTTTTGGCTCTCTGTGTGATGCGTCTGTGATAAAGTGTGTCTATGGAGGGGAGAGTGTGACCAATGATTTTAGATGATTTGTTTACAATACGCTGAATTTTGTTTTGTGAATGTGAGTCCAAATTACCGAACCAGACTATTATTGATGAAGTGAGAACGCTTTCAATTATTGCTGTGTAAAAGTGGAGAAGGATGTTGTGTCTGATTCTGAATTTTTT
This sequence comes from Odontamblyopus lacepedii, assembly GCA_034769755.1. Classification (NCBI taxonomy): domain Eukaryota; kingdom Metazoa; phylum Chordata; class Actinopteri; order Gobiiformes; family Gobiidae; genus Odontamblyopus; species Odontamblyopus lacepedii. Next base: position 22,099,995 of record CM068353.1, on the reverse strand, counting down.
CAATTGTCTGAGGAAAAACAGTCTTTTATTGGCTTTTTTGTATGTTTCGTTTGAATGCTGTTTCCATTTTAGTGAGTAATTGATGTGGGTACCAAGGAATTTGACGGTCTCTGTAGTGGTGATCGTTTCGTTATCAATTGTGATTGGTGTTTTCTGTGAAGGGGAGCGTGCAAAATCAATTATGAGTTCCTTTGTTTTAGATGTATTGAGGAGCAAGTTGTTACTTTGACACCAGGAGGCTACATGAGAAATCTGCTTACGGTAATGACTTTCATTATTGTCAGAGATGAGTCCAATTATTGTTGTGTCATCAGCATATTTGAATAAAGATACAGAGTTGTGGGTGGATGTCAGTGAGTTGGTGTAGAGAGAGAACAGCCAGGGAGAGAGAACACACCCCTGGGGAACACCGGTGCTGAGGGTCAGAGGCTGGGATGAGAAGCCACTCATCCTGACCTGCTGCGTTCTCTCTGACAGGAAGCTCCTGATCCAGTGGCATAGGGTGAGAGGAATGTTCATGTCCAACAATTTGTGGAAGAGTTTGACCGGGTCAATGGTGTTGAAGGCGGAGCTAAAGTCCAGAAACACTCCACTGTGTTTTTAAACAACATACACCTTCACTGGAATCATTTGGATCATTTCAGTAATGGAATTTCCAATCTTTACTAATCTAAAGGTAAAAGGAGCTGTTAACTTGAAAACTACCACTATATGACATCAGGAGGTGGAACAGAGCATTTTGAGCTTTAGAGATATAGACACATTTTTGAGTAATAATGGGTTACTCAAATGTGTGTGAATGAAACAAAGTAAAGATGATTGTTTGTGTAAAGAAAAAGGATTTCTTTGTTAACCTACAGGTTGACATTTGCGCCTTTTTCAAGCATCTCAGTCAGACTCTTGGTCACTGCGTCAGTTGACACAACAGAGTGATGAGAGCCCCAGTGATCGAGCCAACCAGTGTAGAACTCAGAGTTAACCTTGAAAAGAGACAAAGGTAATTCATAAGCAGATATGGATTTTTGTATGCCAACATGTAAATCATCAGGGCTCAGAGCTACCACACAGTGTACACTGGCTTGTGGCTGTTGATTTCATTGTTTCTCTTTTATAGTCCCAAGTTAAGTTACTATATTATGCAACATCACTCTTGTGAGCTTTATGTCATGTTATAATGTTGTTACCTCTTCAAAAAATATACTTGGCATTGTGGTTTGTTTCATTTACACATGTTTAAGTAATTGTGCATTATTGCAACTCCGAAGCTCAAAATTATGTGTTCCAACTTGTGATGTCATCATGAAGGGGAGTTTTCAAGTTAACAGCTACATTTTGCCTTTAGTTTAGTACAGATGGCAAATCAGGTCTGAAATTATCCAAATTATTCTAGTAAGGGTGTATGGAGTTTAAAAACACAGTGGAGCACTTTGTTACCACAAGGTGGAACAGAGTGTTTTCTATCTGAGAGAAGAATTCAACCTAAATATACAGGATTTGTGTGTTAACCAAGTGTGAATGAAACAAAACACAACTTCAGGCATGTTTTTGATGAGGAAACAACATTATAACATAGATCACAAAAGGCATAATATGAGGCCTTTGGTTGAGACTGTGGTTACAAGCACACTCTGATTATTAATAGATTATTAATAGCTAAAATATTATTACATTAAATCTAAACAGCAAAATTATCAGATTTATTTCTGATCACAATCCCTCTCGTTACTCAAATCAAATTGTGTAGTTTGCATGTCATTTAAGCAATTTTAAATGTCTAGAAATCAGATATTAATCAGATTTCGGTGAGCTTGTAAATGCACCCATTGTCAGTATGGGTAGAAACATATCGTCTATATTTCTGAGAGATCAATAAAGCACAGTGAATAAAGAAGGAGAAGAGGAACAGTCATTTACCAGGGGTCCATTAGGCTCAACATAGCGCTGTGCCTCAAAAGCAGCCGTTATATTTGCTCCTATATCAAAATAAAAAGTTAAAACAATAGCATCTCATCTATTGATACTTTGCAGCAGATGTCATCAACATTCTCTGGGGGCGTGATGCTAACTGTAAGCACTGCTCTGTCTGAGGTTTGTTGGACTTTAATCTGAGCTTTATTTTAAGACAATCTGACCAGAAAGAGCTGGTTTAGTCAGGTTATTGAATTTACTGGTTTTATTGTTTTTAAGACTAGTATGATTAAATCTGAGCATTTTATTTTATCATACTATTATTGTTGTTATTAATATGTACTTGTGCTGCACTTTGGAAACTTTTTGTTTATGAAATGTGCTATATAAATAAAGTGGATTGGATTGAGATTGGATAAACAGGCCTGTGAACCTGTATTGACCACAGGCTCCTGAAAATGTGCTTAAAAACCATTTAGTATTTTTTCATCTTTTTTTTCCATTTTTGTCTCTGTGCATTGTGTCGCCATGGTAACTGTTGAACAATAGAGATACACGCAGAACACCCCCAGCGCGATGCCACTGCACAGCATCAATATAACGATATCTACACATTAATTTACACCAACCAAAAACACACAAACACTGATTTTACAAGAAGTAACACAAACTTGCCCGGTCCGAAATCCACAGTAGAGTAGAGTCCTTGAATGGAGCCACACTTGAGGAAAACAGCACTGCCCCCGTCTGTGGTAAAAAGCACCACCTCCTCCCCCAGGTGCCTCCGGAACAAATGCGTCAGGTTCCTCAGGTAGTTATAGTCACAGGCGAAGTAACTGCCATACTCATTTTCCACCTTTGAGAACAGTCACGTTATAAATGATACGAAAAGAAAATACGTGCTGGATATGTTGCAACTGATGTCACCAATATTCCCTGGGGGTGTGATGCTAACCGTAGGCACTGCTCTGTCTGAAGGTCTGCTACTCACATTAGACACTAATCTGAGCTTTAACAATTTGACCAGAAAGGGCTGACTTAGAAGGAACTACAACAGTCTCTCTCACTTTAAATTACTGTCAAAAGCTAGGTACCATTAGCCAACAGTTTTTCAGTTAATCACTCTCACCTTTTTATTGAAAATCAAACACCTAAACAAGACCACGCTGGTATTGATCACAGATTCCTGAAAATGTGTTGTTTAATTACATTTTGTATTATTTCTTGGTTTTTCGGACTATCTTAAAACTTTTTTTGGCAGTGTTTTTAATGGGCGTATTGTGTCACCATGGTCACTGCTGAACATTCTGCCATATAGATACATGGAGAACCCCCCCAGCATGATGTCACTGCTAAGTATCAATACTAATACTGTTGACTCAATGAAACTCACCTGGACAGTAATGATAGGACCTCCATTTTGATAGAGTAAAGGTTTTATCATTGGCAACAATTTCCCCATCCATGAATGAACCGCTGATAAGTAATCTAAGACAGATAAAAATACAATAATATAAAATGATATAAAACAGTCTGAATTTGTTGTAGTTGTAGCCGTTTCTCACCTTCATCTGTTGTACGCAAAACAATATCCTTTTTGTGAAGAAGCCAGGCAGGTAACCCACCCTGAAAATGTCATTTTTAGAAATTAAATAACAAATAATAAATAACAAAACAGACTCTTATGAGCTTTAAATCAAGTTATATTGTTGTTTCCTCATCAAAAACATACCTGGAGTTGTGTTTTGTTTCACACATTTGAGTAGCCCATTATTAGTCTGTGCACATCTCCAAAGCTGAAAATGCTCTGTTCCACCTTGATGTCATGAAGTGGTAGTTTTATGTCAATAGCTCCTTTTACTTTTTCTTCAGTAGAGATAGACAATTCCAGGGCTGAAATGATCCAAATGATTCTAGTAAAAGTGTATGGAGTTTAAAAACACAGTGGGGCGCTTCCTGTTTTATCACATGGCATCACAAGGTGGAACAGAGTGTTTTCTGTTTGAGAGAAGAACTTGCCTGAATATGCAGGGTTTGTGTGTTAAACATGTAAGAATGAAACAAAACACAACTCCAGGTATGTTTTTGATGAGGAAACAACATATAACATAGATCAGAAAATAATGTAATATAGGCCCTTTAAAAAGCATAGGCTATTAAAGGTTTCCCTCACCATTTCCCACTCTGCACAGATGTAGGGTCCTGGTCGAAGAATGACCAATAAGCCAATCTCCTGCGCCAGCTGTAGGAAGGCCAGCAGGTCTCTGTCTCCACTGAAGTTATACTGACCGGGAGAATCTTCATGGTAGTTCCAGGGAACATACCTTTATAGTGAAGAAATTAAATTATTTACACAAAGATTATACAAAACATGCAGAAAATTTCACTTCTCTTTGTTGGTTAGTACTTTCATGTTTCAAAGGGCCCATATTACACTATTTTCTGATCTATGTTATAATGTTGTTTACTCATCAAAAACATATCTGAAGTTGTGTTTTTTTTTCATTCATACATGTTTGACACATAAAACCTATATATTTAGGCTGAGTTCTTTTCTCAAATGGAAGCATACACATTGTGATGCCATGTGGTAATTAAGGAAGTGCTCCATTTTGTTTTTGAACTCCCACATTTTTGTTTGGCAAGAATTATAATGGTAAAAATCATTGTACAGTTTCTATTTTAAAAAGTACAAAGTTATTATATCATCCCTTAACAGCTTGTTCCCTCAGCTCCACACACAGAACTTCTAGGGCCTATTGCTCTGTTGCACTGCTGTTTAAGGACTTAAGATTCTTAAGATCTTCTTCTTCTTCTTCTTCTTCTTCTTATTATTATTATTATTATTATTATTATTATTATTATTATTATTAAGAATGTATTATTATTATGTATTGTATTATTTAATGTGTATTTTATATGATTACTTTTTAAATACAGCTTTAAAAGAATTTTCTTTAAAATAAATCACAAAGCAGGAGATGAGTTCAGAAAAGTCTAGTGCAAAATTGATGAGTCCTGTGACATGTTCCTAAATCCTACTGTGCAAAAAAGCATGGTCAAAATTTAAGATATACACACTTAAATCTATCAGAAAATGTCTTAAAAGTAATGAAATTATCCATCCATGCAGCAAGATAATTTTGGCAAGTTATTTTAAAATACTACCTGTAGATTAGAATTAAGCAGTTTCAGAATTAGTAAGTAGATAATAAGTCTGAAAACAAGATGAATAACCTGATATAAGTTTTAGAATCTTGGCCAGATCAGGGAAATTTGCAGTGTAAATCCTTCAAAATCCTAAATTTCATGAGTACGAGAGCGTAGAACATACGTCTGGATTGCGTTCAGACCGGCCATGTACATCTTGAGCAGCCGATCCTTCCAGTAAACTCTGGGAATTCTGTTGTAATGAATACTTCCTGATATGTATCGAAAAGGCTGTCCATCTTTCCGAAAACAGTTCTTTTGGTAATCCACAGAGAACGTCCTGGGGCCTCCAATCTGCAGGGACACAGCAAATTTAAAGCATTGTCATGGATACAAATACATTATATAATTTATAGACTGCAGATTATTTTACAGTACGTTTCTCAGCTTTGTCTTTATGGCACACGGCTGACATCAGGTGATTCTGTGTCATCATAATCACGCAGTGTTTGTCAAGTGTCTGTGGTTCACTTTGGATAGTTCAAACTGATTCTCATGATTTGAATTGAATCAAAATTTCAAACTGGTTTCAAACTAGCCTGAATTAAGTATAATTAGTTGTGCATATACATTTTGATTAAAGAGCCTATATTACCTTTAATCTACTTTATTTCTTTATTTATTTCTGATCTACTGTAATGTTGTTTCCTCATCACAAACATACCTGGAGTTGTGTTTCCTTTAATTCACACACCCTGAATATTTAGGGTGAATTCTTCTCTCTGTTCCACCTTGTGACCTGTGTCATGTGCTAATACAGGAAATTCTCCACTGTGTTTTTAAACTCCATACACCTTCATTAGAATCATGTAAATAATTTCAGCCCAAAAACTACCAATCTCTACTGAACAAAATGTCAGGTTTTCAGCTTTGGAGATGTAGACAGACAAGTAATTAAGCATTAAAGAGCATGTCTTAAACTTAAACATGTCTGAATGAAACAAAACACAACTCTGGATATGTTTTTGGTGAGGTAACATTCTAACATGGCTAAAAGCTCACAAAAATCCATTTTATGTAATACAGGACCTTTAAATGTGCATTGTAACCCCATGGAGCAGGTTACACCATGCATCAGGCTAAGTTACAGGTCAAATCTCATGACTGTATGACTGTAATTATAGAACTAGATTTTTCCAAGTAGTAAACAGATTCTAGCAAAGAATCACATTGTATTGAAGGAATGAGAAGGTAAAACTTACTGAAGCTCCACAAAACATCAGCAGAAGAAGAAGTCCTGTTAACATGGACATGCTGACTGCACTCATGAAGCCGCCCTGGACAATAATAATAATATTATAATAATAATATCTACTTGTACATGGCAAACTAAATAAAAACTCTAACTTCCTTGTTTTGGGGTTATTTTAAATGAGAGCGTGTCATGTGGTCCGGATGTGGAATCACGTGACATACATTTCACTTGGAGAAAAGACCACAAGATGGCAGTGTTTGTCAAAATTTGTTGCCAAATCACACGCGTGGATCTATTATAGTATGTATAGTATAACTTTAGTTATTTTACAATGGATAGGCTACTGGACATACAGCCTGTTGGATTTATATATTTATACAGTCAGTTTAATAAGAGCTTGGATGGAACGGGTAAGAATTACATAAGAGGGTTATTTATTTGTTTATTTATGTATTTATTCAGGGTTATTAAGCCAATTATTTTATTATTTTCATATATTTAGACTGGACACAGTAGCTCACACATCACATTATATTACTATAACAAAGAGTAAATAAATAAATGTGTTAAAAAATGGTAATAAACTTCTAGATAAGTTCAAGTAAAAACAAATGGCAAGATACTGTTATCAATATGACATAACTGATATAAATGTATGTACGGTAAGTAAAACAAAAATATCGTAATAGTCCCGAGGCAGTTTTTCATATACAAATATATACATTACGCATTTTTAAATAGCAAATTTCCAAATACAAATAAAAAGAGCGTCTTATATAAATATTAAGTTAAACTGAAAATAGATACATACATTAAAAAGATATAATAACAGCATATCAAAATAGTACAGTTTGTTCTAGGTGGATACGACAAGTGAGCGTTGTAGTAGTCTCCTCCTGTCCAACATGGGGCAACACTCGTACATTTTATTGTTTACCGGTTTGAAAGCGGAAGTGATCCGCTACACGCTGACAACTCTCGTCACACACGTGGGGACTGCAGCTGGAGTTTATCTGCTGAAGAGTAAATTAATAGCGTTATATTGTCATTATTGGATACGCCGAGGAGTTATAAAGCTGCGCTAGAGGAAGCACCAAGGCTTGACCCCGTAGTTGAACCAATAATGTCCCAGCAGGAGGCTCCGGAGGAGGGGGACACCCGGCGGACTCGTAGCGGCCGCAGAGTGCGCCCTCCTTCTGCTCTTCAAGACTCTGTGCCCCCGGTAAAAACACCCAGCCGCAGGACAAGACGGTCAGTGCTCCAGGAACTACCAGCAGAGGATGAAAATACGACAGAAGAGGAGCAGAAACCAGAAATCCCTGTCGAGGAGGAAAATGCCCGAGTTTGTGAAGCTGAAGCTGCCACAGAACCTAAGCCCGAAACCCAAACTGCCAATGGCAATGTAAAACACGAAGAGGAGAGCACATGTAAGGCTAACGAAATGCCTCCTTCCAACGCAGATGAATGCACGGTCCCAAATAAGAAACCCCGATTGGCCCCGACTGTCGAACAGGCCCCGACAATCCCACTGGGAAAACCCAAATCTGGAAGAGTTTGGAAAGATCGCAACAAGCAAAGGTAAAGGCCCCCGTGCACAATCATGTCAGTCACATGTAGGGTCACCAGAGTTTCAGAATAAAAACTGAGACATCATTGATAATAATAAAATTGTGAAACGACTGCGTAATTAAGGAAAATTGTTTTGCATAGACCATTCATGACGAACATGTGAGCCAGTGTAGTCACATTTTCTTTGTGTTTTGGTCATTTTAAGCAGCTGTATTTTAACTAAACAAATACAATTTATGTCTCTTTTTACTGTTAGCAGGTTTCAAATTGGTCAAAAATCGGGACATTTCTTGTATAAAACTGGGACAAGTCACTGGTTTTGGATAAATCTGCTGGGACAGGGGACACATGGCTCAAAACTGGGACTGTCCCACGTAAATAGGGACGTCTAATCACCCTAAGCAGATGTAAAGTAATATAAAGTTCTGTGAAGGTCAGGGTGAGCTATTCATCCTAGCAAAACTGTCTAGACTTTGTTTAGTATGATGATTGGTTGGAGCATTCCCCCAACCTGAAGGTGAGAGGACAGAGTCCTCAGATAAAGCTATGCTGTTGTGGCTGAAGGCAAGACTCTTCCCTCACCTTAGATAAATTTGTGTGCGAGGGTGATTGATGGTGGTCGACCTCTACCCCGGGACAGGTGTGGCAGCAGAAGGAACTTGCTGACCACCTTGTAAATAAAGAATGAACAAATTAATTATAAACACACTTAGTTGGAAGGGAGAGAGCAACAGAACACAGAAAACAGTAGGCTTATACATACTGCTTTATTGTAATATCCTACAGCTCTAACCTTGCAAATATGTTTAAAACTTGAGCTGAAAAATATCCTTTGTGTCTGCCCAGGTTCTCTGCGGTGGTCAGGGATAAACAGCTATGTAGTTCCTGGGAGAAGAAGATGCAGGCCAAACGAGAGAAAGAGCTTGTCAAACAGTATACTCAGCAGCTGAAGGATGAGAAAGCACGACAGAAAGAGGTAAAATGTCTTACTTTCTTGGCAGCACGGTAGCTGAGTGGTTAGCACTCACGCCTCACAGCAAGAAGGTTCCGGGTTCGTTCCCCGAGTCGCCCAGACCTTTCTGTGTGGTTTGCATGTTCTCTCCATGTCTTGAGGACTATCGGGTATGGAGTGAATTAGGGCTGGGCGATATGGACCAAAAAATATATCTCGATATATTTTGCTATATCTCGATATACGATATATATCTCGATATCTTTACAGGAAAAAATACAGCCCCCCCAAACTACTGCAAAAACAAAAAAACAAATTTTATCTGATTAATATTCATTTAGTACTGCACTGCACCCCTTTTTGGACCCTCACCCACAGTTTAAGAACCTCTTCTTAAAGAGAACTTCCACTGACACAAAACTGCTTCAAAGTGAATAAAGTGTGTAGGATTTTTAAACCTCTATTTTCAAATTCCAAACTGGAGTTACATTCTCTTGTTTTAAAGTGGTATTTAGTCTCTGCACATTTACCAAATCAAACGCACATTGTGACAAACGGATTTATTTGGCATTTGGCACAGGCTGCAGAGAGAAGTCCCGCACGCTCCCGCACACCGGGATGAGTTTATTGGCAACAGCAGCGGCTTTAATGAAAAATGACCGCACTCAGTATTCAGACCTTGAGTTCATGACAAGACCGAGTCCAAATGCGCTCGAGTCCGAGACAAGACCAAGACAAAAACCAAAGCTCTCGCTTTGTCCAGCGGCACGCGGGTGTCTGTGAGTGATGGGACAGGTGTGGGTCCTGCTGCGGGGCGCTCCTCGGTTAAGGGGGCGTGGGTGTGTTTTGGAGCGGAGTTTGTTCGTATGAGTGATATCTGCCACACGCGGAGCTCGTATGCTGGGCTCGTGCGCGGTCGGAGGTGTCATGTGGTTGCGCTCGCGCTGGGCAGGTGCATTTAGAAAGTTTAACTCGTCACGTTACGTCTGTGCGCAGCTCCTTATTGTGGCTGCAGAAACACTCGCACAGATGCGCCTGTTTCGTTTTCCACGTTCGCACGACGAAATATTTGCTCGCAAATGCAAGTGAAATGGGCGCACTGCAGAGCCCTGGTGCTAGTCCTGGTTTAGTCCGCGGCCGAGCCCCGGGCTTTGAGGCCGCGTTTAGTCCTGGTTTAGTCCTAGTCCTGGTTTAGTCCACGGCCAGCTCCGGGCTCCGCGGAGGAGCTCGGGGGACAAAAGCAGGAGGCGGAGGCGAGCGCGGCACAGAGAAGGCAAAACAAGCAAAGCGGCGAAACCAGAAGTAAACATAAGCATTATAGCGATATATCGATATGTCAGAATTCATATCGAGTTTCAAAAATATCTCGATATATTTTAAATATCGAGATATCGCCCACCCCTAGAGTGAATGAACAATGCTCTGTTAATAATGCTCTTTAAAGCGCTATAGCTGTTGTTGTAAGGCAACCTTGGGTGTCCAGAAAGGCGCCAAATAAATAAAATGCATTATAATTATTATTAAATTAGTGTTGTCATGACATTAAAGCTTCAAGCTCCATTTCAAGTATTATGGAATAGACTCAATAGACTTAATACAGATTCAAATACCAGGATGACAAAACACTCTCTTTATTTAGATAATGGAATGTAATTTCCAACATTAAATAATTGTACTTTCTTTTATATTACCATGTGGTCTTATATCTGTATAATCCCTCAGTCGTCCAGTTAGGTTCCATAGTGGTCCATGTGCCTATCCTTCTGTGGGGTCTTGATGCTTGTTCTGATAAAGCTCAAGATCATTCTAAAGCTATTCGGGAAAGGTTCATTTTTCTCCTGTGAATGTGACTTTTTAATATCGATACTTGATCAAATGAGTATCACGTTTCGATACTAGTTTGTTTAGTTTCAATGCTACTTTTAGTAGCGATTAGTATCTGATTTTCTTCTGTTTGTTGGCAAAAGGATAAGAGGAAGAGGAGAGAAGAAAACTTGAAAAGACGTGCGGAGAATGAACGCAAAGCCGAGATTGTTCAAGTGGTATGTACATCAAAAGTGTATTTTTCTTCCACCACTAGTTAACCATGCATTTGTATACAATTTTAAAATATCTGTTTTCTTCTTCAGATCCGAAATACAACCAAAATTAAGCGAATGAAGAAGAAACAGTTGAGAAGGATTGAGAAGAGAGACACCTTGGCCCTGTTGCAAAAATCAAAGGACAATAATCAGAACACCAAATCCAAGAAATCTAAAAATCCCAAAAGTGTAAAAGAAGGCCCCCCAGGTTCAGTTTTGACTTAAAGAATGAAGTTTAGAAGATTTTGACCAGTACTATGCTTGTTTATGGGTTAATGGCCATTGTGGCTTTTTGTACCAACTGAGGCCTTTTCATTGTGTTTTAAAGGGTACATAGTACACAATTTTCTGATCTATGTTATAATGTTTCCTCATCATAAACACACCTGAAGTCGTATTTTGTTCCATATACTTCACTAGAATCATTTGGATAATTTTAGCTATGGAATTACCCATCTCTATTGAACGAAATGTGAAATGTAGCTGTTAACTTCAAAACTGGCGCTTCATGACACTGGGTGGAACAGAGAATTTTGAGCTTTGGAAATGTTGACAGACTAAAAGGTTTACTCAAACATGTGAATGAAACAAAACACAACTCCAGGTATGTTTTTGATGACGTAACAGCATTCTGACATGGCTAAAAACTCACAGGAATTAATTTTGGGCAATATAAGACCTTTAGGAATCATAGAGACATTCACCCTTATGCTGAGACATGGATGTATGGATGCTTCTATACTGTAAATTAAACCTATATGACAACAATTTCTTTCACGTTTTCAACTTTTATGCTCATCACATTGATACTGGTGTGATACCATACAATTTAAGTTAAAGGTACACTGTGTAACTTTGTTAGTGGAGGTTCTGCCAAACACCTGTCTCTATTGAGACAAGTGTTTGGCAAGTGACAAATGATTGATTCATTTTTATTTCAAGTTTGTGCCAAGAAAGAAATGGTAACCATACACATACATGCACATTGTCAACAACAGAAAAGCACATTTCTTGAAAGGGAGTGAGAAGAAGAAAAAACTTATATTAAGCCGCCTGTGTTCATGACATAGTTTAAAAAATAATGTGGTTTCTTATGTACATTGATCACAAAACTTTACAAAAGTTTACATATAGCAAAATAAATTGCATACTATAATCGTAAGTAAAAAAAAAAAAACAACTAAATACTAAAAAATGATAAAGAAGTGTCTGTGTACTTTTTCGTTCATTCATTATTCTATTTTGGACTGACAGATGAAATTTTAAAAAGGGTGCAGCTTGGTGTTTTATTTAAAACAATACAACCAGAAAGGGCTCTATTTTGTTTTCAAAATGTATTACCGTTGTCAAATTGTGGCATTAGAAAAATGGATACGTTCCTTTTAAGGATTTTTTTTTTTTTAGTTTATGGTCGTACAAACTAATGTTAACAAACGAGATGTTACTGTTTTGTCTGGAATGTTTGGGTATGGCATCAAACACATCCATCTTGCATTTACTGAATAACATGGGTGTTGCTGACCTTGCACTCTTACTTTGAATGGGCTGTGGTGTAATGCCACACTGGAAAACATCCCAGGCACTTTCTCTATGGGGACAAGCAGAGGACGGATCCTCTATCAGAAAAGTTACACATTGCTGCTTGTCCCTATAAAGATGTCATTGCCTGTCATTTTCCACTGTAAGGCATTAAATATTTCTATTTTCATGGAAACGCACAAGTAACACTGCCAGACTAAATTACAGGTCAGGTCTGTGGAATGGCGACACTGCTCATAGTGAAAATGCATGTTTTCTGTGGTACTTTTGAGCAATAATAACTTGAGACAAACTTTATTGGAGCCACTGTACCATGCTACAATACTCAGGTGCTTGTGAATCTATATATAACAGAGATTTTATATTTTATTACTTTTTTCTATTTTATTTGGACTTGTACATATACATTTACATAACTATGTCTTGTTTGACACCGGTATCTTGCTATATTTTTTGGTATTTATTTAGAATGTATTATCACAATTTATATTTTTTCTCTTTGCTATTATATTGGGATAAGTGAGCTACTGTGTCCCAATAATTTCTCTTGTGGATAAATAAAGTTTGTCTAAGTCTAATAACACCTATAATTAAAAAAAAAATTGATGTGTTTAATGCCATACTGTGGAATATTGAAGACAAAGCAATATAATCTCCACAAAGACAAAGAGGACAGACCCTCTTCCAGAAAAGTTACATAGTGTATGACTTGGAGGTCACTTAAGTGCATGAAAGATAATATTCCATGACCAAAAAGTGGAATGTATTTTTAACCTGACTTCAGTATGTTTTTTGTCAAAAGTTATTAGCTTAGCGTCACCATCACAAGACCTGGTTTGAGTCAGTGTGAACCCATGATGCCTGCAGAATACAAAAGCACCATGCTGTCTTCTCATCTTCTTTTAGACTTCTCATTTTTATTTGTGACATGCATTGTTCAGTAGCAAATAAAGCTACCACCATGTACAACAGTGCTCTTATTGTAACAGAGCTCAGCCAATCCTTACGAGTATCACAGCCTGTTTGCTTTGTGAATTCCTTATAACTTAGACATTTCAAAGTGTCAAAAAACAGGCAAAACCACCCTCCCATGATCACTGTGGGAGGAATGATAGTCCTGTGGAAATGTTTACATCATTAGTCATATGTATGTAACAGAACCATATAAAACGAGCCGGGTTCACAGGACTTTGTGGAGTGAGCTTTCTCAGATTGGAGCAACAGTCACTGAACATTTGGTAAGCTTTCTCCCATCAGTCCAGTTTGGAGAGTGAATGATGCTCAAGATGTAAAACAGCTGAGTGTATGAGGGTTAGCAGTGATATCATTTGGAAAATCTTATCTTTCCTTTCAGGTGTTAAAAAGTTCCACAATGCTGTCGATCATTTTAATTTCCTTGCTGATTTTTGGTAAGTCTCTTATTCATTTATTTTCAATTTATAGATGATATTTTTATGGTATTTTTCTATATGACAGGACAGTTCTGGGAAAGAGTGTGGAGGGCATAAACAAATAGTTTGACCTGGGACTCAAACTTGTATAATGTTGTGACATAGTATGCATTTTTTGGTATAAGCAAGAACATATGTAATAATAATCTAGTTGACTGTAAACCACAAAATAGATCTAAAATCACTTCCTATTCAAAACTGCAGAACAGAGGCCCATCTCTTTATAGAGGCGTTTCTCTGAAGGAAAAACAGGAGATTTTTATTTATGAGGTAATAATTTTAACCATAAATATGATCCAGAGTCTGAGTTCAGTGCAAAGCACTGGGGGTATGTGAAAACACACATTTTCTAAGTAGTTCAAATGTGCAGCATTACTCAAACATGCATGAATCATTTGAAATGATTTCAACTTCAAGGATGTGGGTAAAGTATTCTTAAATTGTGAGTTTTGAACTATAGGCTTTCCCTAAAACATGTCTAAATTCAAATGTTGTAAAAAAAATAAATAAATAAAAAATGCTCTCAAGGATGTTCAAGATGTTCATAGCCATAATTCTGTCTTTCTTATTAAAGCATCTTCCAAGGCCCAGCTGGAAGTCAGGAACGGCGCAGCCCCAAACACCAGGGTTGCCACTCCTGCTGCCACTGCAGCAGCAACAGGTGCGGCTACGGGGGCGGCAACTGGTGCAGCTACAGGTGCAGCTACGGGGGCTGCAACTGGTGCAGCTACAGGTGCGGCTACGGGGGCGGCAACTGGTGCAGCTACAGGTGCAGCTACAGGTGCAGCTACGGGGGCGGCAACTGGTGCAGCTACAGGTGCGGCTACGGGGGCGGCAACTGGTGCAGCTACGGGTGCGGCTACGGGTGCGGCTACGGGTGCGGCTACGGGTGCGGCTACAGGAGCTGTCACAACCGCTGTCGTGGTCACAAACGGGACGGGCACCAACAGCACGAGCGCAGCCCCTGCTCCAGTCGGATTCCTGTACCCCCACAGTCTGGCATTGGGCCTCTTCACTGCTCTGCTCCTAAAGACCCTGATACTGTGATCTCTGTGAGGGGACTCTGTGTAAAATATGACCTAACCTTATTTATGTACAACCCTTGGTAGAAGTAGAAGGCAGATGACTTGATTCTCATAATGAACTATAGACTTATTTGAGCCAATTTAACTCAATGAAATGTGTGACGGGAAGATTACTTCTTCCAGTGCTTCCTCCGGATATTTGTAATAGGCCTACACTTATAAGATGTGGGGCTACTCAAGTGTTGACAGATTTATCTAATTTGAATGATACATTGAGTTAAATCTGTGTTGTATTATAATTAAAATTATCAAACAGTTCCATTTGTACTGCTTTTTAAAACCGATCAATCAAATATTCTGTTAAAATGACTCGGCTGTTGCTTTGTGGTGAGTTTGATTTATGTCCTTACAAATGTCTTCATTACTCAGCCATGGATCAAAATGACACTTTGAGACAGAGCATATTTACCATGGTGTCAGTGTGTTCGTGACAGGTCTAAGTCAGACATTTTTCATCTCTGGATTAAGTTGTCTGCTTAACCGGTCATATACAGTTACAATTTAAAGCAATTGTATGCAAGATTTTGGTTTTAAATTTCATTAACTTGACCAATTCTGTGTCCCCAGATACGAGTAAACAGATTCAACTCAAATATAGTGTTACTGATAAAAATGCTTTTGCTGATTTATTCCTAATTTAAAAAAACATTGGACTTGATGGCCATGTTATTCATGTTATAATTTGGTGTTTTTGTTCTCAAGACGATTATCCAATCAGAAAGCAGGACTGCCAGTTTCAATGCTGAAATCCAGTTGTTTTAAACGGTCTCCCCCTGGCCTGCTAATGCAGCCTATTGCAGCTCAGTGAGTGAGTTCTGAAGGTTGCTTGGTCTGTCAATATACTGAGAATGAGAAAACCAAATCTGCAGTGCAGCACAGGATACACCAACCTAACCTTGTGATCAAACAATAGCATTATAAATTAACTCATGTTCATCCTGGAATCTAAATTTTCATGGTTATGGCAAAACACATCACATCTGTGTCTATATTTAAAATTAATTTTAATGCATTCCTTTATTTTAATTTAATCATAGTTAACATCATTATAATATTATTATTCTGTTTTATGTTGCACCGTAACACTGAAGCACCGGCAATGGCGATAAAACTTTTTCTGATTCAACTATGATGGTTGGCACTTTTTATAGGCACACTTGTAAATGAAAAATATTAAATTATGAGTTAAGCGCTTGCCATTTTGTGTACGCTAGGTGGTGCTGTTGAACACATATGAAATTGCAGTTGCTCAAATGTCCTCAAAACGGTGAATAATGCAATTAGACAAGAGTCGTTTGTACTTTGTTCTTTTCCAAATCGTGGAAACTTTATTTACAGTTCAAGTCAGTCACATGCAACATTTTCTCAAAATGAATAGACATGAAATTAGCAAAACAAAAAAGAAAAAATAATGAATATTATTTTCTCCAAAATTCCAATATACAAAAATAGAGCTTACAAATACTGTACAGAAATTTCCAAAAATATTCTGCTGCAGAATTCTTAGTTTTATAAACAATGTCTGTGAAAGCTCACAAACAGAATCAGTGTTAACAAATTAGGTCTTGGTACAGAGGAGATTAGGAGAGAGATGTTACAGGAATACACAGGAATAAATATCAGTACAGACAGAGAAAAGGAAGATAGAGGCAGTGAGACTCAGAGTGATGCTGTTGTAATGGCTCTGAGTCAATGTTTAATGTGGATTTGACGGTTGCCTTTTCTCTGGACGTGTCTGGTCTATTTATAAAGGAGTTAACTCAGGAGCGGTGCTGACGTCAATCGGCATTTATCAGTAAGTGGGGACATTACTAGTCATGACTGCCTCTCTCTCATTCTTCTGCGTTATTTGCCTCTGTATCTGGCAGACGCATTAGCTGTGATACCAGGATGTTTCCAAAATGGCAGGAGCAGTGATTCATTGATTCCTAATCATTGTTTATAGTTTTAGGTTGGCACTTTTAATGAGGTGCTGGACGGAAAACAGCGGAAGAAACAGAACAGGAAGGGATGCACTGCTGATGATCAAACACTTAACAATGCAAAAGTGTTACCTAGGCCTGTCACGATGATTACAATATCAACTTTATTTGTTCAATATATGAAAGGTGGCTCAATATTTATCATTTGTACTTTTTCTTTGCACAACTTGAATTTTTTTGGCTATACAGTCAGATTTGAACTGTGAAAGGTTGAATGAAAAACCTCTGACTCATTTTTTCTGTCTCAGTTTTTGTGGTTTAAATCTGCCCATGGGTTTATGTGTCAATGGTAGAGATAGACCGATGTATCCATTGGCCGATATATTGGGGCAATATTTGCACTTTTGGCTATTGGTCTTAAATCTCAAGCAAAGGCCAATATTCTGCCGCCTAAATATGCATAAAGAACATATCATAAAGCTTTATTTGAACACTTCAGTCCAGAGGGCACTGCTACACAGTTTCCAGTAAAATATATATTTTAATCAGAGAATTTGGGAAAAAATACTTAAATTGGCTCTACATTATCAGCCCAATATCTGGAATTTTTCATGACCCAAGAATCAACCATGAAAAAATGCATATTGCTCAATCTCTAGTCAGTGGAAAAAAAATTGTTGTTTATCGTCTATATTATCCTCAGCAATAAATCACGCTTCAAAATTTGTTATCGTGACAGCCCAAGTGTTCCTTAAGTTTTTGTGTGCACTTTCAACACTACGACTGAGGCAGCTGTCTACTTTACATGGGTCAATGGTGATAAAAGTGGTAGGTTTATTTCGTAGCATATACCTTTAAATTACATGTTATAACACACTGTTCAGAAACAAATAGAAGTCAATACAGGACTCTTTCAGTGACAAAAATAAAATCAGATTACTGGGAGTACATGGTGAAGGCCCATTATCTGTCCCATTTTGTTCCTACTTACTTGGAAGCCTTGAAAGTGAATGATATCAAATTCTGTTGTATTTTTATGTGAATATGGTAACAAGAGTTCAGCACGACTCTGTACTATTTGTTCAGATAAGGCTATTTTCAAGAACAAGTATCTCTGAAGTGAAAATAGCAACAGTTTCTTCAAGTTGTAGCTCAAAATGGACTGCACACAGGTGATCATTAAGCAATATTCAGTACAAGATATGTTCAAATGGGCTTTTACATTGTCCTAATTACTACGACTCAAAACAAAGATGTGTAACTGATAAAGCGGTGCCGACGATGACGACCCCATCGCTGACCACTAATAGCTAAAAGGCACACATATCTGAAGATATCGCAACATTATGTACTGTATTAAGGGTTGATATGTTTATAGTCTTGTGGTCAACTCAAATTTCCAGTACATTTTTGGTTGGAATTTAGGCCTGTCATGATAATTCCTGTTATCGTTATCATTCATATACATGATACATTCAGTACATGATAGATGAAACAATCATTTTTGAGGGTCAATATTTATCGCATTACTTTTTCTTTGTACTTGTTCTCTGTGGGGTTCTTTTTATTTTTTGTACATAAATTAGTTTCAATATTATCATTTATCGTCTACATTTTCATCAGCAATATATCTTCAAAAGGTATTATCGTGACATGCCTATTGTAATTAAGAAAAAAATTACTTTAAATACTTACATTTTTTCCCACTTTTAGCTGTTTCTGAAAATCTAACTAGAGACTGTGCCTTTATTATCATCAGCTCACTTTGCATTTTGGCTTCTATCACCCATAAAATGTTGCCAAACTTGCTATAAAGAAGACAGGAGTCAGTAGCAGAGTCGTATGTGGCGGAAACAAGCCACCGCACACCGAGGAAATAGCACCACAACTGTGCAAACCAAAAGGCCTTTATCAACCTGCTGACCGCTGGAACTGGTAGAATGGACGGGACAGGGTCTGGTTTCTTATATGGCCTATATATATATATATATATATATATATATATGCTGACCAGTGCAGTGATATGCAGGCAGTAATTCTGGTGTAGGTGTGTGGTGTAGGCATGTACCACAAAATTCAAAATAAATACAACATAAATACAAGAGGAAAACAAAAAAGTGCAACTGATCGACTTTAGTTATATACATGTATTTTCATGTATGGATTTAAACACTTTGCGTACAGACCATAGACTGTGTATATAAATGGGCATAGCTAACCCACAAGCTGCTGCTTTCCAAATAGGAAGTGAGCATGGGCGCGCTTCCGGTTCCATCGACTCTGGCTTCAATTGACTTTGTATTGAAAAAAACATTGCACCTCTTGCTGCTGTCAGGCTCGTCATTTTGGTCTTGAACTATTTGTATTAACTTGCACTACATATTCCTGCAGTTTTCATTTTGCAATTTTGTCTGTAAATCAATTCCTGTTTCTAAAATTATTTTATCATCTTTATTATTAGTTTGTACGACCATAAACGAAAATAAAAATTAATAAAAAACTGGCATCTTTAAAATGAAGATAAGAACTAAAGAAAAAAAGTGACTGTATTTCTGTTAGAAGGGTATATGGAACAATCTGAGTGATGATTTAAAAAAGTCTAAGACTGTAGAGGCCTTTAAAAAAAAGAGTATAAAGCGTTATGTTTTGGAAGATATAGAGCTCTGGAATTAATGAATTATGCATAAAACTTTGTTTTAATTTATATTTTGTCTCTGATATATAGTAAAATTGTAATTGCAACTTGCTGTTCATCCGCTGCTTTTCTTTCTTGGAATTCACTTATTGTTTAATAGGATTACGCGTTATAAGTGCTTTTACTTCAGCCTAAATCCTTTCGGTCAGGATCTATGGGGTTGTAGTCTATGTTTTATTTTGTTTTGTTTTGTAGTGTTTCAAAATGACCAAATTAAAAAATTAAAAAATAAATAATATAGAACTGCCTCCGAATTTGTCCTTGCTAGCATCAATGAGCTTCATTTGACTGGAGCCAAACGCTAAGTGTAACGTCACACTTCTTTATACAGTCTATGGCACAAACCTGTTTCCTCATACTGGTGGGCAGTTGCTTTGTAAATCAATGCGTAGATAAACCATAAGGCAAATAAACTTCAAAACTGGGATTGGATACCTGCAGCTATAATTATTGTATTGATACTTTGCAGTCGATATTATCAACATTTCCTGAGGGTGTGATGCTAACTGTAGGCTCTGCTCTGTCTGAAGCTCTGTTACTCAAAATAGACTTAATCTGAGTTTTGTTTTAAGACAATCCCAGACCAGAGAGAGCTGATTTTTGCTGTTAAACAAGTCTCTCAAACATAAAACTGCCAGTCACAAGCTATTTTTTCTGGTAGTCACTCACTTTTTTTGTTGAAAATCGAACACCTCAACAGGACCATGAACGCTTGCTCATATTAATCACAGGCTCCTGAAAATGTGCTGTTTAAATCCATTTAGTATTTTTTCTTGATTTTTCAGGTATTTTTTGGCCATGTTTGCTAATGTGTGCATTGTGTCACCATAGTAACATTCCTTCATAGACATCTGTGTAGAACACCCCCAGCATGTCATTGCAAAGTATCAATATAGTACTTCTTATTACTCCTCTACATTGTCTTAAATGACATTCTTTTTTCACTGCACAGCACTCCCGAGGGGAGACTCTCTCACTAGAATAGATTTTGTTCAGCGTGTGATCTAAAACACAGATGAAAAACAACAGTCACATTTTAGATACCACAATGTGAAGAAACAAGATGTGTAACCTTTAAAGTGTAGTGCTGAAAGCCTGCGCTGTCTCACATTCAATCTTATCACATTTTCTCAGCTTTGTGCCACTCACAAAGAACTGAACTTTTCTGTCCCTTTGACATTTTTCTCAAAAGTAATAGTTTAACCAATGTGGTTCTGTACTATATAAAGAAATAAAAACATACCTTGGTTACTACTTTCACAAGCAATTTTAAGGTTCGACTTTGCTTAAAGTGCTAATTAAAATGTAGTCATAGTTCTTGGCTTTTGTGTTCTTTCCTCCTGGTCTTAAGCTGGTGTCCCCAGAAAAGTGCTTTGGTTGTGAAAATATTGACCCCATTGGCCAAAAACGAAGACTTCTTTTGAACAACTCCTCTTCATCATCCATGTAAAAAAAAAGGAATAAAAAACAAAAATAAAAACTTGATGAGGACTCTTCAGGGATGGTGAACTACTCCTTTGTGAACTACATCACTGTGATGGGACGAGCACTGGGAATCTTCAGTCAGGGCTCTCACTCAGTCAGACCAGTGTAGTTGTGACTGCGGTGATGTGTAGGGGCACCATGTGTCACTACACCAGGTTCTCAATGCCAGGCAGGGGCTGTTGTGTGGGCTCCGTGGTGCCCGCCTGCTGCGCCAGCTGCAGCACTGGCATGTTGCACAGCGGACACACCTTCCTCACCTCCAGCCACTTTATGAGGCACCTGGGGCAGAGAAAGATACTGAAATTTCTAGCTCAGTTTCAATAGTAAGAAACAGACTCAATGCTCAACACCAATTCTGATGCTACAATGATAACGAAAAACACTATTTATTTAGATAGAATGTGATTCTCAACATTAAACTGAAGTACTTTCTTTTATATTCCCTTGTGGTCTTATGTCTATGTAATCCCTCAGTGGTCCAAGTGGGTTCCATAGTGGTCCTTGGGCGTATAATAGTCTATGTGCTCTTATACTAGCTCTGATACAGCTCAAGATTATTCTAAAGCTTTTCAGGAAAGGTTTATTTCTGGTCTGTGAATGTGACTTTTTAGTACAGGTACCTGCTCCAATAAGTATTTCGTTTCGATACTCGTTTTAGTATCACTTAGTGTCAGATTTTCGATCCCTTTGACACTTCACACACATGTTGGCACAATCTGTTCCTTTCCAAAACAAAATGCTCCTTGCGTAAATGAGGAAAATAATCAGGCTGAGCGTGACTGTGATTAGGTTTGCAATATATATGTTTAAAAAGTAGGATTTTGTTTAGAACTCTCATAATAAGCAACTGGAGCATTATCATTTGAGAAGACTGAATCATAAACTGACAAACTGAGAATCCCATGTCCATAGAGATCAAAACTACACAGACAACAATATTTTTCTAAAAAGAGGGTATTTTGTTCTTTGCAGAGGACAGTCTATTGCAGAGGTTCTCAATTGGCGGACTCCGGTCCGGATCTGGACCCAAACGCAATGACATCCGGACCGAGACAAAAATCTCTCTCTCTAGCTTTTTTTTCATAGCGTTCCGGATCCACGCAGTGGTTAGTTGACCACTGTGCTGATCAACTAAGTGGAATTGTGACAGAACTTTTTCAGATGGCTGTGGACCTGGGTCAAGTCCCTAAATTGTGGAAGGCCTCCACAATTATTCGTATCCCCAAGTCCACACGACCAAGAGAGCTGAATGAATTTAGGCCAACTGCTCTTACCTCACTTATTATGAAATAATTTGAAAAACTTTTAAAAGATATTATTGTGTCCTATACAGCTGGAAAGATGGACCCCTTGCAATTTGCATATCAGCCCGGCAAGGGAGTTGAGGATGCAAAATTTTGTATTCTTGACAAAGTCCTAAAGCACCTTGATAGTCCAAAAACATTTGCGCAACTATTGTTTGCGGATTTCTCTTCTTTAATAAAATGCAACCACATATTTTAATCAAGACTTTCTTTAGATTTTAAGTTACCTGATCAGCTGCTAGCACTTCTCCTAGACTTTCTTACTGACAGAGTGCAGTGTGTTCGGATCAACGGACAAACTTCTGATTCCCTTGTGTCTAATACGGGATCGCCGCAAGGTTGTGTATTATCGTCCCTTCTTTTTATTTTGTACACAGACAGCTGTAGGAGCCCAAGCAGCAACACGCACTTTGTTAAGTTCTCTGATGACACAGTTGTGCTGTCCCTACCAAAAGACAACTTTGGCCATGGTTCAGCCCTTTCTTCTTTTGAGATGTGGTGTGACCAGAACTAACTCAACCTAAATGTCTCTAAAACCAAAGAAATAATCATAGACTTTAGGCAGAGAAAATGTGATCATGACCTCAGTATCATTCATGGTGAGGAAGTACAGGTGGTTGAGCAGTATAAATATCTGGGAACCATGTTTGATTCTAAACTGAAGTTTGATGTCAACACAGACATGATTGCTAAAAAAGCACAGCAGAGAATTTATATGCTGCGCAAACTCCGTTCTTTTAATGTGAGTGATAAGATCCTCAGAGTCTGTTATTGTTCGTACATTGAGAGTCTCCTCACTTTTTCTTTTGTTTCCTGGTTTGGATGTCTCTCTGTGAAGGAAAAAAACAGCTTAAACAGTATTGTTAAAGTCTGCTCTAAAATAATTGGTGCTCAGCAGAGTGATCTGACATCTCTCTGGAAAAGTCGGGTCACTAGGAAAGCTTGTCAAATTATTGACCAAGATGAAAGGCACATCCTATCTTCAGGGTTTACCTTAATGCCCTCAGGTCGGCGTTATCAGATGCCTCTGATTAGAACTAATCGCTACTCTTTGTCTTTTATTCCTTCTGTGATTAGATTCATGAACTCTATGTGAGGTTTTTACCCAAAGACTGCTTAATACTAGATACACTAGTTATTCTTGTTATTTATTCTGTTATTTATTCTGAATCCATGTGAACTGTTAGGACATATACTTGTGTGTTATTGTGTACCTACTGTGTGTGTTTTTACTCCGGTGGCTGCTATGAATTGCCCTTCAAGGGACCAATAAAGTTTTTTCTATTCTATTCTATTCTAGTATTTCATTGGCTGTGCTTTGCTGTGAAGCTGTGTTCTCCATCCCCACCCGACAGGTTACACGCTGCCATTAAGACACACCGCCACTCCGACACTGACGTCTAATTGTTGGAGTGGTGGTGTGTCCATTTGTTATCAAATGTCCTGCACTCCGATTTTAGTCCTGGTTTAGTTTTAGTCCTGTTATAGACCTGGTTTAGTCCTGGTTTAGACCTGGTTTAGACCTGGTTTAGTCCTGGTTTAGACCTGGTTTTAGTCCTGGTCTTAATCAGGACTAAACCAGGTCTAAACCAGGATTAAAATCAGGTCTATCACCAGTCACAGTCCTTATTGTCAGTGTTGTTTTGACGCATAGTCAGAAAATTTCAGAGGTGCACACAGAGAACTATAATAAAATCTTATTATACACCCATGGGTGCAGGCAGTCGATACAGTTTTGACGCAGAACCATAAATTGGTTTTAATTCAGCCTTTAGCTTTTCACACTGATTCGGACAGAACACACAATACTTTATGCATAGTTCAAATGTTCCATGTGGATTTACTACATTTTTTGTTAGAAGTTCTAAGTTTGAAAATCCACCGTCACGTTTTCGAACCCTGGAAACTCTGTAAATTTGGTAAGTGGACCTTTGTAATTGAGTACCCCTGGTCTGTTGTCTATATAATTGCAGCCTTTGTGATTTGATAATTGCTCCGACCCAAATTGCAAATTCCACATTGTCTGTGATACTTTGTGGAACCCTACTACTCACTTCCACGACACACTGTACACTTTCATCCCGCTGCTGTCGCCAATATGTTTAATAAAAATAAAACGCAATCTTATCTTATACGAGTAAGTTATGTGGACATCTTCATGCAACTAAATTGTATTCACTCAGAATAATGGCCACTTTTTACTGGGTCCCTTGTGTGAAGTGACAATAACAAGGGGAGAGGTTTGGGACCAGTCCAGACGAAGCCAGCAGGGGGCAGAATCACCCTCCAGCTGCAGGAGTAGTGTTGTGACTTGTGAGACATGATGCATCTTTTTCTGCCAGTATATTTTTAAAAAATGCTTTAACTGTATAAATATATAAAAGTGTAAAGTAACAAGTTAAATCAAGTAACATTTGTTTAGTGCTATTACAAATATATCCAGCAGCTGACTGTGTAAGACTGTGTGTGGCTTTGCTAAAAGTTTGTGTTTATGCCACCAGTGGATAGAAAGTAGGCTGGGAGAGGTGTCGTGCTGCTACACAGGAGGCCCGGGCTGAGCTCAAACTATGCAAACTGCTCTGTCTTTGTTAGGAATGGTTCATAAACATGTCAAACATAAATATGACATGGTATTTGGTTACAGAGAAGTTTTTTTTCTAGAAACATTAAAATCACAATGTACAGTGAGATATATTATCGTATTTTCCGGACTATAAGCCACTACTTTTTTCCCAGGCTTTGAACCGTGCGGCTTTTACAAAGGTGCGGCTATTCTGTGGATTTTTCTTCCACCGCTAGGGGCGCTCTAACCGGAATTTCAAAAACAAGATAGACGGAAAATTAATGCAAAGAAGAATACGCTACTTTTTATTTAGCAGATATAACACGCACGACAAATTACTAACTAGTAATTATTTTCAAATCCTCGCCCCTTCATCGTGAAAAGCACATGAAGGAGTTTGTATGATGCAAGTTTTAAGTTGAAGGCATCAATCTTGCTCCAGGAAGGAAACCGCTGTAGAGCCCTGCACCTGTGGGACCCGCGGGACCCAACACAAAACAGTGCGCCGTGGGACTGAAAGCTTATTGCGGGCGGGAGAGCGACCGCTTGCTTGGGTCAAGGGTTTCAGTGAAGATGATTAAAGTGACTTGTGGTTTCACTGCACAGGAGAAATGAAGATAATCAATTACCGGTTCTTTTCTGTTTTTGACCTCGTTTTAAAAGGCACTGTTCAGAGAGAATCTGTTCAGGTGCACAAATTTACATATCTCATTTTTCAACATAGATATCAGCGGCTTATATCCCGGTTGCGGCTTGTATATACTTTTTTTTTTTTTTTTATTAAATAGAGTGGATGCGGCTTATATACATGGGCCTCTATAGTCCCGAAAATACGGTACTTATATTTTATTACTTATTTTTCTATTTTATTTTGACTTGTACATATACATTATATAATTATGTCTTATTTGACACCAGCCTCTTGCGATCTTTTTTGCTACTTATTTAGAATTTATTATTACTATTTATATATTTTTTCTCTTTGTTATTATATTATATTGCAAAGTGTGAGCTACTGTGTCCAAATAATTTCCCTTGTGGATCAATAAAGTTTGTCTAAGTCTAAGTCTAAAAGAGATACTGGACTGCATTCATACCATACTCACTCATACTCAGTCCAGTCAGTCAACATATCATCTTTGCATTGTTCTCCTTACGACCTCTTGTATATAGCTGAGATGTTTTTCTTATTTTTTCTATTTTATTTTTACTTGTACATTTACATTTATATAATTATGCCTTATTTGACACCATTCTCTTGCTTTTAGTAATTCTCCTTGTGGATCAATAAAGTTTGTCCAAGTCTAAGTTTAAAGAACTTAAAAATCAAAACATGGTAAAGCAGAAAGCTCACTTACTTTCGATGAAAAGCATGTTTGCACGGACAAATCCCCAGCTCATCCTTCTGTTTGAACTCCTCCAGGCACACAGCACAGATCTGAAAATCACATAAAAGAAAATCAATTCTGTGGAAAAAAATTATAACTTCACTGTTAGCAGTGTTAGCAAGTAATTTTGTAAGTCACTATTGATCTGATCTTCCTGTAACTGATCTGAGACCGCTTTGAAAAGACAACTCGGCACAAAACAAAATGAAATGGATCCAGTGAGTGCCCAGAGTCTGACAGTTACCACTACTTTCAATAGAGGAGTTTGTCATTTTGGCAGCCTCTGTTTTTCCTGTCTTGCTGAGACTCTTACTCCTTCATCCACAAAGTTTCTCACCTTTTAAAGAAAGAGTAGATGGACAAGTGAGTGTGAATACAGCAGCAGGGGAGTTTTAGGGCCCTTCACTTGTCTGAAGAAACAGCAAACACTGTCCAATGAATGCAGAGTGAAAGAGTGTATATGTGTCACATATAGTGGAGCGTTGACTGTTGAAATTTGTTAAATGGATCTATTTAACACGGGCACAAAAACATCTAGCTTAAAATGCCTTTCAAAAAGTTTTGGTTATATCAGGTTTGTCTGAACTTTGTTTAAAGGTGTCCTATATTACACAAAATTATACAGATCTTTTGAGCTTTAAGCCAAGTTATAATGTTGTTGCCTCCTCAAAAACATACCCGGAGTAATCCTTTATTACTAGTCTGTCTGCAGCTACAAAGCTCAAAATGCTCTGTGATGTTGTGGTAGTTTAACAGAATGTTAACAGCTACCTTGTACCTTTAATTCAGTAGAGTTTGGCAGTTCCTGGGCTGAAATTATCAAAATGATTCTGGTTAAGGTGAATGAAGTTTAAAACACAGTGGAGCACATCCTGTTTGAGGGAAGAACTCCTAAATATGCAGGGCTTGTGTGTTAAATATAAAATGTGAATGAAACAAAGTACAGCTCCAGGTATGTTTGTGCTAACAAAACAACATTATAACATAGATCAGTAAATAGTGTTAGAGCTTTGACTTTTGAAATCTGTTAAACCTATTTATTTAAGAGGGGCAAAAACAGTTTAAAGACCTTTCAAAATGCCCTGGTTTCATTTGGCTTGTCTTAACTTTGTTTTAGTAATCTCTCCAAACAGATGCTTTGACATGGTAGTCCTGTAATATGGGTCATTCCCCCAGTGTTTGTGTGTCTGCAATGATTGACTGCCCTTAAACAAATACAGCTCGGTGCATTCCCATTGTGCTTTAGGATGGGTCTGACACAGCACACAGCACGGCTTCAAGGGCCAGGGGGAAATTCCAGCGCTCCCAGTCACAGTGGCATACATGTACCTGCTTTTGTCACTTTCATTTGCATATGAGTGTCAAACAGATCAGTCTCCCAGCAGTTTTCTATTGAGATGTATGTGTGTGGGTGGATTAGACCTTATCAAGCGCTCCTGTTACTTTCTAACCTCGAGAGCTGATCAACTATGAGACATAGAAGAGATCAAGGACACAAGCTCAAAATCAGGAAAGGACTTAGACAAACTTTATTGATCCACAAGGGAAATCATTATTATTAGGACACAGTAGCTCAGACATCACAATATATTATAATAAGAAAGAGCAAAAGGTGCACTGTGTAACTTTTGTAACTTAAGGGTTCTTCAAATGCTTTTCTCCATGCAGGTGCTGTTGCTTTTTCTGGAATGCTTCACAGTATGGCATTAAACATTTCTATCTTCATGGACACCAAATCAGACCAAGATACAGGTCAGATTTGTGGAGAGCCCCCGCTCACAGTCAGAAACCGTTGTCTGTTTTTCTAGGCATTTCTAAACTATAAAACCACCTATAATTGAGTAACTGTAAGGTAGAGTTTAAGTTTAGTGTCATACTGTAGAACATTTCAGGAAGATCAGTGACATTTATATAAAAACAAGCAGGTGACAGACCCCCAACAAGTTACACAATGTACCTTTAAGTAGCAAAAACAGCAAAGTGACTTTTTTTAGTATTGCTCAAATGAGTATCTTAGTTTTAGTATCGATTAGTATCTGATTTCCAATACTTTTGACAACCCTAGACTTCACACACATGTTGACACGCTCCATTCCTCCCCCAAACCAAAAGCTCCTTGCAGAATTTAGGAAAATTTTGGCAAATGTTGTAATTGCGGTTAGAGTTGTTTCAAAAGGAAGGTTTTGTTCACAACTTGCATAATAAACAAGTAAAGTAGAAGACTGAAACATGAACTGGACTTAGTACACTTTGAAATAGGGCTGGTGTTATGGGATTTCTCATGATTTGTTTTCCTCTTATTGATCAATTGTGATTTTTAATTTAGTTTTATTTAGTCTTTCCCAAAACAAAAAGTGTTTTTAGTACTTCATAAACATAAAAAGTACAGGTATTTAACAAAACAAAACATTTATTAGGCCCATATTTGGACTTTTTAAGCATATTGTCTGTCTTAAAACTTCAGCACAGGCCAGTATTTTGTTTGGGTTGATCTGCTGCCAAAAATACAAACAGCTTTATTTTATTTTAACACAGAAAAGTGCATAAAATGTGACTACACAGCTCTCTTATGGGTTAATGATAAAAAATGGGCTGTGGGTAAGTAGGCCTATGTAGTAAATTTACAATACATAATATGAGGAAAATAATCAAAATCATGTTTTTTTAACTAAAAGAAGGGAAAGGGGAAAAAATATCTTTAAAATGATGCTTTAAGATCATAGTGAAAAATGATGAAAGAAAATGCTGATGGTGAAAATTAGTTAAGTAGTTAAAAAAGAAAGGATATTAAAATTGTAAACGGCCAAACGAAAAAGGGGTCAAGAAGTATGGTTACGCTGCACTACCACATTATTTTTTATTTTTATTTACTTAATTTTGTGTGTGTTTATGGGGAAAGGGTGGGGGGGGTTTGGTTGTTTTATGGTTTTATGTTTTTGTGTCTTGTTTTCATGCCTATTATTGCATTGTTTAATGTTATATTCTTTTGTTCTTAATAAACAAGAAATAAATACAAATCTTAAGTCTGTTCCAAACCATAAGCTTTTAATTACAGATGACTAGCTGCGCTCCATGCAGAAAATCTAACCATAATGATCATTTACTTGCCCAGCCCTTTTTTGAAACCACACATAGCTGTTGTTTACCCACTTATTAAACAAAAACTACTTGGCCCAATGTCAGAGATGTCATCATATTAACTTTTCATTCACACTGCAACAGCTAATCTTATCCCTCTATATTTAGCAACATATGAACCATGATATGAAGACACACAAGCTGTTTTAAAGACATAATCTGAAAGCAAATATGGCTTACCTCATGTAAATTTAACTCTTTGACCTTTTCCTTTTGGATGACCTAAAAAGGATTGAGAAAAAAATAATATAGTCAGTAGCTGTGATAAAGGGTACAAATGTGAAACAAAGGCTACTTATGGGAAAATGCCATTAACATTCATGTTCATATAAGGTTTGTGGTGTTATATAAGTTATATCCTATGACAAATAAATAGAAATGTGTGGTGTTGATGCAGGGTTTGTCCTCTGCTGGTGTTATATAAGTCTATGGACATGCCTGTTTTACCTCAGAGCACCTTCACACATGACTCAAATCCACATCATGTTTACCCCAAACAAGTCCGACCACTCATGCCCAGGTCTACAAGCTGCTCAAACAACCAAACAGCTGTGGACAGGGGGCTTAGGGTTAGCATTAGCATTAGCATAAAAACTTTGCACAGTCATCTGGGATAAGATCTCCACTGGAATATCCTTGTATTAGTCAGAATAAATATATCTATAACATATTTAACTTATTGATACTTTGCAGCTGATGCCATCATCATTCTTTGGAGGTGTGATGCTAACTGAAGGCTCTGGTCTGTCTGAAGCTTTGTTATAACATAATTTGACCAGAAAGAACTGACTTATACTGGGTGTACACGGTACGATATTATCAATAGTTTCACTCAGCCCGAGCTCAAACTGTATGACCAGATCGCAGGGTTTAAAAGTTTACAGCTCGCGATCCATGTGTTTACACTATACAAACTACTTCAACAGTGCAAAATCCTCACAAGAGGTGAATGGATTTCAAACAGGTTTGATATTCTTGCGATCTACGATTGGCGATCGGGAGCTCATCGTGAGGTATTAATCAGTTCTCATTACCCCATGTTTACTACATGAAGCATGACACATGATTAAGCCAAAACTCAGCCCGATCCCAAAAACAGTGTACGCCCTTGCATTAGTTGATTAGTTTTTAAGACCAACTTAAAACTTTTCTGTCTGTGTTTGCTACAGTGTGCATTGTGTCTCCATGGCAACTGCTGAACATTCCGCCATAGACATACATGTAGAACACCCTCGGTGTAATGTCACTGCAAAGTATCAATTTCTTTCATTTTAACTCGTAAGATGCCATGTTTGCTTTGACACAAACTGACCATGTGTTTAGGGTAGGAAATGTGCAACACAATGCTTCTAGAATATTTTGGAGAACATGAAAGTGAAAGTGTAAATCTACTCCTATTATTAAAACAAGAGTCATGAATTAACTCTTGTAAAAATATATTATGGTTTCTATCCTTACTTGTTTGTAGGCATAGAGTTCTTTGTGTGCCTGGTGCCGTAGTCTGTGAAAACAAAACAAAAAACAAGGGCTTGATTAGAGTTGAGATTCAAACCTCCAGGTCAAGTAACTATCCCTAAATCCTGCAGAGAAAAATAACACAAAGAAAGCGTTTCATTTCGGCATTTAAGTTTTATCTTGGGCCAGATTGTAAACAAAAATTATGGTTTACACTCGGTTAGTTAGCAGAGGTTTATTCATATTTGGCTTATGTAAACCAATAGTAAATGA
This sequence comes from Odontamblyopus lacepedii, assembly GCA_034769755.1. Classification (NCBI taxonomy): domain Eukaryota; kingdom Metazoa; phylum Chordata; class Actinopteri; order Gobiiformes; family Gobiidae; genus Odontamblyopus; species Odontamblyopus lacepedii. The sequence goes on along the minus strand of CM068353.1, from coordinate 22,068,782 downwards.
AGTTACACATTAACTAGAATAACATCTATCAACAGGCCTAAGAGACCATAGCCCCAATGGATAGACCTGTGGGCACAGAAGAGCACTGGTAAAATATCAACTAAATGCAATGCTGTAGATGGACCAGAATAACCCTAACACCGAGTGCAAAAGAACTGAATGAGGACGGAAGATAGAAGGATGGGTGACAAGAAAAGCCTAATTTTGAAAGACATTTTTGCAAAAGAAGGAAGGAAATATATGAGACATGTAGGTTGCAAGATTTACCTCCATTAAAAGTAACCTTAACCCCTCGCAGCAGAGTGAGAGGGATCTGTAAAACAAGCAGCACAGTCTAGGAGAGAAACTGACATGATTCTCAAAGAGACTAGCAGGTAAAGCTGCAGACACTCCCAAAGTTTAAAACTGGAGACTAGGGGCCCAGAGCTAATTGTGAGTCCAAAAACAACAGGGAAGATAACAAAAGTCAAGCACGTGATCGTGTTTGACTTGGCCTGCTCCTTTACTGTTTAACTTATACACTATAACACTTCAGCGTTATGTGCGGACACAATGCGGACACCCAGCTGTCTCCTATTCTTACATTAATGGATGACTTAGTTATGATGTATCAAGGTACTCCTTTTTGGTTTCATGCTCTGAATCTGATCTCTGGCACCAAAAATATGGGACTTCATTAACAGAGCGCTACTACCTTTAGTTTATAATGAACACTAGCACAAGTGCAAAAGGGCAGAACCATTGTGCTGGACAGTGACTAACAGCCCTGGTGACTACTAGCCCTGGTAGAACAGATGTGATGGGCCCTTTGGGAGGCTGCATCTTTAGGAGCATTGAGGGGCAAATCTGACCCCTATTTCTTTGGTAAATTAACATGGCAAAGTTCTTTCACTGAGTCAAGATGCCACATCCAAATCTTGTGTTTTCTTTCCACAGGGACAAAGCAAAAATAGCCTGTACTTACCATGTCAGGGTGAATTTTGAGGGAAGCTTCTTAAGCCTTACATTAAAAGATGAAACTGCTTCCGGAAAAATAGGTTATGACTCATTTTTAATGCCATGGTAATAATTTAGACATGCAAGTCACAAATCGTTAGCAGTGTCTCCAAACTGTGCTGTTGAACTCCTTTACCGTCAGGTAAGAGGTTTACTATCAAAACTATCATTATTAACCTAATAATGCAAATACTTGATGAGTGTCATACAGGGTTATCAGATTATCCGAACATTTAAGAACAAAACAGAAATAGCATTAGCATATGCTACAGTTTTACAATCCTGGCCATCTAATATTATCTTATGAAAAGTTTGCTCAAAACTGCATTATTTTGTATTACTATATCTAATATATCAGATTATGGAAACTATACCGTAGATATATCCAAAATCCAATATAAGAATTATATTTACTAGATATATGTATGTATTTAAGTGGTAATTGTGATGAGGATTAAAATGTGCTTTATTACAGTTATAAATGGTTTAGTCTAACTGAAATGTTACAGACTGAACCACTGTCTGTATGACACTCACCAAACACCACTCAGAGGAATAAAAGTGTGAAGAGGATTTGCAGATCTGACCTGATCAAGTAGCAGCAGAAGAGGAGGCTGAGGATGAACACAAAGATGGCCGTCCCAAACACCACGATGTAGATATTAAGAGGAAGGTTCTGGAACCCTATATTTGGCATTCTGAAACTGTAGTGCGGAAAGTCGGAGCTCATGGATAATCTGGAAAAGAGACACACAAAAGAAAATCGGGTTGGCTAATTAAGTAATTCTACTGAAACGCAGACAGCATTAAAGCACAGCCTGATGTAGAAAGAGAAGACTTTCAAAATGAGAGGGGGAATTTTGCTTTCAGACTGACCAAAATTAAATACAACTGATATTTTGCTATCACATCCAGCGGGGTGTTCTACATGTATGAGTATTGGTGGAAAGTTGAAATTCAAGTTAAAATAAAGCTCAGATTAACATCTAACTTGACTAACAGAGCTTCAGATGGAGCAGTACTTACAGTTAGCTTCTCACCCCCAGGGAATGTTGATGACCTTAGCTGCAAGGGATTAACTGACGAGAAGAGGCAATGCTTGTCCATAAAAATAACTGATTCATTACATGAGTCAACTGAAAGGGGAATAGCATTACAGCAGAGCCTGATGTGGAGTGGGATGTGGTTCTTTCACTTTCAAAATGAGAGAACGAATTTTACTTTCAAAATGACAAAAAATAAATACAAAACATAAAATAGCATCTACTTTTTTGGAAATTTAAGTGTCCAAGGTCATTTATTGATAAACTAACTATAATGCCAACAAGAGCGTGCAGGTAAATCTAGGGCTATAGTACTGTTATAATAAAGTAATTACTACCACAAAGTTTTCAAAGACCAGTGGTGGAAGAAGTACTCAGTTTTGTTACTTAAGTAAAACATATACACGATAAATATAGAGCTCCAAAATATTTTCAGATACTGAACACAGATTTATACTTAAAAGTGCATTCTGTAACTTTTTTGTCAAATGCTTTTCTTCTTGGAGATGTTGTTGCTTTATCTGGAGTGTTTCACAGTATGGTATTAAACCTTTCTATCTTCAACTAAACCAGACCAGACCAAGATACAGGTCTGATCTGTGGAAAGGCAGCTCCGCACACAGTCAGAAAGCCTGTTTTTCTTGGTAACTGTAAAACCACCTGTAATTGAATAAATGTAAAGGTAGAGCTGTTTAATGTCATACTGCGGAACATTCCAGGCAATGACACAAGCAAGTGAGGTGATAGACCCCCAACCAAAAAGTTACATAATGCACCTTTAGACAAGCTCTACACCCTGAAAGATTTATTCTCGTTCTTATATTAAAGCGTGGTATAAGAAACATCTTGGTCCGGGGACTTACTCAATAGGTATGGAGGGGGCATGACCAGACATGCCTGGGATAAACCAAAGAGAGGGGAGGACGACAGGAATAGCTCTGGCTCCATTTGGGAGAGTCCTGTGCTCCTCCCCTTCACAAACACTAATGACTTTATATTCAATGGAAAGTTTTGTGGGTTTGCCCCTCCCAGAGACATCCCACTGGAGTCCTGGGAGCATGATAACAAAACTGACCCCTGCTCTAGAGTCACATTACAAAAACAAAAAGTTAACACTTCTATATCTTTTTACAATAATATTGTAACATTATTCAAACATATCTTTTGTAACCAATGAGTTATGAACGGCCACAAATTTAAGCTATTATGAGGTTACAGCTCCATGTCTCCAGAGATCCACGGTTAGTGTTGGTGAAGTAACTAAATACATACATGAGTAACCTATTCTGGTAAAGTTACTGTTCTTGTGGTGAGTGCACGTGCTTCGTCTTCCTTCCCCCGACCAGAACTGCTCCTGCCAACAGCTCCAGCAGTTTCTGTGCTTGCTGTCACATGTTTTGGTTTTAAATGGTATTGTAGGGTTGAGGTGCTTCTGTGATTTGCAAACTCTTTTCTGCACAGTTTGCAACAAAAACCACCTTTATCAATACGTCCATCAGGAAGAGTTATGAACAGAACTTTACCATCCAGACCCAGAGCGCTTTCATGTGCTGTTTTTGTTGTGGTCGGGACTGTGTGCATCAGTATAATTGCCGTACCATCAAATGGTGCACTGACAAATGTTCCACGTTGTTTGGCATGCAAACTGAGATAAAATGCGTTAATATTTTTAATGCAATATTTTCTTTGTAATAATGGTTAATGGTTATTATGACGTTAATGTCCCACATCTAATTATATAATGTATATTATATAATGTATTATAATGTAGGTATTGATACTTTGTAGTGGCAACACACTGGGAGTGTTCTACATTTATCTCTATGGTGGAATGTTCGGCAGTTACCATGGTGACACAATGCCTTGTACATTGGAAAGCACTGTCAAATATATTTTTAGAGGTTATCTGAAAACAAGAAAAAATACAAAATGGATTTCAACACATTTTCAGGAGCCTGTGATTAATACAAATGCTCATGGTCTTGTTTAGGTGTTTGAATTTCAACAAAAAGGTGAGAGTGACTAACTGAAAAACTGTTGGCTAATGCTAGCTAGCTCGTGACTGCAATTTTATGTGTGAGAGATTTTTTAACAGCATAAATCATCTCATCTGTTGTCATTCCAACTAAAGCAGCTCTTTCTGGTCAGATTGTGTTAAAAAAGCTCAGATTAAAGTCTAACAAACCTCAGACAGAACATGTCTACAGTTAGCATCACATTCCCAGGGAAATCACTGCAAAGTATCAATTCAGTATTCTGTAACAAAATACATTTTCAACATATTCTTCCCAGCTTTAACGTCATAACCTTGACCCAGTTCACACACATAGTGGTTTTGCGGTCACTAACATGAACCATATGTGCTCACAGCCAAAGCAATTCATTTTAAGCACATGACATTTACGATATTTAACACGCCAAGTCTTTTCTGTTATGTAGGGTAACATTTCCAAAAATACCAGAACAAACATTAACTAAAATTTTAAAAGTAGTGCTTATATTAAATTAATGTATACCCTCAAATATGTTCCCAGTATTAAACAATATCTAGCAAGCTTGTACAAACCTGCCCCTTAACACTGAACAAGATACGATTGCTGTCAATACAACACAACATATTAACACTTAGCACCCAATAGCTCAATAGTATACCTACTTTGCCTCTGTTTTTCTCCCCATGCAAATCCAGTGACTTCCCAGTAAAGAGACTGACCCTTTTGGAGACTTCATGGTGCAGAGATTAGCTCAAAAAAACAAATCGAGGTTGTCTCAGCTGTCGGCTACTTCTCTTCGGCTCCACGTCACTGAACATTTACAGCAGTGGTGCAGTCCAAACGGAGACCATTTGAACTACACAGGAACTGACCCTTCCAGGACAAAATGTGCACCTAGCAACACAAGATTCCACTAACAATTGACAACTGACTGACAATAGGGCAAGCTATGTGGAACATTCTAGACAAAGCAATAATACTTCCATGGAGACATGCAGGTGGCGGACCCTCCACTAGAAATGTTATGCAGTGCACTTTTAAAGGCTGCGATGCTAATTAAAATTCATGCATTATCGGGGCAGAAATCAGATATAAATTTTGACCAAAATAAGCAACAGTAAGCATCTGCTGACAATAGAGCAATCTCTATTATCCAATAAAAATTAGGCCTGCATTGCAAAAAAGCTTGGCCAAAATTTAAGATATAAACACTTAAAAGTACCAGAAAATGACTTAAAAGTAGTGAAACGATCTGTCCATGCAACAAGATAATTTTACAAGTTTAATCATTTTACAAGTTATCTTAAAATGAACTACCTCTAGACTAGAATTAAACAGTCTCAGAACTAGTAAATAGATAATAAATCTGAAAACAAGATGAATAACCTAATATAAGTTTGAAAATCTTGGCGAAGTCAGAGAAATTTGCAGTGTGCAATACTTGATAATAATGCAACCACTATGTCAGTAATATAATTAAAATGAAGCAGTTTTTTTTTTTTTTTTTTTTAATAGAGAGTATCATCAAAAGGCCTAAGCTGCAACAAATAAAAAGCAGAATGATGCAATACTTACTGGTAGTCATAGAACTCACTTTTTCTATCCTCTACAGCTCAAATCATTTCGTATTGCAACAAAAATAAATAAAATCTCTCCACTTTTGCAAAGAAACTGTATCCACGATGAATATGGAACCCCAGAAGATATTGTCTCATCTCTCGTTTGTTGAACGATAAGTTGATATAGTAATTATCGTGGCGCCTTGTTAAAATCAGTGACTACCCTCTATTCAGTTCAACTAACTAAAAGTCTAAGATGCTGATTCAAATTCATGGCAAAGGGTAGAGTTCAATTTGTTAACTGGACAAACTTCGGTTTGAGAATAGAGTTTTAGATAGGAGAAAGATGGTGTCTGAGTCCTCCATTTCTGTTTAAAGAAGGGTTCTCTTTTTTTTTTTTTTAACAAAGATGGCTTCTTTAACTCCCCGTTCAAACCAATTCTTCTCTCTGGCTAAGATCTGCACCTCACTGTCCTCAAAAGGAGTGGCCTGTGGCTTTAAGGTGGAGATGTACAGCAGATTGGGGTCCACTCTGGCTCTCACGTCTGTGTTGGTACATCAGTCGCTGTTTTGTTTCTCCAATGTAGCGCTTCACTGCCGTCTTCACTGCGCTGAATGGAGTAGAGAACATCGATTTGTCGGTGGCTCAGTGTTTTGTCCTTTGGGCAGACCAGTTTCTGTCTTTAAGTGTTTGTGGGTTTGAAATAGACAGGAATATCATGTTGTCTGAAAATTCTCTGTCCTCTATCCTCCAGTTTCTTAGAAACCCAAGCAATGGTTACTCCCCTTCTCCTGGGTTCTGATTCTGTTTTCTTGTTTCTTATCTCTCTTAGTTTTGTTGAAAGCCCATTTTGGATATCCACAAACAGAGAGGGCATTCTGCACATCTGCAATATGGGACAAATCAGATATGTACTTTGAGCCACTTCAGATTTCAGAGTCATTCTCCCTAGTCATTCTCTCCCTAATAAAATTTACGCACCGTGTTAAGACACCGAAACCCTTAAGGTAAGAACTGATGACAGTCCATATTAAGATTCACTTAGCTCATAGATCTGCCATGACTACATGAAGAAATCTTACCCCAAGGTGTTATTTACAATGAAAGTATACAACTCAAGTCTTGGTATTTGTGGTTTAAAGTTGCACTGCATACCATTTCTAGTGGAGGGTCCGCTTCATTACAATTCAGATCTGTGGAGAGTCAATCCATCCACAGAAGGAATTATTGTATTTTTGAGCAATACTAGTAGAAAACACCTGTAATAAATAAATGCTAAATGGACATGTTTAATATCAAACCATGGAACATTCCTGGCAAAGCATTAACATCTCCATGGAGGCAAGTAGACAGATCTTGTCAGATCTCAGAAGCTCAGCGAGGCCTGGCCTGGTTAGTACTTGAATGGGAGACCACTGGGAAAATCGGGTATCACAGTGGGGCGCTAGTCACAAAAAAATTGTCGTACTTAGGCAAGGCACTTCACCCACATTGCCTAGTATGGAAGTGGTGTGAGGCGCGAGTGACAGTGGTGGTTGGACGGACCGATGGTGCTAATTGGATTGGCAGCCGCACTTCCGTCAGTCTGACCCAGGGCAGCTGTGGCTGAAATAGTAACTTACCATCACTGGGTAAGGAATTAATCCTCAGTAAATAATGCTCTGTAAAGTGTCTTTGTGACAGGTAGAGGCATGTCTGTGAAAAGCGCTATATAAATAAACACTAGGTAGCGAACCCTCCATCAGAAAAGTTGCACAGTGCATCTTTGAGAACCAATTACCGGTACATTTTTTATCAGTTTACAGTTTTTGCATCGCGTTTACAATTTTTGCATCGCTTCATATTAACAAACAGATCTGTCACAACTTTTACATGTTGTTTCACCGCAGAACAGACACGAATGTCAGTCTACATGCAGGCCAAAAAAACAATAGAGACATTCAGGGGCATCTAGTAACTTACATCTGCTAACATACCTCTATCCACCCTTGCAAACACAGTGGCAACATCATGTTCACTTTGAGCATTTTATTTTTAAACATGCTAGAAAATGCTTTGCTCACAAGTCATTTTCTTTCTGCAGCAAAAACAAGCACACTGGAGCTAACTAGTGTTTTGGCATCAGTTTTCCTGATGTATATATAAACCTAATGACAGTTACATTTGAATTCAGACAGCTTAAAGATCCTACATTGAGCAACACTGACTCGTATGAGCTATAAACCTTGTTATAATACTGGTACCGAGGGCTGGGCAATATGGGACAAAAAATAATCTTTTTACCCCCCATATTGATCGATCTTCTTCCATCTTATTAAACACATAAAGGGCAGGGTGTTAGATCACTATAGTTTTTATTTTGTGTTGATATGACCAATATTTTATGTATTCACATTTAAAGTTTGGAATGGTTTGTATAATATATTAAGCCTAAGGCCCTAAACACACTGCATATGTCAGTGTTTACGCACCTAACCTCAGCTGCACGTCATACCGGCAGCTCCAGCAGAACATATACCTGCGCCACTGGCACTGTGTTTCTCAATAGTTTGATTGGCTTTCTCAATAAGAAAGCCAATCAAACTTGACTGGGCATGTTTATCCATTTTTCACAGGTCTACAATAGGGGTGGCACAGATCATGAAAAAAGAAATTAACTATTCAGTTCGCTTGTCACGGTTTGGGACGTGTGCGTACGCACAGTCTCCACAGTTCCTGGCATGCGCATTGTAGTCTCGTGCCCGGAAAAGATGTGCATGGAACATTTTCAATATAGACGTGTGTACCTGCTCTTTCTCCTCCTGCATCTGTGTCGCAATGGTGAAAACAACCTGCATAGACTTCTGATATCTCCAGTACTGTCCTATAGTGACCTACAATATGAGGGGACGGGCACACACTCACAAACATCCACCTTCATGATCATCATCAACCTGAGACCACGCCTCCTCCCGTGCGCCGTGTTTTCTCGTATACGCTGTGTGGACTCATAGACCGTATGCGCCTCCTCCCGTACAACGCTCACACTGCGTCTCCTCCCGCTCCTGTACGCCGCGTCTCCTCCTGTACGACACATGGACCATGCCTCTACCCGTGCGCCTATAAACCAGAAATAAAACCAGGACTAAACCGTAACTAAACAAGGCCTAAAATCAGGCCTAAACCAAGTCTAAAACCAAAACTAAAATCAAGACTAAAACCAGGACTAAATCAGGACTAACATGAACTTTTGTTTCGTAGAAATGGAAAATTTTAGACCTGAAGTCATCATAATGATTCTAGTGAAGGTGTATGGAGTTTAAAAACACAGTGGAGCACTTCCTTTATGACCACATGACATCACAAAGGAACAAAGTGTTTTCCATTGAGAGAAGAACTCAAGAGAAGAACTCAATCAAAATATGCAGCTTGTGTGTTAAACATGTGTGAATGAAACAAAACATAACTCCAGGTATGTGATGAAGAAACACCACTATAACACAAATCAGAAAATAGTTAATATGGGCCATTTAACTTGATATAAAACACAAGATAAACTACTGTCAAATACTATAAACATCCTAACAAAAAACAATCCAGAAATGGGAGCTATGCATCTGGACAGATGTTGGCTTGTCTCTGCTCTCCTCCTCCTGCTTCTCCTCGTCTCCCACCATCTGCCTCTCTCACTCAGCCGTACGTACAATTGCCTCACCCTCTTACATAACATCTTCCTGCACACTGCATTCAACGGACATACGCAGGACCACAATGTTACTGTTAAACTAATTTACTCATGTATTTATTGTTAGACAAAACTACATTATACAGTAGCTGAGCAAGAAATAAAGTCCCTTGTTGTGAAATCAGTTAAATCACAAGTGCGACATTTGTGAACTCAAAACAATGTATCTCAGTCTCAGAGCTAAAGCCAGTAAGTGAAACAATCTAGTAATCCAAAACACATGTTAGCTGACAAAAGTGACGAAAGGCAATCAATGGCTGAATAACATCATGTGTTGATTTGCATTGTGATTCTGTGCGTGATTATTACACAAGAAATCACAAGCAAGAGCGACTACTGAGTTTTAACGGTCATATATTACGCAAAATGGACTCTTGTGAACTTTAAGCCATGTTAGAATGTTGGTATGTCATCAAAAACAGACCTGGAGTTGGGTTTTGTTTCATTCACATGTTTGAGTAATCATGCATTATTAATCTGTCTACATCCCCAAAGTTCAAAATGTTCTGTTCCACCTTGTGATGTCATAAAGCGGTAGTTTTCAAGTTAACAGCTACTGTTTAGTTCAGTAGAGATAAGAAATTCCCGGGCTGACATTATCCAAATGATTCTAGTGAAGGTGTGTGGAGTTTAAAAACACAGTGGAGCACTTCCTGTATTATCACATGACATCACAAGGTGGAATAGTGTTTTCTGTCTAAGTGAATATGCAGGATTTGTGTGAGAAACATGTGCAAATGCAACGAAACACAACTCCAGGTATGTTTGTGATGAGGAAACATTATAACAGATCAGAAAATAGCATAATATTGGTCCCTTAAGTACTCTTCCCTCGTACACTTTCACTAACATTTACATCTAATACGTGCTCAATAGCTGTAAAGGTTTATTTTAGTTTGTAACATGTTCAATATCACATTCAGAGGGAGTTGTCCAAATGAGAAGTGGAAATTTCCACCAGCTCTGGCCTGGGTTGGAGATTTGCACATCTGAAACTTAATATGCCAAAGGGCAGTAACAAACACTGGGGCCTCCTCAGCAGAAGAGCTAACTGCTCTGGGTAATCTGCACAAATGCATTTCAGTATCTTGAAAAGTTTTACAAAATTATTATAGAAGATTATACATCTATGGAAATTTCTCTCCTCCATCTCATTGAGTTTTTATGTTTTTTATGGCATCAAAGTAAAGCTAAAAAAACACTCACATATTTACAAATTTTGTGTGTTAAACATGTGACTGAAAAAAACACAACTCCAGGTATGTTTGTGATGAGGAAACAACAATATAACATAGATCAAAAATAGCATAATATGGGTCCTTTAAGAGTTCCCATATAAGTCCATGAAGGAAAGATAATGTATTACCTAATATATAAAGACAGCCTTGTGTGTTTATAATGTAGGTCACTGTAACTCCAGTTGTGGATCTGGGGAGCACATGTGACCGATTCCACGCACTCGAACTACAACAGCTGCTAACCCAATGATTTACAAACACATGGGGCCGTCCCACATTTCAACAGTGTTTTCCTAAGTGTGTTTTTGTGGCATTCTTGTGCAGTAATTTGGGGTCAAGTGGAATTTTATCAGTGCGGTCAATCCATCCCTTTACAACCAAAAAAAGAGATTATAGGAAGCAGCAGCCAAATATATGTTGTTTTGTCTCAAATTGATTTACATTCCCGTTCTATCTTCATTAAAGGACCCAAATGTTGTTTCCTCATCAAAAACATACCTGGAGTTGTATTTTGTTTCATTCGCACATGTTTAACACACAAACTTTGCATATTTTGGCCTTGTTCTTCTATCAAACGGAAAACACTCTGTTCCACCTTGTGGTTGTGTTTTTAAACTCCATACATCTTCACTAGACTCATTTGGATGATTTCAGACCTGGAATTGCCAATCTCTACTAAATGTAAGGGGAAAAGTAGCTGTTGACTTGAAAACTACCACTACTTGACATCATAAAGTGCAACGGAACATTTTGATCTTTAGAAATGTAGACATTAATAATAAAGGGTTACTCAAACATGTGTGAATGAAATAAAACATAACTCCAGGTATTTTTTGATATGGCAACAAACAACATTGTAACATGGAGAAAAGCTCACAAGTCAATTTTTTTCAATAGTTTTTCTGCATAAAGAGTTGTTTTAGTTTTTGCGTGAACTCGCAGTTATTTGACACCAGGCTCTTGCTATTTGCGCTACTTATTTTGAATTTACTATCACCATTTATACTTTTGCTCTTCGTTATTATAATATATTTCGATGTGTGTGCTATTGTGTTCAAATAATTTCCCTTATGGATTAAGAAAGATTGTGTCAAAGTCAAATTGTAGTCTAAACCGTAGTCTTGTGATTGCAGTTGGAGTCAGATACACAGAGATATGTAATAGTTTTGAGAGCTTTTGCCATACACCCTTTTTAGTCATCTAATCAATCTGTAGAAAGTGTCAACCATCACTCAGTAGACAGCATTATAAAAGCCCCATAGCAAACAAGGTGAACATGTCAGCTCAATACATCTGTTCCTTGACACAGTTGTCTTGTTCTACATCAGATTTGCCAGCCCAAGGGATAATGTAAATGAGCAATCTTCTTTAGAGCATGGTTTAAAAAAAATCCTGAAGAAATATGAGTGTCATAGTTGTCAAGTACAGGGTCACAATTGCTATAAATAAAGGCAGTCGTGTGAGGGGGAGCTCAAATGTGAAAACCAAAGCGCTCGCATTGGCTTTTGGGGTTATCTGCCAATGACTTTCAGGAAGTAAACAGTCTCCTCCTCATACACACACACAAACAAACACACACACAAACACACAAGCCAGTGAGTGCAGGGTGTCAAACTGGACACAATTCAATTTTACAGTCCATTTGAACTTCTTGGATGACTTCAACTTCTTGTATTCTTGGTTAAAATTGACCACTTCAAGTGTTAAACAGGTGTAAGAATAAATGTATTTATTTACACTATCACAATGTCTCTGGGTGCTGGGTCCTGTATTGATGTTAAATAAAATTCCCCGGTGTCATACTCTCTCTTCAACTCTTAGACTACTACAATTTATTCTACAACAGTATCTGATTTAATCTGTAAATTTAATCGATAAGTCTCTTGTCAATACAGGAACCATATGCTGAATATCTGTCAGCTTTTGTAAAACTAATATGGGGTTAGTGCACATACATAATCACAATGTATGCAATGTGTTTCCCAACGTCCATGGCCCTTCCTAAATCTAAAATAAATGGGACTAAACATTGTTATAGCAAAATTAGGGGTGTGTAAAAATATTGAAATATTGATATATCATATTGTTTAATGTGAAAATACAGTGTTTAATGTGAAAATACAGTATCAGTATATTTCACTAAATTACTTTGTTACAGCACTACAGTTTCAGGGGAAGGAAACTACGGTAGTTTATGCAACACATTTGACATGTTCAGTGTTGAATATGATTGTGATGATTAAAATGGGTGTGTTTCATATTCACTTTACCAAGAAGTGGTTTTACAAAGACTTTTAGTATCACAGCCATCATTTAGCCATGATTTTTTATTGAACTGTATGAAATCGATTTGAAATATATTGTATTGAATCGACAGTGCACTGTATCGAGATATGTATTGTATCATGGCCCATGTAACGAGGTATGTATTGTACCACAACTTCTTAATACCCAGCTTTAGCTATCACAATTTTATAAAAGAGACTACACTAATCACAAATGACTAGTTAAAAATGCAGGCATTTTTGCTTCTTTTTTCTCTTAAACTGTGTTCAATACATTGCTTCCTGTGTTGTTTGTGTAAACTAAAAAAGGGGAACCAACCAATCATGGGACCAGTCAGAATATTTTTGTGATACATAGGCTTACATATGACAGAGAAAATTTCAAGAAAGAATGAACACATTTCATCTTCATCAGTCCTGAAGCCCCTGATTTTTCGGACTGGTTTAATATTTTTCTAAGTTGTGGAGTTAGCGTCCACAAAAGTACCTGAAGTGATAAACCATAGAAACCTTTGGATTATCACTTAGGGATTTTGAGGGAAGCTTACAACCACACATCATATTAGAAATATACTGAAAAAACACATTAAACAAACTATTAAAACGTAAACTTGAATTTGTTATGTAAAGAGCTCCGAGTAAATATGTAAAGATCATAATTTAAGTGTGAGAGCCTAGTGCCCCCAGCTAAACCCTAACACTTGGTGAATGGTCCTTACACATTCATATCCTCTTAAGTGAACTATTACACAACTGGTATTAACTCGCTACAATGAAATACAGTCTAATGCTGCTTCTGATCAGATACATTACTGTTACTAATTAAAGAAGACATATTATGTAAAACTTTTAAGGGCTTTTAAACATGCTATAGTTGTGTCCCCTCTTCATCTTCTCAGTCTTTGTTAATTTACATGTGTTTAGTAGTCTCCATTCGAGGCACCATTGCTCTGAAAATTCATCTTCATGTGTGTCATAGATCACCATATATCATCACATGACACATGATTTGAAATATTCAAGGAACTCAGCAATAGGAGATCATTGGTTTCAACTTATCATATATTCAACTTATTATTATAATTAAGCTGTGTTAACATATGAATCTTACTAATAATAACTTACACTGACAACAGTATTTTTCCAGGCACGGTGTTCTTGGGCTGACTCATTTACATTAATGATCAATTTCCTTTTCCTCCATTCTGAACATCAAATCATATCACTGACTGTGCTGCCTGCCATTAACAATAAACAATCCCAAGTGATTGAGCAACAATGAGACTTGAATCTGCCTAAGCATTTTATCTGCTTAGACTCTAAGCTCTGAACATTCATCAGCCCATTCTCACTCAGGCACCTGCTGGAACTGGGCTGTCAGAGCTCTCCATAGACTCTACATAAACCCTTTATACAGTCTATGGTGCTCACGTGTGTTTGTGCTATTGCGCACTTCATGTATGATGCTAGAGTATGCAGTTGAATTTTTAGTTTTCTATGACAATGGCAAAAAAATCTTGAGTGCTGAGTTGACAAACACGGCACCCCCCTGTAGTGGTGGGCGATGCTGACAAAACTGAACTGATATCTTCTGAGATTATCCCACTAAGTGAAGATGATCCCAACGATGACACTTATAACAAGGGCTGTATCATTAAGAAGTTGTCGATATACATACCATGATACATAGGCCACATATATTTCAAATCAATTTGATATGGTTCAATAAAAAATTATGGCTAAATGATGGCTGTGATATTACCACTTCTGGTGCAAAGTTAATATGAAACACATCCATTTTAATCATCAAAAACTGTGAATATGCCAAATGATTTTCCTTTCACTAAATAAGCAACAAAACTGTAGCATGTAACAAAATAATTTAGTAAAAGATACAAAAAAAATACTCTTGGCAATATATCGATACAGCAGCCCACAATACTAATACTGTATCGATCATTAAACAATACAATATTTCGATATTTCTGCACACCGCAATTTATAACCTTATTTGAAAGAATACTCTGCATTTGCTATCATCTTATCTGCAATCGTTTTAATCATATTCTATTTTTGCACACTGAATACCACTGTAAATTTAGCATCATGCAGTGATGTAACTACAAGTTTATAGGGTGTCAGTCACATCTCACCAGTTCTTTAAGTCACTCCACAGTCAAAAAGAGAGACTGAACTAAACACATGGTAGACTGCTTTGGGACAGATTGGCATCTCTCCTGACATGCTCCGGATTGCACTGGGCCAGGGGCCAGCTCCAGGGGCCATCTGGGGCCTGACCCACTCCGGACCGCACTGGGCCAGGGGACAGCTGGGCGTAGGCTGCACGCTGCTAACCAGTTAGCTCTAGCTAGCATTTCTCCGCTAACTTATTGTGCGCTAGCCCCAAATGTAATGTCATCCAGGACTTAATGCAGATGTATTATTGTCATTTCGTATGTAAAAGGCAAACACAAATAATCATATAAGTGTGTTTAGCCCACGCACAGCGATCGAGTCAAATTAATGTTATATTGTTTGTTGTAAGAGCATCCAGCACATCCATCAGTGACATCCACCCATTACATCAGCAGCAGCGAGGCAAGAGCGGCGCGTTTAGGGTTAAAATATTAAAAATAAACTCACCAACAACCTCTGCTCCACTTCTGATGCTGTGTTTTGACGTGTCTTAACTCTTGCTTCCCCAGAGAGCCGCTGCTGTGGGTGACAGTGCGATCCCAAATGAAAACGGACACTACAAATGTGCTGCCTTCCCTAAAGCCGTGCGGCGGGGGGGGAACTTCATCTCACGCAGCCGACGGTAGTGGGTCTGGATGGGGTACAAGAAAGAGGCAATCCGCTGATCCAACTGGAAAACGGACGGGACCGAAGAGGAGGAAACGTGATTGGGAATGGTGATGTTCGAGTAGCCGGAGGAGATCTGATAAAGGCTTTCACGTCGCGCGTTGGTTAGCCGAAAAACAGCCGCGGGAGACGGGAGGACTGGCGGATGGCTATGCACGGCGCGCACGTACCACTCCACGGGGGTAGCAGGACCAGCAGGGTGAGACAGACCCCACCTCCTTCTTCTGCCGTACTCTTCGAGCGGTGGTGAATGGAGCTAGAGGTAGGGGGACAGCGTGTCCACGGGAGAGATGCTCGTAGGAAACACGAAGGGAGGGGGCTGGCTGCACATGGTCACGTAGCAGAATGTAAACGAGCCTGGAGTACAGCTACCACTTAAAGAGGTAGCTCCCTGTTTTCACTAATTCAATTTTAGTAGAGAAATAAGCTCAGGAGCAAAAGAAATTGGCATCAATACCAAATCTCTAAGGCCATTACTGTTTACCCGACTTAGTCCAGGCCTTGAACATTAGACCCGCGTCCCATGGCTGGGATTCAGATGATGTCGATTGGGATTTGATACACAAGATTCAAATCCAGATTTGAAAATTCAAACCTGCGTGTTTTTTTTTTTTTTTTTTTTGCACTTTTGGGTATTTCAAAACTTTACAGCAAAATTTGGAAATCCGGATCATTTTGGTCTGTAGAGTTTTGAAATACTGGCCCCAGATCACAAACAGCATAGGACTTTAACCTCTATTAAGTCCATTAGAATGAGCCTTCTATTCTTAATATACAGATGTGGGTTATGATAGAGGACGTTGTTATGACTAGGAGTATGAGACAATCATCGCATTCTTCTAGAAAATTTTTCCACACATGTGAAAAAATATGACTTCAAATCATTTAGGGTTTGGGTAGACTGCCTCTATTAACAATCAACCTTGCTCCTGTTTGCTTTTTCAAAAACGCACAAGTGACCTTTGGCCATAAGTGTATTGTCGGCAATGCAAAGCAAATTTATACAAAGAAAACAGGGGCTGAAGTCTGAGTATCTAAATCACAGGATTACAACATTTCCTCTGAGATTACGGTATACAGTAGACTAGTAACTCAAAAATTTAGATTGCAATATTTTGAAAATGGGCTTCAATAGGAGACAGATGACTACTTCCATTCACAATAAAGTGTTGCCTTGGATCTCCAGGAAGATACAAATACTGCAAACCACTCTGCCATCATGAAACATGAAAAAACAAGCTTTTGAATGTTTAGGCAATTCATTATTGTCTTGTATTTTAAAATAGCCTAACTTGATTACTCATTTTAATCTGTGTGTTTATGTAACATGTAATTTCTATTGACACCTCTATGAGTCATGTTCAACTAGTTTGAGGTTTCTGTGTTAAAAATATAACTCTGTAGCAGTGCTTCCCATTAATAGAAGAGACTATTGTGCCCCTGTAATCTGAAATTCTCCACCATTGTCTAAAAATAACATGAACTAATCACTGGCATAACAAAATTTCACTTTGTTGTTCCTTCTTTTGTCAAAGTAACTATACTGTTCAAAAACGCTGCTTAAATATGAAATGCAGGCAATAAGTTGTCGTTTTAACACTCAATAACATTACTATGTACTCAATAACATTTCTAGTGGAGGGTCTGCCACCTGGTGTATCCATGGAAATGTTATAGCTTTGTCTAGAATGTTCCACAGTATAGATTAAATCTATTTAATACAAGGGAGACAAGCAGGTTACAGCACTACGATATATTATAATTCAGATCTGTGGAGAGACGCCCCTATTCACAGAAGGAATTTTTGTATTTTTGATCAATAGAAACACCCTTAATTAATAAATGTATATAGATATTTCTGTTTAATGCCATACCATGGTACATTCCAAGCAAAGCAATAGCATCTCCATGGAGACAAATAGGAAGCCGACCCTCCACCAGAAAAGTTGCAGAGTGCACCTTTAAATTCCATAAATTGTATGGAAGAAAATTATTAATCTGGCTAGTATTTGTGCCACCATAGTCTGCGCAACTTTTGTGGTGGAGGGTCTGCCATCTGCTTGTCTCCATGGAGATGAACATATTGGTCTAAGCATTTATTCATTACGGGTGTTTGTGTTGCCCAAAAATACAATAATTTCTTCTGGTAATAGGGTCGACTCTCCATAGATCTGACTTGTAATTTAGCGTAGGGCTGTAACCTGCTTGTCTAACCTGCAATAGATAGGTTTAATTTATACTATGGAACATTCTAGACAAAGCAATAACATCTCCATGGAGACAAGCAGGTGACAGAGCCTCCACTAGAAATGTTACACAGTGCACCTTTAAGAAACATATTTTACACAACTGCAGGACATTTATCGCCAGTTGAGATATGGTGTTGATAGATACATGACTCATCCAGATCAGCCCATAGGTCTTATTATTATGCCTATACTGCACCAGAACACATATCACAGAGATACTGTGAGGTAATGTGAGAACTTCCTGTGACACATTTTTTGTAAATTGTCCAGTTTTCTCACACACCATCTCCCACGTTTAAAGAGGAGTGCACTTCCTCCTCCCAAATATGAATACCGTACCCAGGAAGCCACACTTTGGCCACCCAGTCTGCAGGGACTTCATTTCCTTTGAAAGCAGTGGAGGAGCACAGCCATGCCCTGATGCACTATGAGAGCATGTCAATGAGGTGCAAATGACAGGGCTGCATTGTGAGATGGGCACCGAGCGGGAGTGCCATGTGACGGTCCTGAATGGGCTGCCGGGGGTGGGCAGGGGGCAGGATGGCAGTGTCCACAATGGGCCATTGAAGGGCTGCAGACGAGGTACAAGACTGGCACTGGTCTTCCTTCCCTTCCAGGACAGCAGGAGGAAACTGCTGCTTGGTACTGACTCAATGCAGGATTATTGTGAAGAATTGGAGCAAGGAGTTTTATTACCACAATGTTATACTTCCTTAGTCTATTCATGACTGTCTTATACTCATGCATAATGGCCTTCCTGTTGAATTAAATGGAGAAGAAGTGGTGCTTGGGGACAAGAGTTTAAAGTGAGATATATGGTACAGAAATTAACCCCGTTTCATTTGTAATGACAACCATGCAAGAGGAAGCAGCCTATATAGACAAAACAAAGGGCTTATACATTATATCTACAGCATACATGAATCATCCATATTGTTGCTTCTAAAATATAACATTTTATATTTAAGTTATTCAGTCAAATTCAATATCTTTTTCTTTCTTTTTGTTTGTTTTGCTTTTAATTTCTTTCAGATACCCATTACCAATACTATGTTAGAAACATAATTTAACATGACACACTATTCAATAATAATAATGCACTTAAAAGGGAAGGAGACTGGGGTTGTACACGTAAACTGTATAAATGGTTGTACACTATTTGCTGACCTCTAGTGGTGGAACATAGTAAGCAAACGGGTTGGGGTTAGTACATGTTTACACCATGCACAACTGATATAGTCATCCTATTTTTTAACATAACCTGAAAACACACCTGTATTCACTTTTCCTGATGTACTGTAAATCTGTGTAATGTAAATGTAATGTATACAATATCCTGCTTCAAAACAACACAGTATAATATAAGTTCTATCTGAAAAAGAGTGACAATATTTTCAATTACATTTTTAATAGGTGCTTAAATAGTTTTCTGTGTTTTTCCCAGTAATAAGGAGGCTATTGTGGTTCCCTATAGCCTACACATCTTAGAAATAAATTGGTCTTAAAGGTGCACTGTGTAACTTTTTGTAACGTTTGTTTCTACAGATATGTTAATGCTTTGGTTTAACTTGTCCATAGTTTTGCAGGCATTTATTGCTCAAAAATGTCTTGAAAAGCATTAATTCTTCACAAATCTAACCTGTAATTTGGCTTGCAAGTCTCCATGGAGATTCATAAGTTTATGGCCTTACTGTGGAACAATCTAGGCACATATCCATGGAGACAAGCAGGTGACCTTTCAGCAAGTCACACACAGTGCACCTTTAAAATTATCCTTTTTTGTTGTATTATAATGAATACATAAAATGTATTTTTCATCTAATATTTAATTACTTTTTATTCACATAAGGATTCCTGTGCCACCATAGCCTCAGCATAAACCTGTGGAAAAACTGGGTTTCTTTTTACTGCCAATCTCATAAATAACTGAATTTTGCTATGGACTAATATTTGCCTCTAGAGGGCGCAGTCGTACTATTTTGCCTATTACAGTGTTTAAAACCAATCGTGATGTACAACTTACAGTACCTTTATTTGTTATATTTGGAACTTTAATTTAGTCAGTTGCACAATACTGAACCAATACAAATGAACAGAAGTAAGAATAGATTTAAGCGTGTCGTAATCTTATTATAAAGAGTGTACTAGCCTTAAGTTTGTAAAGTTGGATGGATTCCTTATCATATTTTAGCCTTTTTAATGGTTTATTTATGAGATACTGTTAGATTCTGCACTTGGGTACTTGGGTACTGTATGTTTTGTAACTGGATTCATGTAGGCACATAGCTGCAGAGTCCTCAGACCAGATCATGTGACAAACATTGGGCAGATGGAAATACAAGTGGTTTTGCTGACCTCATGTGTAGGGACTTCAGTTCTGAACTGTTGAACTGTGCATGTATACAGGAAGTTTACAGATTTTTCCTCCCCCCCTTTTTTTTTTTTTTTTTTGCCATTTTCTCAGTCACTTGTAATCACTCATCCTGCCAAGGTATAAAGATAGTGCAGCTGTTTGAATTTCCGTAGTTTCCAAAATTGGTCTACATAGGAGCAGCTGGACAAACTGTAATGCATCATTCTATACAAAAACAAAATTCCAAACAAAATAGCATCAATGTTTTCAGCAATCATCTTTAAAGGGCCTGTGTAATGATATTTTCTGATCTATGTTATAATGCTGTTTCTTCATCAAAAACGTATCTGGAGTTGTATTTGTTCCATTCATACATGTTTAACAACCAAATCCTGTATATTTCGGCTTAGTTCTTCTCGCAAACAAAAACTCAAAAGTATTACTTTATTGTCTTATCTATGTTATAATGGTGTTTCCTCATCACAAACATGCCTAGAGTTGTGTTTTGTTTCATTTACACATGTTTAACACACAAACCCACAAACACAAACAACACTTGTGATGTCATGTGGTGATAAAGGAAATGCTCCACTGTGTTTTTTGTTAGTTTTTTAGTGATGGACGTCACAGAAAGAACAGTTTTTCACAGCAGAATGCAGTCAGTGGTTTCATATTACAAATGATTTAACAGGAATTAGTCATAAAATAGGATCAGAAAAGTGAGATGGAGAGTAAATTACCAGGCAACAGTTTGAAACTGGATTCAACAGTTAAACCGTCGAGCTGTACACAATCTATCAATGAAATACTGTCCCACTTTAACTGTAGGCTTTGAACTGTTTGTTTGAATTGTATTTAACTTGTTTATGTTTTAAGGTGACATTGAGTGTCCAGAAAGACGCCTAATAAATAAAATGTATTATTATTCTAAACAATGTCAGTGAGTTAATTTAACAGTAATCTTTAATGGAACTTTTTTTTAAAGTTCCACTGTGTTTTTAAACTCCATACACCTTCACTAGAATCATTTGAATAATTTTAGCCCTGGAATCACCAATCTCTACTGACCCAAAGGTTAAAGGTAGCTGTTAACTTGAAAACTACCATTACATGACATCACAAAATAGAACAGAGCATTTTGAGCTTTGGAGATGTACATGGAGTATCCATCCATCCATCTTCTTCCGCTTATCCAGGGCTGGGTCGCGGGGGCAGCAGTCTAAGCAGGGGCTCCCAAGCTTCCCTCTCCCCTGCCACTTCCTGTAGCTCTTCCGGAGGGACCCTGAGGTGTTCTCAGGCCAGCCGAGAGACCTAATCTCTCCAGGGTGTCCTGGGTCTTCCCCGGGGCCTCCTTCTGGTGGGACATGCCCAGAACACCTCCCGAGGGAGGCGTCCAGGAGGCATCCGGACCAGATGCCTGAGCCAGCTCAGCTGCTCCTCTCGACGTGGAGGAGCAGTGACTCTACTCCGAGGTCCTCCCGTGTGACCGAGCTCCTCACCCTATCTCTAAGGGAGCGCCTGGCCACTCTCCGGAGGAAACTCATTTCAGCCGCTTGTATTGGCGATCTCATCCTTTCGGTCACTACCCAGAGCTCATGACCATAGGTGAGGGGAGGAATGTAGATTGACTGGTAAATCGAGAGCATCACCTTTCGGCTCAGCTCCTTCTTCACCACAACAGTCCGATACAGCGACTGCATCACTGCCGACGCTGCACCAATCCACCTGTCAATCCCCACCCACCCGGAGAGGGCAAGCCACCTTTTTCGTCGAGAACCATGACCTCGGATTTGGAACAGCTGATTCTCATCCCAGCCGTTTCACACTCGGCTGCAAACCGCCCCAGTGCACGCTGAAGGTCCTGGTTCGATGAAGCCAACAGGACAACATCATCCGCAAAAAGCAGCGATGAGATCCTGTGGTCCCCGAACTGGACCCCCTCCGGCCCCTGGCTGCATGTAGAAATTCTGTCCAGAAATACAATGAACAGAACCGGTGACAAAGGGCAGCCCTGGCGGAGTCCAACATGCGCCGGGAACAGGTCTGACTTACTGCCGGCAATGCGAACACAGCTCTTGCTCCGGTCATACAGGGACCAGACAGCCCTTAGCAAAGGGCCCCGGACCCCATACTCCCGGAGCACCCCCCACAGGGCACCACGAGGGACACGGTCGAATGCCTTCTCCAGGTCCACAAAGCACATGTGGACTGGTTTGGCAAACTCCCATGAACCCTCGAGCACCTAATGGAAGGTGTAGAGCTGGTCCAGTGTTCCACGACCAGGCCGAAAACCACACTGCTCCTCTTGGATCCGAGGTTCGACTATTGGTCAGACTCTCCTCTCCAGTACCCTGGCATAGACTTTACCGGGGAGGCTGAGGAGTGTGATTTCCCTGTAGTTGGAACACAACCTCCGGTCCCCCTTCTTATACAGAGGGTCCACCACCCCGGTCTGCCAGTCCAGAGGTACGGTTCCCGATCGCAATGCGATGTTGCAGAGACGTGTCAGCCAAGAAAGCCCAACAACATCCAGAGACTTAAGGTACTCAGGACGGATCTCATCCACCCCCGGAGCCTTGCCACCAAGGAGCTTTCCAACCACCTCAGTGACTTTGGCCAGGGTGATGGACGAGTCCACCTCTGGGTTCCCAGCCTCGGCCTCCTCTTTGGAAGACGTGACAGTGGGATTGAGGAGATCCCCAAAGTATTCCTTCTACCGCCCAACAACATCCCCAGTTGAGGTAAGCAGCTTCCCCCCCCCCCCCCAGTGTTGGTGAAGCACTGCTTCCCCCTCCTGAGGTTTGCCAGAATTTCCTTGGAATTTCCTTGGAATTTCCATGGTCTCCCCAAACTCCTTCCAAACCCGAGTTTTTGCCTCTGCACCTGCCCGGGATGCAGCACGCTTGGCCAGCTGGTAACTGTTAGCTGCCTCAGGAGTCCCCCGAGCCAGCAAGGCCCGATAGGACCCCTTCAGCTTGACAGCATCCCTTACTTCCTTCGGGTGTCCAACAACGGGTTTGGGGATTGTTGCTGCGACAGGCACAGCAGACCTTACGGCTAAAGCTACGAGCGGCCGCATCGACAATAGAGGCCGAGAACGAAGCCCACTTGGACTCCATGTCCCCAGCCTCCCCCGGGATCCGGGAGAAGCTCTCCCGGAGTTGAAGGCCGCACTGACAAGGATTCCGCCATACGTTCCCAACAGTCCCCCACGATACGCTTGGGCCTGCCAGGTCTTTCCGGCTTCTTCCTCCGCCAGCGAACCCAACTCACCACCAGGTGGTGATCAGTTGACAGCTCTGCCCCTCTCTTCACCCAAGTGTCCAAGACACACGGCCGGAGGTCAGATGACACGACAACAAAGTCGATCATTGACCTCAGGCCTAGGGAGTCCTGGTGCCACATGCACAGATGGACCCCCTTGTGCTCGAACATGGTGTTTGTTATGGACAAACCGTGACTAGCACAGAAGTCCAATAACAGAACACCACTCGGGTTCAGATCAGGGAGGCTGTTCCTCCCTATCACCCCTCTCCAAGTGTCACTGTCATTGCCCACGTCGGCGCTGAAGTCCCCGAGTAGAACAACGGAATCCCCGGTTGGTGCACTATTCAGTACCCCTCCCAGAGACTCCAAGAAGGCTGGGTACTCTGTACTGCTGTTCGGCCCGTAGGCCGACACCACAGTGAGAGACCTGTCCCTGACCCGAAGGTGCAGGGACAGGTCCTCTCGTTCACCGGGGTGAACTCCAACACACATAGCGGCTGAGCTATGGGGCGATGAGCAGGCCCACACCAGCTTGCCACCGCACCCCGCAGCCAACGCCAGAGAAATGGAGAGTCCAACCCCTCTCAAGGAGTTGGGTTCCAGAGCCTAAGCTGTGTGTGGAGGTGAGGCCGACTATATCTAGCCGGTAACGCTCGACCTCCCGCACAAGCTCAGGCTCCTTACCCCCCAGCAAGGTGACATTCCATGTCCCCAGAGCTAGTCTCCATGTCCGGAGATCCAGTCCCCGTGGCCCCTGCCTTCAACTGCCCCCCAGATCTCTCTGCACCTGGCCCCTATGGCTCCTCTTGAGGATAGTGGGTCCAGGGGAGGGCGGTCTCACATCGTCCCTTCGAGCTGTGACCAGCCGGGCTCCGTGGGACAAGGCCCGGCCACCAGGCACTCGCCCTTGAGTGCTCACCCCAGGCCTGGGTCCCCGGTGACGCCGATCCGGGCGACATAACTGGCCTCTGAATAGAACTCATCATAAAGGGCTTCTGAACCGCTCTTCGTCTGACCTGTCCCCCCGGACCTGTTTGCCTTGGGTGACCCTACCAGGGGCATAATGCCCCCGACAACATAGCTCCTGGGATCATTCAGGCACTCAAACCCCTCCACCACGTTAAGGTGGCGGTTCGAGGAGGGGCACACGGATTAAGGAACCAAGATTATTCAAACGTGTGAATGAAACAAAACAGAACTCCAAGTACCGGTATGTATTTGATGAGATAACAGCATGGGAAGGCTAAAATCAATCAAAAAAGAATCAATTTTGCCTAGTATGCGACCTGTAAAACTCCACTTTTGTTGTGTGTGATGGCATAAGATGTGCTAACAGTGTTAATAAAAAGAGAAATCAGCTCTCATATTTAGAGCGTCTGATCTATGGAGCATATGGGAAGCAACAGGTAGGGACTGTCCCATGTAGGGTGAGATGACGTGGGTTGGGTGTGGGCCTCTCATCCCTTTCCTGGTTGTCCCAAATATATGGTGCAGCTGTGATCACAGGTCAAGTACCTTGTGGAGGGGTACAGGAAGTTCGGCCTATGTCCCATTCATAAGAGTAAAAGCACCGGATGGAGGGACCTCAGCCACACACGCACGTCGGGTGATCTCTGCCATGATTAGGATTACAAAAGGATGTCTATGTTTATTGGAAGTTTATTGTTTTTGTTACTTGTCAATCAATGTGAAAACAACAAAAATGTACCAGGGAAAATTCTTTCATATTTATCTTAAATGTAGAAGGTAGTAAAAAAGAAAACACTGAATGAGAAGTGTGTCTCCTTTGACTGGTGTTGTACACTTACAGTCAAAGGTTAGAACACACATTCAATGTTTTGATGAGGATTTGAATATAAAATATATTGAAGAAAAAATTGCTTGTTATTTTATTTTTGTTTTTGCTACCTAATTCCCTCTATCTTGCTTCATATAGTTGATATCTTGTGTATGTGTATAAAATGTGGAAAGTAATCAAAATAAAGACAGTAAAAAAGATAGGGTGTGTCCACACTTTGGACCGGTAGTGTATGTAAATAAAAAATGACAACATAAAAATAGTGTAACAATGACAAAGGTTATGGCGTAATTGTTTTCATTTGACCTGCATCACAAAAGCACAGGGCGTAACAGTAACTTACACTGTAATTTACCCTTCCAGGATATGGCACCACAGACGCATGACTGAATAGAGTAATATATTCTTAAGTGTTATATTTTACAAAACTAAAATCCTTGCATTGATAGAGGAGATAGAGGAGTAACCTGGACTCACAAAATCTAGAACAGAGCCTGTATAGTGTATAGCTTAGGCCAGCCTGAGTAACAAAAGTAACAGGTTGTCATATACTTCATACTGTAAACTATAGGCCACTGACCATACATTTGCATTGGATTAAGCATTTATTATGCTTTTTTCCTAATCTGTTATAATGTTGTTTCCTCATCACAAACATACCTGGAGTTGTGTTTTGTTTCATTCACTTATGTTTAACACACACACCCTGCATATTTAGACTGAGTTCTTTTCTCTAACTGAAAACACTCTGCTCCACCTTGTGATGTCATGTGGTAAAATCCACTGTGTTTTTAAACTCCATACACCTTCACTAGAATCATTTGGATGATTTCAGACCTAAAATTGCCAATCTCTACTGAACACAAGGTAAAAGGAGCTGTTAACTTGAAAACAACCACTAGGTATGACATCACAAGGTGGAACAGAGTGTTTTGAGCTTTGGGAATGTAGACAGAATGATATTAAAGGATTACTCAAGCATGTGTGAATAAAATAAAACACAACTCTAGTTATATTTTTGAAATAACAGTATTATCACATGGCTTAAAGCTCACAAGTCGATTCGATTTTGTGTAATATAGGACTTTTAAACTTTAAGTTCAGTTTCTTTCTTTAGTGCCATAACTCACAATTCAACTTCCTTCCTTCCTGAACCCACATCAACCAGTGTCTTTCCCCATTTGTAATATTTCCTGAAGGTGTCAATGCAAAAGGCAAAAAGTTCACTTTTTTAACCTTTAACATTAGGGTTGCACTTAAATGTATTGTATATTGTAATTAATGATAGTGACAGGGGGTTCACTATTTCTGACAGTGAGATAGTTCCTCTGTCTTTGGTACTTAAGTAAAAGTACAGATACAGGGGCAAAATATTACTCACGTAAAAGTGAAAGTGTCACATGACAAATCTACTTAAGCAAAATATTGAAGTACCTGTTTAAAAATGTACTTTAAGAGCAAAAAGTATTTTGCAGCATTTTTTGAACAATTAAAGCTTCAAATGCAGTGATTTTGATACAGAATTTAGCTGATTTTTAGTGAAATTTCTAGCTATTTTTGTGTATTTGATTTTGCTCAAAGTTGGAACGTTAGCTCAAATTAATTGTGATACAAATAAGTCTCCGTCATTTCAGCAGGTCTCACACAGTACAGAAAAATACCTTTTACTTTCAGTTTCAGTGTAGTGGAATAGAAAGTACAGATACCAACACTCTAATGAAGTAAAAATAAAAGGTATTCACTGTAAAATTTACTTAAGTACAGATACCTAAAAATTTGACTTAAGTATTCCACTACTTCCACCGCTGATTGTAGTATAGCAGTACTGTAGTACTGTAGTATTGTAAAAGCCTGTGGTATTGGCTGGTGAGGTAAGGTGTAATATTTCTGGTAACAAAACTTGGTTCAAAGAGATTTTGAAGCCACTGTCTGGAACTTTTCCATCTTAACACACCCACCATATTTCCTGTTCTTTGACACCAAGGTTATGTAAAAGGGAAAAAAAAGCAAATACCTAATTGCCAAATATGTTTGTGAATAGGAATTAAAATGGCCAATATCAGTTTAAAGAGAGTAACATAACAAAATGGCCCATTCAAAAATCTGTTTTCATCATTATCAAACAATGGTGGAGTTGATTCTGGCATTTGAGTGTAGGCTGTAGCTGTGCTGAAATTATGAATTGCCCACAAATCTATTTTACGAAGGCAGTAAAGACAATCATGGGCCAATACTGATACCAATCAATCAACTTTATTTGGCACAGGAGAGAGAATTCAATGTTTCACTCATTCATTCATTCATTTATTCATTTATTTATTTATTTATTTATTTATTTATTTATTTATTTATTTATTTATTTATTTATTTATTTATTTATTTATTTATTTATTTATTTATTTATTTATTTATTCCCACAGCCTTGCCAAGTTGCCACTCTGTGTAACAAAAATAAGTGAGCCAAGGGTACTTGGAGCAGAGCAGAGGTGGGGGAGGGTTGGGGGAGTGAATTAACAACAATAAAAAGTTCAGACCACAGGCCAAGATGTTGCGCAAGTGGTGGTGTGATCGCGTTGAGCAAAACATAGAAAAAAAGCGAAAGTTAGGAAAAATGACTAAGACAAATCTATAATACACATTTGCAGTTTTAAAAATGTGATTGCAGAGATCAAAGATATTTTGTGTTCTGGCACCTGCTTGTCTCCATGAAGATAAATTGTCCACAGTTTGGCAATAAACTCATTTATGTGTTACCAACAGGTGTTTTGTGTAAAAACACCCTGAAAAATATGCATTGTTACTGTAAGTGACCTCACCTCCCCACAGATTTGGCCTGTAACTTTCGATGGTGAATTGTCTCCATGGAGAAAAGTCTCATAAATGGCATACTGCGGAACATAGGCAAAGCAATAACATCACCACAGATACAATATATGGGGACTTGACACCAGTAAGGTTAGTGAAACATTCTCATTTATTTTGCCTTAATTATCAATTCACTTTAAGGTTCCTGGGTCCTCCGTTAAACTAGTGAAGGTGTATGGAGTTTAAAAACACAGTGGAGCATTTCCTGTATTACACATGACATCACAAGGTGGAAGTGTTTTCAGGATCCTGTGATCACTATGAGTGATCATGGTCCTGTTAAGGAGATTGATTTTCAACAAAAAGGTGAGTGACTAACTGAAAAACTGTTGGCTTATGTTAGCTAGATTGTGACTGTAATGTTATTTGAGAGGATCAGATTGTATTAAATAAAGCTCAGATTAAAGTCTGATAGAGCCTCAGATAGAGGAGAGCCTAAAGTTTGCATCAGACCCTCGGGGGAATGTTGATGACATCAGCTGTAAAATATCAGTTGTTCTCCTGTGCCGCGTGATTTGTTGTTTGCATGTTTCTCAGGACTTTGCCTTGTGCCTGTTGTTGCCGGGGGACGGCAGAACAGCTCAGAGCTCGCTGACTCTGAACTCAGTCAAAGAGTTCCTGTGCAATGGTCCAATGAAAAGGGCACTTTCATCCCTCTCTCTGGTTGTGTGGCTGTGCAAGTGAGCAACAGGGCGGCGCTCAAAGCTCGGATAATACAGTAACCCAACGCTGGACAGACTCACAATGTGCTGTCTCTGTGTCCTGCTAAAGACGGGCAAACAGAGGGGCCCTTTGCCTCCAACCAACTGCTTCACAAGCCCCACATCACCAGCCCTGGTCTCCATTCAGACACACACATGTGACCCCATGTGCCCGTCATCTCACATCATTAAGGGCAACAACTAATTACGATTGCAAAAGAACATGTGTTCAGTGACCTCCAGTCCAGCTCCTGATGATTGGATAATACACAAGAATTAGTTACTTATACTCTCCATGCTAAAGTGTGAATGTGGTGC
Organism: Odontamblyopus lacepedii; assembly: GCA_034769755.1. Classification (NCBI taxonomy): domain Eukaryota; kingdom Metazoa; phylum Chordata; class Actinopteri; order Gobiiformes; family Gobiidae; genus Odontamblyopus; species Odontamblyopus lacepedii. The sequence goes on along the minus strand of CM068353.1, from coordinate 22,039,529 downwards.
ATGTGAAGTAAAAAACAACACAAAGTTAATCAATAGAACAATTAAGTTCAAGAAAACTAAATGGCATACGGAGATTCTATTAGTAGAATGTATGACTGATGCCTCATTCGCTCAGATTATTCTCTCATTTGAAAAAATAGCTGTGCGAGTGTAATTTATATTTAAAATGAACATGATTGCTCGATGGATGTTATGCACTTGAGAATAATAATAATGATGATCACATAATAACTATAATGAAAAGCTTAGCCTGAATAGCCCTTACTGTATTTCATCTCTTATTAAGTGATTTGTGTGGACATCTGATGTGCCGCCTATGACGTCTCTTAATTTAACAAGAGTTTAAAATAGCTACGCCAACGCAGCCTCAGGTCATAAATGCATTTATGCAAAGGTCACTCACTAGAACCTGTTGCATTCTGGGAGGGAACTCTGATATACAGTTGTTATGCTTTGTAATGTTGTAAGCCTATGTAGGTGAGCTGCGACAGAATACCTTTAGTTTTATATTGCAACAGCATGGCTGTTTTAACAATACTCCCATCCTCACAGGCATGGGGCAAAACGCTGCGTTTATGTGGTGGAGCAGCAGCTCTACTCTAAGATCCTTGTGAGTGACAAACTATCTTGTCTTTTACGCCATTAAAATCATGACCATTAGAACAAACTGGAAGCATGGCCTCAGAGTTGGAAATGCTAATTTTTGTCTTTACCTCTGTAAAGACTAGGGATCCAATAAATAATTAAATAAAGAAAGAAAGAAAGAAAGAAAGAAAGAAAGAAAGAAAGAAAGAAAGAAATAAGACTAAGAACCTACTTAGAGGCCCAAACTATGGGAGAAGCCCCAAGAGTGCCTAACATTTTATTGCAAATGATGAAACATCTTGCTGTGCACTTAACCCTTTAGGTGTCAGAGGTTTTTTCCTAAAATGTTCGATTTTGACATCTTAAGAAAACAGCTGGATAACGTTATATATATATCAAAAAAGAGATCTAGCCCCTCCTATGCTGGTATATGGTTCCTACAATTTATTCGTAATTGTAATTTAATGTTTTTATTTGATGTGAGTAGGCCTACTAGACATAAAGTTAGCGGATATGATTTATTTATAGCTAAGCTTAACTGTCAGTGAAAAAGTAAAGGCTCCATGAAGGTTTAGGCCAGCACTGCATTTGTGAACTGGTGTGACTGACTGTTTTCCTCCTGGTCATACAGGGACTGGACAGCAGTGAGAGAGCCACAGAGAACCCAGGACCCATTCTTCCAGAGTACCTCCTGAAGCATGCCACAAGAGATACTGTCAAAGACCTCCAAACTTCCAGTTAAATAACTCAAAATAACTCCATAGCTCTTCCTGCCGAAACAAAGCAAACCAGGAAAGGAGATAAACTGAGAGATAAACTTTGACTGTGATTATTGAGAAACACATCCACACTGATGACGTCAGAGACCAGCCCCTCTGATTCATGCACATGACTTCCTGCTCATTCAGCCCTGCACCTACAACACTGAGGGGAGAGGAAGCAGTAACGCCAGGGCATCTAAGGTTTTTTGTGTGTTCATTTGCTCCTTTCACTGCAAAAACTAAAATCTAGCCAAGTCAATTACTGAATTAGAAAAGTTTTATCATGATTTGAGCTAATTTCACTTGCCAAAGACTTTTTGTTGCTACAATAAGAAAAACAACTCTTTGTATTCTAATCAGAAACAAAATGTAATGTTGCTTGATGTAAGAAAAACACTTATTCCACTGGTAGAATATTTTACTTGTTATGTTGAATGTTCTTATTTTAAGTCTTTTATTTTAGTGGTTGGTTTTACAATTGAACCAGTTGATATTTGAATTACAGCAACTTATACTCAAAAATGTTTTAAGACTCATCCTTTATTTAATTTCATGACCAGTATTCAGCCTGTTTACACCTTCACATTGGGTTAAGAGGCTGTTAGTGTGTCATATTTAACACATATTTGACACATTTTAATGCCAGGTCAGGTCTATAAATATATAAACATCTATGGTAAAGTCTCTTGACCGCTCTTCTATTGATCACTAAATTCACACCTTGCACTTTCAACACGTGGCTTACCAAAACTGAGGTCTAAGTGCATCTTCTTCTTCTTCTTCTTCTTCCCTTTTTCATGATCTGCATCCTCTTTTCTTAAACGGTAAACATCATGTCTTCCTTTACAACATCTTTATTTTTTTTATATGCAAAAGTCCAATATTGTCTTTCCAGTTTATTCACTATTTTCTCCTCTGTATATCTCTTTGTAGCTCTGATCTATATTCCTTTATTATAATTATTTTTAATGTAAGATACATTTAATGCCATAATAATAAATAATAAATAAAAATTGAGCCAAAGCGATGACATCTCCATGGTGACAGCAGATAAAAATAAGGTAAAAATAGACAGTTGTTCCAGATTTGGTTCTGCTTTGATTGTGGGTATGGTTTAGTTCTCGGTTATAGACTGAAATTAGTTCCAGTGTAGTCTCAAATCAGGACCAGTTTAGTCCTGGTTCAGTTGAGGACACAGGATCCTGGTTTGGTCCTGGTTTAGGCACCATTTAGTCCTGATATTAGATTGTTCTGGTTTGGTCTCATTTGATCACACTGAGTTTCTTTCTGTTTAATCCTGTCGTATTGCTCATTTGAGAAAGAAGGCAGAACACAGACTAAATATGCAGGTGACTGAAACAAAACACAACTCTGGATATGTTTTTGACAAGGTAACAACATTATAACATGACTAAAAGCTCACAAGAGTCAATTTTGCGTAATATAGGGCCTTTAAAATGACTAAAAAGATTACTGCAAAAAAGTGAATCATTTGTTAAACCTCTCCAGAAGTCTGTTGTAAATAAAAGGGAAATGAGAAGTGTTTTTTCTCCTAAAATTTATCAGAAATGATAGTCATTACATGCGGTATAAAAGCTAAGTCATCTACACCTTTCCCAAGAACAGCTTCTGAGACAGTGTGTGAATGTGATTGGTGGAGTTTTGAGGCCTATAATCAGCCTGTTTTAAAGATACACGGTGTAACTTTTAGTGGAGGGTGCATCCACTACTTGTCTTCATGGAGATGTTATTGCTTTCCCTGGAATGTTCCATGGTATGACATTAAACACGTCCTTCTAGCATTCATTACGGGTGTTTCTATTACTATAATTCCTTCTGTGAATAGGGGCGACTCTCTACGGATCTGAGTTCTAATGTAGCGTAGTGTTGTAAACTGCTTATCTCTCTCGTGATAGATAGAGGTTTAATCTGTACTGTGGAACATTCTAGAGTAGACAAAACAATAACATTTCCACAGAGACAAGTAATGGACCGTCGATCAGACAAGTTCGTCCATCTTATAATGATGTTTCCTCATCAAAAATACAACTGGAGTCGTGTTTTGTTGCATTCACACATGTTTAGCATAAACAACCTGCATATTTAGTCTGAGTTCTTCTCATAAACTGAAAACACTCTGTTCCACCTTGTGATGTCATGTGCCAATGCAGGAAGTGCTTCACTGTGTTTTTAAACTCCACACACCTTCACTAGAATCATCTGAATGATCTCAGCCCTGGAACTGCCAATCTCTATTGAACTAAACATAAAAATCATGTAGTGATGGTTATCACTTGATAACCATCACTACATGACATCACAAATTGGGACAGAGCATTTTGAGCTTCAGAGATGTAGACTAATAAACCAGGATTACCCAAACATATAAAAAAAAAAGCATAACTTTGTGTATGTTTTTGATAAATTAACATTATAACATGGCTTAAAACTGACCAGAATCAATTTTGTGTAATACAGGACCTTTAAGTAATCCAGTAGGCTAAAGCATATATATGTGTAATGTCTTTTTTTACTTAAACTAAGGTCACTCAAGTTGACGATTTAATGTCTCTTTGCCGACAAAATTACAAAAGCATGCTCTGTGCCCACGTTAAGTTTCCTCGCAGTCATTCTGATGGTGCTCTTCTCTGCAGAGGAGTCCATAGACGGTCGGAGGAGTCAGACACGACGAGGGGGCGTGGGCAACATGCGCGGGCGGAGTTTGGACGTCTTCGACACGCCCCTGACGCAACAATTATTAATGAGGAGGCTGGGGCTCCGGGAAAACTGGCTGCTTCTGGTTTCCACGCATAAATACAAAGCGGAGCCGGCGTGAGGAGAAAAACGGCACAAAGGACAGCGGAAGACAGGTTTAAAAACTGAAGAGTCAGGTAAAGGCACCAGTTGATTCATCCGCGTTCAGAGAGAAAAATCGCTATTTTCTCTGTGAGTTTCGCTGTTGGGTGACACGAAGTGCGCTTGTCTAAACGTCAACAAAAGAGGACAGTGATTGAGACCATATGGATAAACTCTTTTGTATTATGGCCTATTTAGGTTATGTCAGTGTCTTAGCAGCAGTCAGTAAGCGAAACTGCATTTTTACATACTGAGTCTCACCGGAGAGCGCGCGTTACGCACCTTATGAAACAAATAAACAAACTGTGTGGAGCTAGACGCCGGGTTACTCACACTTGTACCAGTTGTACCGTTATTACCGCATCGCTTCACGTATCGACAGCCGCTACAGTGTTGAGAATCTTAAATCAGATTGTTTTCTATGGGCTTAAACGTGTTTTGTTGTTCCGATTGTGCGCCCGGCGTGTGCTGTCTTCACCCGAAAAGAACTCCTGAGTGAAGTTGCCTCTTTGTCTCCAAGTGCGGCCGCTTTAGCATCACTGCACATACGTGGCAGAGAGGATGACCACGAAGCCTTTCCGATAGCCTTTGATGACTTTCTCAGCAGGCTCACGTCACGTCACGTCCCTCTCTGCTCTGGCCTTGGCCTCGATCGCGTCTTTGTGAGCGGATTACGGATCAAACTTTATTTATTTTTTATTCCAATCACTGGACTTTGCTCTAGTAGCCTATTCAGGTTTTGGTTTATGCTTTGAATAAGGAGTTATTTCAGTTAAAGATGAGTTAAGTCAGTTTGTATCAGCCATGGTTTTGTTACATTTTATGATTTATGACAATTCATTATTTCAAATGCATTAATATGTTATAAAGCAGGATTCAAATTGTGTGCAGATTTCTCAGTGTAAAAAGTGTGTAATCTATACATTGGAAAGATCTAAAATTTTACTTTAAAGGTCTTATATTACGCAAACCTTCCCCCTGTGAGACTTAAATTATGTCATAATGTAAAAACATACCTGGAGTTGTGTTTTGTTTCATTCACACATATTTGATTAACCCTTTATTATTAGTCTGTCTACAGCTCCAAAGCTCAGAATGCTCTGTTCCACCTTGTGATGTCATGTAGTGGTAGTTTTCAAGTTAACAACTACCTTTTACATTTTGTTCAGCAGAAATGGACAATTCCGGCGCTGAAATTTTCCAAGCGATTCTAGTGAAGGTGTATGGAGTTTAAAAATTACAGTGTGGAATGAAGTGTTTTCTGTTAGTGAGAAGAACTCAGCCTAAATTTGTAAGGTTTGTGTGTTAAACATGTCTGAATGAAACAAAACACAACTCCAGGTATGTTTGTGATGAGAAAACAACATTATAATAACAACATAGATCAGTGAATGTTATAATATGGGCCCTTTAATGTGGCTTGTTAAGACCCTGTGAAGTTTTGAGTTTTGGGAATGGGAGATGTTTTTTAACAAGCTAAACTCACTCGTCTATACCTGTGTTTATCCTGGGAATTGCGGTCCCCCTACTCAGTCAACCTTCACCCCTTCGTCATCCCAGTTGGGAGTAGAGCGAGGAATGTCTGGCCCTTGGCTGGATGCCCCTCCACACATGCAGTCTGATGTTAGCGGAGATGTTTGTTGTCTTGTTCAGATCACTAGGGAGTGTTGGAGGAAGTTCACTATGGTGAGAATTATAGATATTCACATTTGGTATCACGATTATCATGGCCGAAGTAATTGAGATTAATGATTATATCACAATAATGATAAAAGTTGATGACAGTTTTCAAATGTTATCGATGTGAAGAATTGTAATATCATGAGTAGGTTCTATATTTAAACAATTGTTATAGTCTTGTACTTCATTATAAGTGAAAACAACAATGATCTAGAAGAAAACATCATGGAGAAGTAGCTTTTTTCTGCATATTCCATCTTTTTTCTGCATATTCCAGTGATTTATGGGGATTATCTTTGTTGCCGATTATCACGATCAACATATCTACAAAATGTTCCACAAATTGTTACTGTCTGCCCTTTTTTAGCACAATACATGCTATTGTTTACTGTCCCATTCCTATTGAGGACAGGGGTTAAAGAATGCTGTTATGTGGTGGGACAGATGAAGTGGCAGATGAAGCACAACATTTTGGTACTTAAGTAAAAGTACACATACAAGGGCAATCAGTATCACATGAGAAAATGTAAAAGTAGTAAAGTGCCTCTTTAAAAAGTAAAATTTTTAGATTTTTAAAGCAATTAAAGGACGAAATGTAGTGATTTTGATAATGAATTTAGCTGATTTTAAGTGATTCAATTGATTTCTTATTTTTTTCTAGATATTTTTGTGTATTTGGTTTGCTCAGGGATGTTAGCTCAAATTAAATGTGCTAAAAATAAGTCTCAGCCTTTCCAGCAGGTCTCACAACGTAAAGAAAAGTACTTTTTGCTTGTCAATTCAGATCTAAAATGTAGTGGGGTCGAAAGCACAGATACCTGCTCTCAAATGTATTGAAGTAAAAGTTAAAAGTATTATTATTTTGTACTCTGTTACCTTCCACCACTGGACATTGAGAGACCCTCGCTGTGACTGGGCTTTAGTCCTTCATTAATCTGTGTGCAGTACTGGCATGTGGCAAGTGTATTAACAGAAGTAATTACTAGAATAGAGAAGTACATCTATTCAAAAGGCGAGTGACCTTAAGGTTTCCACTGACGCACGGTTATTAAGAACAGTCGAAAAATACGATTCGGAATAGACTCAATACTGACTCTGATACCAAGATGATTAAAAACACTCTTTCTTTACACAATAGAATATGATTTTGAACATTAAATAGGACTTTCTTTTATTATGTGGCCTTACATCTGTGAAATGCCTCAGTCATCCAGGTAATGGTCTATGGGTGTATACTAGTCTATGTGCTCTTTTTACCTGTTCTGATACAGCTTAGGAAAGGTTTATTTCTGTCCTGTGAATGTGACTTTTTTAGTAATGATACCAGCTCAATTTAATGTCTATTAAACAAGTATTTAGTGTGTATTTACTATATTGCAACAGAGTATAGTAAGTTTACACAAGTTTACACTAAGCCAATGTGCAAAGATCAAAATAGAGAGATTAAGATCCATACTGAACAGTAAATATCAGGGAGAGGGAGGGGCAGGGAGATTAGCACCAAATGAAAAAAACATGACTTTTCTCATTTTTGCCTTTTAACACATACAGTATCTAATTTCTTTCTCCAAAGTCTCAAATCTGCTCCAAATCGCATTTTGTTACTGACTGGCCTGAGCTATGATGATTAGAAATTAAAATCATTTCAGTTCTGAGCCCTGCCTTGGTCACGCTTTTTAATAATATTTTTAAGAACGTGTTTAGTCATTTGAAGGAGTGCAACATTGAGTTTCCTGTGTTACAACTCCAGCGGGTTTATTTCAGTTTAGTTGAACATCATCAGATACTTCTTTCTGATTCAAAGAGATCGAAATTCAGATACTAATCAATACCAAAACTAGTATCGAAACTAGAGCGGGTATCATCGATGCTAAAAAGTCACCTTCACCGGACAGAAATGAACCTTTTCTGAATACCGGTACACTGTAAACCCAAATAAGTTACCGGAACTCAAAAAAACTGGGGCAATCATTTGAAGTTGATGAACTTAAAAGTTACAATCTTCCAGAACTTAAAAGGTTGGATGGCTTCCTTGTACCTTTTGAAAGAAATAAGAGGACTTTATCATTCTCCGTGTTTATTAACTTAATTCTACTAAGCTGTACCTCATCTATCTTCATCTTTTTAAGTTACGCTCACTATTTCTAAAACTTTGAGTATGCACAACTGAATCTATTTAATTACTTTGAACGTTCGGGTTTACAGTGTCAGAACAAGTGTAACAGCACATAGACTAGTATAGGCCCATGGACCACTATGGAACCTACCTGGACCATGAGCGATTATACGGATATAAGACCACATACAAAATACTATGATTCAATGTTGAAAATGACATTCTGTTGTGTTTTTTCATTGTAGTGTCAGAATCGGTATTCAGTATTGAATCTATTCCTTAGTACAGTTTGAAATTTTTGGATCGTGACAGCACTGCAGCCTAAAACCTTTATATCGGTCCACATATGCTGAGCTGATCTACACTGTACAGCTTCACGATCACTATATCTGCTTTCAGTGAATTTGACAGAACACGGACTTTTCGGTTCTTGTTAGAAACTTCCATCCATCCATCCATCTTCTCCCGCTTAATCCGGCTGGGTCGCGGGGGCAGTTTGCTGCCCAATACTCATAGCACCTGACCCCCCCTATGAACCCCTCTGCAGGTGGTGAGCCCACAGGAGGGTGGACATTATGGTCCTTGATGTTAGTTCATAGGGGTGCGGGCATGTTTTGAGTTCTAATTTTCTCAAACAACACCGGTCACATTCTAATTCCTCCTCTGCCTGACTCAATGGACATTTGTTAAGTGAAACACAACACACTTTAATAGGCTTTGACCACCAGAACAGGCCAGTCCATTGTCCAGGCTCCGCAGCATCACAGTGAGTGCGTTTGTTTGCAGTGTATGAAAAGAGTCATGGTGCCAAAGCTTAATGCAGATCCCCGGTTTGTAGAGTGTAATTTGTGTATCACTAGTCCGGACAATAAGGATGTCAAGATTAGAGATCGACTGATATGCGTTTTTTTAATGGCTGATGCCAATACTGAATCCTGTTTAGAATCCAACCCATGCCGGTATTTTTGTGCTGATGTGTTGGTCCGATTATGATTATTTTCTCCAAATTATTCATTTAAAACAAACTCACCCACAGCCCTTTTTACCATAATCCCATCTCTAAGTATTAACTTGTTAATGTAAAGCTTTGTGTGTATTTTTTAGACAGCAGATTGACCAAAACAAAATATCGACCTATGCGGGAGATTTAAGGGATATCATCGATGTAAGAAGGCAAAAATATCTGCCTGATAAATCGGTCTATCTATTTATCTATCACGATTATTAGGTAAGACCTAAAATATAAAAATTGTGGTTAATTTAGAAGCAAAATTTAAGACAAGTCCATTTTTATATGGCTGTTTGTATCACTATAATTTTGCTTTAAGAATGTTTGATTTTTATAACAGTGGCCATATGAGTGATAATGGATTCAAATTAAAGAAAATTAAGGATTACTCTTTGTTTTGTTGTGTCTGTAATTGCAAATATTAGTTAAATCATGTTGTTTCTTCTTACAATAATCTTAATAATTTGATATCATGTCATCCCTATAGACAATAACATGTACCATTAGCATGTGTTAGACTAATTTTATTGATCCACAAGGGACATAGATCACACATCGCAAGACATTATAATAACAAAGAAAAAAAAAGGTTATAATCTAAAAAAAACAAAAAAACAAACAAACAAGAAACTGGTGTCAAATAAGGCATAATTATATAAATGTATATATACAAGTATAATAAAAAAATATATAGTAATACAAAACACATCTCAGCTATAGGTTGTAAGGAGAATGAAAAAGTCAACCTGCAACATCTGTAAAGTAATGTTAGCGTTTGTTTTTATATTTGATTATTTTTGCATTTCATGACTGACTTTGCATGGGTCATTTATATGAAGTGGTTTCATTGACCCAATGCAAATACACATGGAACAGCATAAGATTGTGTTAACAGCAAAAATGTGCAGTGTAAAAGCCATAGAAAATATTTGAAATTGTTTTGCAAATTAACTCAAATGCAGCAAACCTTTTTGTAGACACTATTTAAGGTCGTATATTACACAAAATTGACTCTTGTGAGCTTTTAGTCATGTTGGAAATGCTGTTAAGTCATCAAAAACATACCTGATGTTGTGTTTTGTTTTATTCCTACGTTTGAGTAGTCGTGCATTATTTATTAGTCTGTTGGCATCTCCACAGCTCAAAATACTCCGTCCCACCTTGTGATGTCATGATGAGCTAGTTTTAATGTAAACAGCTACCTTTTACTTCTAGTTCGGTAGAGATGGGCAATTCCAGGGCTGAAATGATCTTTTTCACAACGGCCGGAAATCCTGCCCGGTAAGGTTGTGGAACTTCCAGTTAATGCTTTTCTATGGTAAAATGTCTATGGAAATGACTCGTGTATGACGAGTAATGACTCTCCACCAGCTTCATAAATCTGCCTGCCCCATCACCAAATCTTCAACCAACAAGGCCCACAAAGGACATAAATTCTTCTATAATAACAATAATGTTGAAACTACTTTATTAATTAATCATTAATTAATTAATTATTTGTCATTAATTAATCATTGCATTTATATAGCGCCTTTCAAGATACACAAAGCACTTTACAGTTCATTCACTCCACACTCAGTGGTGATAAGCTCCTCTTGTAGCCACAGCTGCTCTGGGGCAGACTGACAGAAGTGAGGCTGCCAATCTGCCTACTTGTACAAGTATTATGTACAAGAAAAATAAAATCTAGAAATATAATAAATGTATCCAAGGATATCCAATATGTGTAAGGAGAAACAGTGCAAAGATGAAATAGTTACACAAACTTTTCTACAAAAAAACCTCATTATTACATGATAAATATTGAGCCCAAATATACTAGTACTGTAGTATATTAGTACAGACCTTCTACCAGAAGACTTACACAGTACACCTTAAAATGTAATCTTTTTAATTGTATATGTAATCATTGTGACAGGCCTACAATTCACATAAAAAATAAATGTTGAAACTCAAGGTGCTACTCTCACTCCCTGACATTTGCTGTTTGTCTCTTTCTTTTTGCACTTTGACTTACAGCATGAGTTGAAATGTTAACATTAAAGCAGCTAAATGTGAAGATGGTTGTTAAAACTGTCTAGAAATAGACCTTTTTGTGCCGTGCTGGATTGCGGAACTTCCGGTTAATGGTTTTCTATTGCAAAATATCTGTGTATTCTCCCCCAGCTTCATAAATCTGCCCCATAACCAAATCATCAACCAACGCGGTCCACAAAGGACATATTCTGTCCATGAAGAATTTATCCATAACTATCAAGGTAAGAAAGATGAAAGCTTAAAGGTGAACAATGACTAGCATTAGCAAACGACTGAGCAAAACTAACGATATGGTAATGAGTAAAATATAAGTAACTTCAGTTAAGTTAACTCAGACTGATTCTACAATTAAAATTTTAAAAAATGCGTAATCTGTGAACATCTCTAGCATTCGAAATGCACAAGTCTATATATATACAAATATCTACGTCCTGAAATCGATTCTGTTTAAATCTGTTTGTCGACCGTTTTAACAGTCCTTTACGTTTAGCTAATGCTGCTTTGATGTCAACAGATCAACTCATAGCGTAAGTCAAAGTGCAAAGATCATAATAGAGAGATTAAGGTCCAAGGCTGAACAGAAAATATCAGGGGGAGGGAGGAGCTGGGAGAGTAGCACCTTGGGTATTTATATTTGTTTAAGGCCCTATATTTATCCTGCGTGATTCTTTGAGTTGAACATTTTGATGTGTATCTTGCTAAGTGACCCTGGCAAACCAAAAAGACTGCATTTGCTTCCTGAGCTTGTGCCACCCTTTGACAAAAGCAACATTAGCAAACAATTATTTAATGTTGAAAATTGTATTGTATTGTCTGTATTAAAGGTGCACTATGTAACTTTTTGGTTGGGGGTGCGTCACATGCTTGCTTCTATGGATAAATCACTGCTCTGCTTGAAATGTTCCACAGTATGACATTAAATAGCTCTAGCTTACATTTATTCAATTATAGGTGGTTTTATAGCTCAAACATATTTATAAAAACATGTATTCTGGCTGTGGGCGGGATTGCCTCTCCACAGATCTGACATGTAATTTGGTCTGGTTTGGGCTCCATGATGATTGAAATGTTTAATACCATACTGTGGAACATTCCAAAGTAATAGCATCTCCATGAAGAAAAAGCATTTGACAGATCCTCCACGAGAAAAGTTGCACAATGTAGCTTTAAGAGTGTTTTTAATTTTCATCATGGTATCAGAATCTGTACTGAGTATCGAATCTACTCTGTAATATTGAAGTTGAGTTTGAAATTTGAGTATCATGACAATTCTACAGCCTAAAATCATTAATAAAATTTGCATCAATCTTACAGAGACCCACTGGTGGATAAAGTACTCAATTTTGTAAAAGTGCAAATACAAGGCCGAGAAGATACTCAAGTAAAAGTATCACAGAAAATCTACTTAAGTAAAACTGTAAAAATATACTTAAAGAGTTCAAAAGTATTTTGCCGAGAGTTATAGAACAATTAAATGATGAAATGTAGTGATTCTGATAAAGAATTTAGCTGATTTTAAGTGATTTTTATTAATTCTAGCCATTTTTGTGTTTTTGCTTATTGTGCTGCTCAAACTTGTGACTGAAACTCAAATTAATTGTACTAAAAAAATAAAGTTTCAGCTTTTTCAACAGGTCTCACGTGGTAAAGAAAAGTACTTTTTACTTTTCAGTCCAGATCTAAAATGTAGTGAAATAAAACTAAAACATATCCAATGCAAAATGTACTTAACTAAAGTACAGATACCTAAAATTTCTACTCAAGTATTGTACTTTTGTACTTTGTTACCTTCCTCCACTGCAGAGACCACAGACTTGTCTTGATGGCATCTGTCCAATCAGTCTTTTACCTCAAGTACCTCCATGGCCCGTGTCCAGTATAAGTGTTGCTGTGGTTACAAAGTGGAATGGCAGGAACATTCTGCTCCAAAAAAGCCCCTGTTTTTTATTTTTGTTTTTCCTACAAAACAGACTATAACAGTTTATTTGTACACAGCACAAAACAACACTTGAACTGAATTCTTCTCAGTGGACCCCTGCTGTGTGTAATTGTGGTGCACAGCTGTCCATACATTCAGACAGCCGTGGCCCTCAGCACCCCTGGGAAAAAATAATAAAACAACACATTACTTTTATCAATTGTTGAACTGAAATAACTGCAATGTTCTGTTTTTTTTTTTGTTTTTTTTTGTTAAAGCACCTGACCCTGTTGTGTGTCAGCATGTAAGTACTTGTGAGATCTGTGGGCAATAGCAGAAAAAAAAACTCAAATAATTGTTTTGACTGAAATGTGGCGAGGCCTGCCATGATAATTACTGCACTAAGAGTGACTATTTCTGCTACTTATTTAGAATTTATTATGCCAGTCATGTGTTTCTCTTTGCTATTATATGCTGTGAGCTAATGTGCTCAAATAATTTCCCTTGTGGATCAGTTAAGTTTGTCTAAAAGTTTGGACACACCTTTTTCATTATATTTTTTCTATATTTTCTATACACAAGACATCAAATACATTATGCAAGATATATAGAATTATGCAGCAAAAAAAAGTTGAATTCAAATCCTAGAAGTAGCCACCCTTTGCTTTGTGTACAGCACTGCAAGTCTTTGTCCTTCTCTCAGTGAGCTTCTTGACGAATCTCCTGAAATGGTTTTCACTTCACAGCTCTGCCTTGTCAAGAGATGCCAATGGTGCCAAGCAAAAGGGTGGTTATTTATTTATTTGTATTCTTTTAATTTAAAACAATTTTGGAGTTATTTTGAGTTTATTTTTTTGTTTACTACATATGACCATTAATGAAAAAGTGTGTCCAAATGTAGTGGTTAGTGTATATAGACGAGCTTTTTCAAGATGTGAAAGCCGGAACAATGTTTTTTGGCACTCAGAATATGTCATGCATGCATTTTCTTTGCGCTAGTCGGAATTTTTGGTTTATTTTTGTAGTATCATAAGACTGGAGCAGTTTAGGGTCAAACAAGTACTTCTTCTGTGATGTTTCATTCGTCTATACTGAAGTTCATGATTAACTTTGTTTTTTTTTTTTTAACAATCTATATACAGATACAGGACTCCATTCATACCATACTCCATGCAACTGTACAACAGCTCACACTTGTGTATTAGATAACCCTATGTCCTATCGATCATTATTTAATCTTTGCACTGTTTTACTGGCATGTTTTGAGTTGATGGGGGAAACTGGAGTGCCCATGCAAACTCCAAATAATAACCAAAAATATCAGTATTTTGTGTGACCTCCTTTGCCGCAGATAACAGCTGCATTCTTGCTGTAATGTTCTTATGTCGTTTTGCAAAGTCTCTTGGTAACACTTTGCCATAATAAACAGCAAACAAATAATTATCTACCCCTTCATTAATATTTGTTAATTGTTACTAAAATATCTATTTTGCACAAGTTAATAGTTTTTTCAACATTAACTAAACATTAATTGTTTGCATGAAATTGGTGTATTAATGTTTTAACAAATAGAAAATAATCTATTAACTAATATTGTACTAATATTTGTTCATAGTTAACTAAGTGTTTTATTGGCACTGCTTAGCTCAGCATGAACCAGTGTGAGAGACCCACTGTACAATATTTTCTATCGTTAATAAATGTTATAAGAATTATTTGTAAATAGTTAATAATTACTGTTCCAACTTTATTATAAGGTGCCTTACACTGATACTTACATAATACTAATATATTAATTACGCTTAACCAACAAGGATCCTATGAGGAGTGGTTCATACTGAGCTAAGCAGTGCCAATAAGTATTATTAAGTTAGTACAATTAATGTTAATAACAGTTAATAAATATTAATGAAGGGTTAGGTAATGATTAGTTTGTTGTTTATTATGGCACCTTATTATAAAGTGTTACCAGTCTCTTTTGTTATTAAGTTCCAAATAGTTTGTAGCAGTTCCCAGAGAGAGACTTTAGTGTCATTTTTGAAAAACATTAAACTTGTAAATGTATGGATAACAACAATAGTTATATTTTAGCATTAAATATATTGTTCTGATAAAAAGATCTTACATATACTGGCGGATTAAACATTATAGAAACATAAAAAGATATTTTGGTAAACAGAAATACTGTTAAATTACATCTGGCAGCAATGGCAAACACCTTATACTGGGTGGTGGTTTAATACATTTGTTAAGCACTGTACATTTATATAATTATGTCTTATTGACAGTGACATTCAATCTATTATTATCATTTATATTTTTGCTTTTTGTTATTGTAATATATATAGTGATTGTGAGCTACTTTGTCCAAATAATTTCCCTTGTGGATCAAAAAAGTTTGTCAAAGTCTAAGTCTAAAATGCACTTCAAAATGTATTGTAGTACTAACTGTGGCCTTGTTTTCATATAACCTGGGATAAAGGAACTCTTGTGTTTTTCAGGCTGTACAGCATGTTCAGTGCACACTCCATTGTCTCAAGGATATGAATGGCCGTTAGCTTACATAAGGTTAATATGTACAGACCTTTGCCACAAACAGTGACATTGGGCTAAAAATAATAAGTCAGAGAATGACCAAATTAGCATATTGTTGCTTCAGGCGAATGTGTGACTGAGACTAAGTGGGGTTTAACGTTTCCATTGTGTTCTGTCTTTTGAATAGAAAAAACCACAAGTACTAATGCATTGTAGTTAAAGGGCCCACGTTACGCTATTTTCTGATTTATGTTATAATGTTGTTTCCTCACCACAAACATACCTGGAATTGTGTTTTAACACAGAAACCTTGCATAATTAGGCTGAGTTTTTCTCTTAAACAGAAAACACTCCACACTCCACCTTGTGATGTCATGTGGTAATACAGGAAGTGGAAGTGCTACATTGTGTTTTAAAACTCCATACACCTTTAATCTCTACTGAACAAAAGGTACAAGGTAGCTTTGGAGATGTAGACAGACAGAAAGGATAACTTAAAGAATGAAACAAAACACAACTCCAGGTATGTTTTTAATTAGGTAACAGAATTATAACATGATTTAAAGCTCCATTTTGTGTAGTAGTAAAGACAATTCAATAAAAAAAAGGAATGGCCAAGAATACATCATGCAAAAGCTCTTACCTCTGATCTCTCTCTCTGTTCACAGACTCCATAAAAGAAGAGCTTGGGCGGAATGCAAAGTTGTGACCTTTCCTCAGACAGCACTGATGATCCTCTTAGTAGTGGCCTACGCAGCCATCGACAGCCTCGAATAGTGGTGATTGGAGCGGGTCTGTCCGGCCTCTCTGCCACCAAGGTTCTCCTGGAGCACGGCTTCACAGATGTGACTCTCCTCGAGGCCGCTGACCACATCGGGGGCAGAGTGCTGAGTGTCCCCAACGGTGAGAATCTGCAGGAGTTATAGATTCAAGTGTATTTATATACCACATTTTAAACAACTTCAGCTGATCAAACTTACTTAAAGTCTATTCAAGTCTAAAAAATACTTAATACTAAAAGTCAACAAAAACAGAAAAAGTCGCAGTAATAAACTAATCTGCAACCTGCAACCTCAACTACAGTATTTAATGCCAGGGAGAAGAGGTGGGTTTTTCAGCCTAGTCTATTTATGGGCTTTGGTCTACTTTCTGTTATAATGTTGTTTCCTCATTGCAAACACCTGGAGTTGTGTTTTGTTTCACTGACCCATGTCTAACACACAAACCCTGCATATTAAGATTGGATTTTTCTCTTAAATTGGAAGCTTTCTACCTTGTGATGATGCCATGTGCTAATAGAGGGAGTGCTCCACTGTGTTTTATCATTGGGATGTTTTCAACCCTGCAATTGCCAGTCTCTATAGAACTAAAGGTGGAAGAGAGCTGTTAACTTGCAAACTACTGCTTCATGACACAAGGTGGAGCAGAGCATTTTGAGCTTTTGGGCTGTAGACAGACTTATTAGTCTGAAATAATATGTTTTTGATGAGGTAACAACATGGAGATAGATATGTAATGACATACTCTGGAACATTCCAGTAATCGTATCTCCATGGAAACAAGCTGGTGGCAGACCCCCAACAGAAAAGTTCCATAATGGACCTTTAAAAACACTCTCCTGTAAGAATTAGACTTTGTTTCCGCTCTGTTTCCTTGTATTACAGGGCCTAGTGAGAGGCACATATGTCACACATTATACTGAGCTGTGTGTAGAAACACACTGTTCTGTTAAACCTATTTATATAAACAATGTTTATGAGAGTGGCTATTTAAGGCTTTCTTTTTACATTACGCCAGCACACTGTAAGAGACTTTACTGAAATACAATCATGTACTCTATTGGAAAAATACTAAATTAACATTCTTCCAATGCGACTGACTTTACATCACAGTAATTAAAGGTTATATTATATATAATATTATATTATAAATATTGACTAAAAAAAACTATAAATTGACTTTGTTTCATTCACACATGTAATCCTGGTTTATTAGTCTATCTAAATCCCCAAATCTTAAAATGTTGTTCCACCTTGTGATGTCATGAAGTGGTAGTTTTCAAGTTTCCAGCTACCATTTACTTTTTGTTTAGAAGAGAATGGAAATTCGTGGACTGAAATTATCCAATGGTTCTAGCGAAGGTGTATGGAGTTTAAAACCACAGTGGAGCACTTCTTCTATTACCACATGACATGACATCACAAGGTGGAACAGAGTGTTTTCTGAGAGAAAAACTCCGCCTAAAAATGTGAGAATTGTGTGTTAAACATGTGTGGATTAAACAAAACACATCTCTGGGTATGTTTGTGATAAGATAAAAACATTATAACACAGATCAGAAAATAGTGTGCACCCTTTAAATTCTCCTCATTCTGTTAGATATCTAACCATCAGCTGACTCCAACCAGGTCTACACACAAAACACAGTGCCTAGCTGGTTCTCTTTCCACACATTCAGGTAAATCGACATTGGAGCTTGGAGCGACCTGGATTCATGGGGCAAATGGGAACCCAGTGTACCACCTGGCCGAGGACAATGGGCTGCTTGAGCACACCACGGATGAGGAGAGGAGCGTGGGCAGAATCAGCCTGTACACCAAGAGCGGAGTGGCCCACTACCAGACCAATGCGGGCAAGAGGATCCCCAAGGACCTGGTGGAGGAGTTCAGCGATCTGTACAGTGAGGTCAGCGTGACCTGTGTTCAGTGTAGACAAGGGCTCAGTAGGCTTTTTACGTAACAGAAAATGCATGTGATACTCAGATAGATGACGTTTATCTGATTCTGACGGTCTCTAGCAGATGTGTTATGTATAACATGACATGAATTTGATCTTGTTTTTCTGATGTTTTTGTTAGCATGCTGGTTAACATCGGTCATTTGTGTGTCAAGTCCTCTCTGAAGCCCCTGTCAGGATTAGCGTGGGTTATCTAGGTCACATCTGGAAAACTAAGAGCTCAATGGCTTTGGACTGCTCTCAATATGTTTTTAAAAAAAAATGTTTTTTGCTATTTTGACACCTTCATAATTGTCCTCACAGTGACAATGTTTAATCTTTGTTTATGGTTCTTAGAAAGCCTCTTCTGGGTTATCTGTACAGAGACAATGCCTTATCTTATTTATTAACACAAAAGGCACAAATTTTGTTCATGATGTTTCACTGCTCATCCAAGCAGCTTCTTCAGTTCTGAGTTCTTCAATTGTCTTTCATGAGAGATTAATTCATTAATCTCATGTTTTGATGAAAAAGTGGTCAGGGGTTGCTTAATAGAAAGAATATTCACTTGTTGAATCATTTAGCAAAACAAATTGTTATTTGTAACTCTGGAAACTGGTGTTTCTATCAAATCACAATTAACACCATTCCGAGAATAGTGAACGGTACTTTCATGCTTTGAAGTCCAGGGGTTGGGACTCGCAGGTTGAGGCAGAGCTCATGCCCACACCTGTATGTTACCTAACCTGTCTGTGATGTGTTGGTGCTGCAGGTGTACGAGCTGACGCAGGAGTTCTTCCAGAGGGGGAAGCCCGTGTGTGCCGAGAGCCAGAACTCTGTGGGTGTTTTCACTCGGGACGTGGTGCGCAAAAGGATCATGATGGATCCTGATGATTCAGAGAGCACCAAGAAACTCAAACTGTCCATGCTGCAGCAGTACCTCAAGGTCAGTGCCCTGCTCCACCAGTAGGGATGCACCAATCCAGACTTTTCAGTTCTGATACAGATTTCAGATAGCAACTATTTCCTTTAAAGAAAATAATAAAAATAAAATGAGACCAAACTGATCCAAATGTGTTATGTAGCTATTATTTATCCCCCTCACGTAATTACAGAACAACTTTGTAGAGATTTATAGGGACAATTTATAGGGACAATTATGAGCAGCAAAGATTTATAGGGACAATTATGAGCAGCAAAGATTTTTTTTCATCAATCCATATGCCCAATCAGAATATTGCCTGAACTGATGTTTGGAAGACAATATCTGATCCAGCAGTTGTTTTGATATTGGATTGGCGCATCCCTGATCACCATGGCAGTTTTTGTCAAAAGGAGTAAACATATAAAGTCAACTAACCAGCACTGACAGTTGACAGTACTGATGGTGCATTATGTAAATTTTCTGATTCACCACCTACTTGTCTCCACACAGATGTCATTGCATTGCCTCAAATGTTCCATGGTAATAAATGCAAAATGTATATGCTTAATGTTATACTGTGGAACATTACAGGGAATGCAGTCCATACTGAAACAAACAGGTGGAGGACAAATTAATGTTTAAATGTGTTATTATTTTGTAACTATGTAAGCTGGATATATTCAAAGTGTAACTAGTAAAGGCAGTTCATGTTAATATTTGCCCTGTGTCTCAGGTGGAGAGCTGTGAGAGTGGCTCTCCTAGTATGGATGAGGTGTCTCTCAGTGAGTTTGGGGAGTGGACGGCCATCCCCGGAGCACATCATGTCATTCCTGGAGGTTTTATGAAGATCGTGGAGGTCCTGGCTCAGGACATCCCATCCACCAGTATTACACTAAACAAACCTGTGCGCTGTATCCACTGGAACTACTCCGCCCAACGCCATGAGGTCATCGCCAACCAGGACAACAATCACAACGACAATAACAACCAGCCTCAGGACCCCCTGATCCTGGGACACCCCATCTCTGTGGAGTGTGAGGATGAGGAGTGGATACCAGCAGATCATGTGATCATCACCGCCTCTCTGGGCGTTCTGAAGAAGAACCATGAGGCCATGTTCTCCCCTGCTCTGCCTGAAGATAAAGTGCTGGCCATAGAGAAGCTGGGCATCAGCACCACTAACAAGATCTTCTTAGAGTACGCAGAGCCCTTCTGGAGCCCAGAGTGCAACAGTATCCAGTTTGTGTGGGAGGATGAAGCCCACCTGGAGCAGCTGGTCTACCCTGAGGAGCAGTGGTACAAGAAGATCTGCAGCTTTGATGTGCTGTACCCGCCTGAGCGCTATGGTTACATGCTGAGTGGCTGGATCTGCGGAGAGGAGGCCCTTCACATGGAGCGCTGTGATGATGAGAGTGTGGCCGAGACCTGCACAGAGCTGTTCAGGCGGTTTACAGGTGGGGCCAACAGGAGAAGCACATGGGGAAGGTTTCATTACAGGAATAGAATCCAGCTTTTTCAGTTCCAATACTGTTTTCAATACTATAGCTTTAAGTATCTACCGATCAACCCATACCAGTAGCTCTCAAGGAACCCATACCAGTAGCTCTCAAGGAACTACAGAACAACTTTTTGTTAAAGTTCAAACTGACTTTTTGAACCAAATATGATCACAAAGTCTTATATGTCAGTTTATATGTGCAATCAGGAGATCGACCAATATTTGGAAGCCATATCTGATCAAATTTTTCAGTATGGGATTGATGCGTATCAGACTGATGGCGTCCCTAACACTACAGTAATCATCATGACTGATAAAAATATTTTAGAATATCTCATAAAACAAATAAATACTTATACACAATACAAAAAAGTGGGAAAAGACAGTGTCTGTTTACTGTCTAGTGCCTTACAAGCCTACAAGCCAAGAAAATGATGGAAGCGTCTTTCATGACGTTAGCTGAAAAAAGTGCATACAATACAGCAGTGACTCAGGTGGAGCAGGCTCTTTGTGTCCAGGGACCATGATTCACCACCACATTCACACTCTGGGATTAACGATGCAAAAGATAAGGCAAAGTGTATTTAGCTGCTCCACTTAGTTATGCCACAAACACATTTAAAGGCCATATATTACACAGACTGACTCTTGTGAGCTTTTCAAAATACTCTGGTCCACCTTGTGATATTATGTAGTGGTAGTTATCAAGTTAACAGCTACCATTTACCTGTAGTTCAGAAGAAATAGGTAATTCCAGGGCTGAAATTATCCAAATGATTCTAGTAAAGGTGTATGGATCTTAAAAACACAGAATTACACATTATTGCCGCATGACATCACAAGGTGGAACAGTGTTTTCAGATGGAGAGAAGAAGTCAGCCTAAATTTGGTGCATTTGTGTGTTATACATGTGTGTTTGTGATGAGTAAACAACACTATAACCTAGATCAGAAAATAGCGTAATATGGGCCCTTTCAGTTTTTAGCATTTCTGCCTAAAGGAGCCCTTGTTTCTATGTGAATCTAGAAAATGGCTCATGTTTTTCAGCTGACAAATAGGTCAAATAATGAGTTCAGATCCACCACTGCTGTTGCATGATGAGGTGTGTGTCTCCTAAAGTATGCTGCTTTCTCTCTCTCTCTCTCTCACTCACACACACACACACACACACACACACACACACACACACACACACACTTACAGTGACATTTAGGTCACCGTGCTGTAATCCGTTCAGCTGTTGCTTAATTACATATACACAGAGTAGACTCATTGCTGTCTTTCAGCTTACAGTGACTCACGTGTTGTCAGTCAGAGCTTTCCACTAAAAAATGAACTGGTCACAATGCAGTGGATTAACAAGGCTACGCTCTGATTAAAAGTATTAGAAGGAACAGCAAATATAGTAGCATATGTTGTCAAGATTACTCAGTTGATCGATAGTCATGATTAAAAAGATCACAATGTAATCGCCTTAGGATTAAAACAGAATTGTAAGAATTTTAGAACAAAAAAAGTCATTTTAATAAGTCTTCCAAATATTCTAATCTCCCTCTCCTTATTCTAAATCTTCCACCCCCTCTCTCAGCCTGTTTCTCCCTCCTATCTCTTTCTTACTCATGTTCTCGCTCTCCCTTCCTCTTCTTCTTCTCTTCATCCCTCTCTCTCACCCACTACCTCCTTCTTCCCCTCTACCCTCCATATACAAAATGTGAAGTGCCTTTTATCTTGGTATGCTATGGTAAATTAGTCTGAATTCTCGTAAAATCATGATGTTTCTCCTCATAATAATCACAACATCAAAATTTGATTTTGTAACATCCCTAGTCACAACTGAAAAAATAAAACAAAATCATTTTTTCTCACATATTCTTCATGTTTTACAGGGAACCCAGACATTCCGAAGCCTCTCCGAATCCTGCGCTCTTCATGGGGCAGTAATGCGTACATCCGGGGCTCATACTCCTTCACCAGGGTGGGCTCCAGTGGGGGGGACTGTGAGAGACTGGCCATGCCACTGCCTTATGCCAACAGCACCAAGGCCACGGTAAGACATATACATAACCTTTTCACGACAATGGTGAAGACACAATAACAACAGTTTTCTGACATAGCTGCATTTCAGACCCTTTTTGACTTTAATGAATCCTTCCGATTCAAATGAAAAGGTCCTAAATTATGTGAAAGTGACACTGTGAGCTGTAAGCCATGTTAGAATTCTGTTACCTCCTCAAAAACACACCTGGAGTTGTTTTTTTTTATTCACATGTTTGAGTAACGGTCTGTTCTGTCTACATCTCCAAAGCTCAAAATTCATTAACCACATAATTCTAGTAAAGGTGTATGGAGATTAAAAACACAGAGGAGCACCTCCTGTATTACCACGTGACATCACAAGGTGGAACAGAGCGTTTTCTGTTTGAGAGAAGAACTCAAGCCTAAATATACAGTATACACTAGTATCAAACTAGTATCAAACAAGTACTGATGGGTTCACCTTTGTCTGTGCTGTGGTGTGACGTGCCGCTGTAGCGAAATACAAAAATGATTTCCTAAAACAAACCAGTTGTGCCACAATTGTAAAGAAGCCTTTTCACAATCAAAGTGTTTAAGATGGTTATCATCCATCAAAATAAACAACAGTGTATAGAAATTTAACTTGTATAGGTCCAGTACCACCTTTTATCCTCACACAGTCTGTACACATTGGGAAGATGAATTTAATACTCCAATTATATGGAGTACAATTAAACTTTTTTAGAAATATAACACTACAATAGATTCTTATTCAAGAATCTTTCAATTAAAAATATTTTACAAAATCATTTGTATAAAATAAAGATACCTTCAGCTATGCAGTATCAAAGAAGAATCAGTGTGTTGATTCGTATCGTATCGTATTCTACCATTGTCACAGTCTTGGCTTTCAAGTCAAAAATGGTTGAAGGAATTCAGAATCATTCTAGAGATGGGTCTCATGAATATATTTGTTGGTGAGCTTTTATATTTTTTTTAACATGCCCTGCTGGACATTTACTACATATTTGCCATGTTACACATCTCAAATTATTTAATTTGTCTGTAGTAATAGTTTAATCATTATGTAAGTGTCCCATTGTTAATAATATCATGTAGCAATTACAATGGTATTTTTTCTCAGGAAGTACAATTGTCATACACCACAGGATCGCAAACTGGCAAACGTTTAAAATTCTTCATTATTATTCTTTTATCCTGCAACTTAAACCCTCAGAGCACTTCCTAGTACATAAATCTCAAACGGGCCCTTTAATGTTGAATCTCGCATATAGTCTCGTGTTTTTTGTTTTTGTTTTATTACAATCGCAGTATCAGAAGTACTGGCAGAGTCTAGACCATGAAACCTGATGCATTGTGGGAAGGGTTTACGTCTGCTCATTTGAGATTGCAGAGGGAACAGCTTCACCCCCTCAGCTGGCTTCCTACGTGCATTCGCTGTGAGTGTCCCAAGATGACACTGAAATGAAGCTTAAAATAAATTCAACATGTCACCAGCACTAACATGTTTTTTCACATATTAGGGCCCATATTACACTAGGATTATTACATTTTTGATGAAAAACATACCTGCAGTCTGGTTTTGTTTTATTCATGTTTCACACACAAATCCTCCATATTTAGACTTTAGAGTTCTTCTCTCAAACAGAAAACACTCTGTTCTCCCTTGTGATGTCACGTGGTAATACAGGAAGTGCTCCTCTGTGTTTTTAAACTCCATGCACACTGCAAATTTCTCTGATCTGGCCAAGATTTTAAAACTTATATCAGGTTATTCTTGTTGTTTTCAGATTTAGTGTCTACTTACTAGTTCTGAATTGGTTGTCTAATATTAAAAAATGTCACATATATTTCTTCCATGATTCAACTAGTCAGAAAATCTTAAATTTAGGCAATAAATGTTTAAAATCCATCCATGATCCATTTACCATAGTTTTCCCCTGTCACTCTTAACTTGTTTACTTGTTGTTAACTTGTCAGTGATACAGATTTGCTTGATACTCAAGTATGTTTATCTAAAACTAGCATCTAGCATCTATAAACTTATTTCCAGCCCTTGAACATTTACCAGGGACTGCTTCAGTATGGTCTAGAGGTATATGTGTTCCTTTTGTTGTTTTCCTTTTTTCTCTGTAGTAGTTAGTTAAAGTTATTGTAGTTAGTATAGAGAGTTATGAAAGATAATTTCCTGTTTCAGTTAGTAGTAAATAAAGATATGTTATGCCACAGTTAGACTCACTTGTTTAGTTTAGCTTTATGTGGGATTGTCACAGATTGTAATCTCTAGACTCATCTCTTTATCTTAGTTTTGTGGGGGGTGAAGGGGAAATGTGGGATTCTTCTTTTTTTAATCACTGTAAAGCGCTTTGTGTTGCTTTTTTGTATGAAAAGCACTCTATAAATAAAGTTTGATTGATTGATTGAGGTAGTTTCTTTTAAGATAACTTGTCAAGTAAAATGATCTTGCTCTATGGACGGATAATTTCACTACTTTTAAGTAGTTTTCTGATAGATTTCAGTGTTTATATCATAAATTTTGGCCAAGCACCTTCACTAGAATCATTTGGATGATTTCAGCCCTGGAATTTCCCATTTCCACTGAACAAAAGGTAAAAGGTGTAGTTGTTAACTTGAAAACTACTGCTTCATGACATCACAAGGTGGAACAGAGCACTTTGAGCTTTGGAAATATACACAGACTAATAATAAAGGATTACTCAAACATGTGTGAATGAAACAAAACACAACTCCAGGTATGTTTTTGACAAGGTAACCGCATTGTGACATGGCTAAAAGCTAAAGGTAGTCAATTTTACATTGTATAGCATCTTTAACAAATTTTTCTTCTTTTTTTTCCCTTCATAGCCATTACAGGTCCTTTTCGCTGGAGAGGCCACACACCGCAAATACTATTCCACTACCCATGGTGCTTTGCTGTCAGGTCAGAGGGAAGCTAACCGCCTGATAGAGAGGTACCAGGACTTGCACAAAGCCGAAACCACAAAGCCTAAAGTGTAAAGAAATATAATAAAAGGAACCTCAGACTAGTAAACATGTTTAAACTTTATAGCAATGATCATTATGTCATAGCTCGGGCATTACATTCTTAACAGGTGAGTTGCTCTTGTACTGTAGAAATCGTGTGTATTTTATTTGGAGATGTACTGGTCACATGTTGTCAACGGTGCTGCCATTTCATGTCTTTTATCCTCATCATGTTGTTTTGAATCAGTAATTTAATGTTTTAATAACACTATCTGTAATAACTTTATTTGTTTTGTAAGTGCCTTCTGTCCCTATTTGATGTTATTTTCAATGCTATGCAGTTTTAACAAAATTAAACCTATATCATGATCTAACACAATGATTCCTCAGTTTTTTCCATACACTGCAAATTTCTCTCATCTGGCCAAGATTTTAAATATAACAGGTTTTTCGTCTTGTTTTCAGATTTATTATCTACGTGCTAGTTCTGAGACTGCTTCATTCTAGTCTAGAGGTAGTTTATTTTAAGAGAACTTGTCAAGTAAACTTATCTTGGTGCATGGACAGATAATAACACTACTTTTATGTTATTTTCTGATAGATTTAAATGTTTATATCTTAAATTTTGGCGTGTATATTATGCAAAATTGATTCTTGGGCTTTATTTCTGAGCTTTATGTTATAACGCTGTTGCCTCATTAAAAACATACCTGGAGTTGTGTTTTGTTTCATTCACACATGTTTGAAGAACACTTTATTATTAGTCTGTCTACATCTCCAAAAAACAAGTCCACCCTTGTGATGTCATGAAGTGGCATTCAAGTTAACAGTTGCCTTTTACCTTTAATTGGCAATTCCATGGCTAGAAATGATCCAGATAATTCTAGTGAAGGTGTTTGGAGTTTAAAAACACAGTGAAGCACTTCTTGTATTACCACATAACATCACAAAGTCTCAGTTTCAGTCTAAATCTACAGGATTTGTGTGTTAAACATGTGTCAGTGAAACAAAACACAACACAGGATATGTTTGCGATGAGGAAACAACATTATAGCAGAGAGAATGAAGGTTGAATAGTGGTGTGTCAGAGTGACAGATGGGGCTGGAGCGCTCACTTCTGAGGGATAACAGCTAATCTCTTGGGCCTAATAGACAAGGGAAGCTTTTAATTAGCATTGGACTAAGCAGGGACTACTCTATGCATCACCCCCCACCTTAAGTCAAGTCATTAAACCGAATGAGAGTTTTGAAAGCTAACAAGCTAAGTCAACTGTACATAATGTTATCATCAATATTTAATTTACCCACTCATTTAATTAAATTGCCATGTTTCGTTTACAAGTGTGTATGAATTATAGGTGAGATATGTTTTGCCATAAAAATAAGAGAAGATATAGTAAAATCACACACAAAATTAAAATAATACAACATCAATATATTAATCAATATTCAGTGTTATGTGTAAAAATTGTAATAATAAGCTAACTATGCATTTATTTGAAAGTTCCTGTATAACCTGTTCACTCATATGGCAATAAAACCTTTCTGATTCTGATTCTGATATTACGCAAAATTGGCTCTTGAATAGAATGAATGTTAGCTCATCAAAAACACAAGAGTTGTGTTTTATTTCAAGAAACACGTGTTTAAGGCTGTGTACAAAACTCAAAATCCTCTGTTCTGCCTTGTGATAAAGTAAATACAGTGGAGCATTTTTTCTGTGTTTGAATAAATCCGCCTAAATATGGAGGAATAGTGTGTAAACATTGTATGGAATTGTGTGTGAATGAAAAGGGAGGAGTAAACAACATTAGAACTGCCATTTCTTTTTTGTGTAATCAAAGTTGTTTTCCCAGAAATCTCCTGCACACTGTCTCATGCCCAGTGTTTCTTTTATTAATATGACCATTGTATTAATAAAAGAAAAACTAGGAGTGAGGCCGCTAAGTGCCTCTTCAGGTATGTAGAGTCTACACAGAAACGTGTTATTAAAGTTGTAAAAGAGCATTGTGAGTATGAGCTAAAATTCCACCACAGTTAATAGGACAGACAACACAGCTTTTCAACAGCTCTCTATGTCAAAGAGTTCAGTACAATAGTGTTTCACAGAATTAACAGACCTGCATAAGATAAGATAACTTGTATGCTTTGATAATAGTCCTGTTCCGCTTTTCACCGCCGACCGCAAAGGCTTTAAACAGGGTAGAAAAAGTCCTCAACACAATAAGACACATCCCTGGAAAGAGGTGCGCCAACTTTCTTAATGAGCCAATGTAAAAAGACCTACAGATAAGCCCCAGGAAAAGGCTGCCAGACTGGTGAGGTGGCTACTGTAACACTTAGAATAACAGACTCATTTACCACACTGAAACGGAATAGTCTATTTTGGCCTTCGTTCAATACAAATAAATGAATACGAGGCTTTTGTGCGATATATTGCTAAAGAAAATAAAGGATAAACCACGATAATGCCACTTTAAAGGGCTCGTAATTCACAAAACTCTTAAGGTTTACGTCATTTCAAGAATGTCGTTACCTCCTCACAAACATGCCTGGAGTTGTGTTTTGTTTCATTCACACTTGTTTGCGTAATTCTGTATTATTATCAGTCAGAATCTCCAAGACTCAAATTGCTCTGTTCTGTTCTGTTCTGTTCACCTTATGATGACATGTGGGGGTAGTTTTCAAGTGAACTTTTCAAGCTACCTTTTACCTTTTTGTAGAAGAGATTGGAAATTCCACCGCTGAAATTATCCAAATGAGTCTAGCGAAGGTGTGTAGAGTTTAAGAACACAGTGGAGCACTTCCTGTGTTACCACATGACATCACAATTCAGTCTAAATATGCAGATTTGTGTGTTAAATGTGTGAATGAAACAAACACAACACCACAACACCAGGTATATTTGTGCTGAGGAAACAACATTATAACATAGATCAGAAAATAATATTGGCTTTTTAAATGTGTCCTATTGTAATACTGGCATTGAGGGGGAAATATCTGAAAAAAGACAATATAAAATACAATTTAAAGCAGTTTTATTGATGACAACCAATGTTTGAAAATGAGTAGCAAAACATTCCCATCTATTGCAGTCATCGGAGAAAAGCTCAAAGTCTTTTGAAAACTGAATCCATATTTTATGAATGAAAATACCTGTCAAACATGGATGCAGAAAGAAGACACTTAATTGCCCAGATAAGTGTTGAGGTAATGTTAAATACCATTCAAATGCATGGGCCCAGAATACAATCATTCAAACAGCGGCGCAGTTAAAGGTGCAATATGTAACTTTTCTGCTGGAGGGCCCGTTAAATGCTTTTCTCCATGGAGATGTTGTTGCTTTGACAGAAATGTTTCACAGTGTGGCTTTAAACCTTTCTATCATCATGTAGACCAAACCTAATCAAGTTACAGGTCAGATCTGTGGAGAGGCGACCACGCTCACAGCCAGAATGTGTGTTTTTCTAGGCATTTTTGAGCTATAAACCCACTTGTAATTGAGTAAATGTAAAGTAGAGCTGTTTAATGTCATACTGTGGAACATTCGAAGCAGAGTAATGACATAACCATAGAAACAAGAAGGTGATGGACCCCCCAACCGATACATTACATAATGCACCTTTAAAACAACAAGTAAAAAAGGAAATTAAAGACGATTTCCAAACATGTATCTTAAATTAAATAGTGAACATTCACAATTGGCACCTTAATATATGTCAACAGGTCCTTTGTCACTAAATAGCAATGTTGATAGAGGCTTAAACCAAAACGCAATGTGTATTGTAAAATAATACGACGATATCTCAAGGCAAAACACTACAGGTATTTCCAGTATTCTAATATTCTAAGAGTTTGAGCCAGTTTGTCCAAATAACATTTTGGCAATTTATTTTATAAGATAGGCACGATTCATAAAATACTGATTGAATTAACAATATTTAAGTATTTATGTTTTGTTCATTTGCAGACAGTTGGGTAAAATGGTTTCTTAAGTTCATCATACAATATTAGCCAAAATTTAGTGGTGGAAGAAGCACTTGAAAAGTAAAAGTATCAAATGTACATAAGCAAAAGTATTAAAGTACCTGTTTAACAATGTACTGTAAGAGTAAAAAGTACTTTGAGCAGATTTGTATCTTTAATCAAGCTTCAAATGTACTTATTTTGATAGATTTGTGCTGAATTTTGTTGAATACAAACAATTAAATTATATCTTTTTTTCTAGCTGTTTTATTTGTGTATTTTTAGTTGATCAAATTATGAAGGTGTTAAAATAAACCCCATCAGTCTTTTGAGCAGGTCTGAAACTCTAATAAAAAGAAATACTTTTACTTTTCAGTCCTGTTAAGTAAAGTACAGATACCTACATTTTTTTACTAGTTGTACTTCATTACATTCCACCACACACAAATCGCAATGTTTTTGTGTATTTTGTCCACGTAAATAAAACTGTAGCCCAAATCTTGTGTAGTGCGTTCCCTTAATGTGCCCAAAATGAACATGACAGACAGGTAGACTAGCTGTATGGTGTCTTTCTTACATCCAAACAACAATTATCCCCATTTCTACTGATACTTTGCAGTGGCATCATGCTGGGGGGTGTTCTCCAAAAAATTTTAAGATTGTCTGAAAACTCAACAAAAAGTACAAAATGGATTGAAACAACACATTTTCAGGAGCGTGTGATCAATACGAGCCCTCATGGTCCTGTTGAGGTGCTTGATTTTCAACAAAAAGAGGAGAGCGACGAACTGAAAAACTGTTCATGCGCGAGAGACGTGTTTAACAGCACAAATCAGCTCATCTGTTTTAGTTCCAATTCAGTTTTCTCTGCTTGGTGTTGAAATAAAGCCCAGAGTAAAGGTGCATTTGTGTAACTTTTCCATGGAGATATTATTTCACAGTTTGGCATTAAACCTTTTTATCTTCGTGTAGACCAAACCAAACCAGGTTGCAGGTCCGATCTGTGGAGAGGCGACCCCGCTCACAGTCTGTTTTCACCTGTTTTCTAGGTATTTTTGAGCTATAAAACCACTTGTAATTGAATAAATGTAAGGTAGAGCTGTTTAATATCATACTGTGGAACATTCCAAGCAGAGCAATGACATATCCATAGAAACACAGCAGGGGATAGACCCCCACCGAAAAAGTTACATAGTGCACCTTTAAGTCTAACTTGAGATTTTTTTTTATTTTGTGCAAAGTCAGAAGTGGATTTAACAATTTTCCAAAACTTCTTTGGATCCTTTAAGCTTTTTGTTGTTTCAGACAGATAGTAATTAGATTTTGCTCTTGTGATGAAAGAGGTACATTTATTTCGCAACTGTCGAAACCTGAGCCAATCAACCTCAGATTTACACCGTTTCTAACACAGCAGTGCTTCCAGTTAGCATCACACCCCCGTGACGTCAGCTGCAAAGTATCCACCACAGCCAATCCAGGTTTTCCAGCAAAAAAGTGCATCTTATTTGTCCAGATACTAGTAGAAATAGCAGAACATTAAAACAACACTCTTAATAATAAACATCTGTAGTATTTTTTCACTAGTGCAACAACAGACTCAACTTAAAAAAATAAAACCTCGCAGGCAATCAAAGCTCTTAAAACACCTAATATCTCTGGCCACAGTAGCAGTAACAGTTAGGAAGGCAACTTAATCATTTGATGCTCCAACACAAACATGCCAACAATATACACATCGCTCTTTTTATAGAAATAAATAGTGGAATTCTCTTCTTTAATACTCTGATGCACATTGAATATAAATTTTTCTAGTACACAATTTCAACACTACTGTTATACATATAATATAAGTCTCTATGTCTTCTTTCATTCAGCTTTGGGGAGCTTACAGAGGACCATCTGTAAACAACAACGATTTCCACTCATTGTTAATATCATGTAACATCAACTTTTTATATTTTGGTACTTTTTTGTACAAAGGCTATGTACAGAGAAGCAGATAGCGAAGGCAGGATTGTCGGAAATAAAATGAAATAATAGTAAGTGCTTTGTGTTTTCCCTATTGTGACAGTTAGACCTTCCGAGATATAGAGAGTAGTTTTGAAATGACCCGAACTGGAAGAACATGAAAGAAGAATGACTCACGAATCACATGTACGATGATACGCAGATAGACGTGTCCTCCATTAAAATATCCGCTGATCAGGCATAATACTATGACCTCCTATTTAAAAGTCTCATATCAAACACACTGCACCGTGTAATGTGAATATTTGTAAAGTACAGGTACATGACAAAAGTTTTACTGAATTACAACTACTAGTGCCAAAATTGTACATAAGAAGAAGTTAAAATACACAAAAATAAATTTGATACTCGATACCCATTATTAACTGATACTAGAGGCTGAAAAAGGGAGTTATTTCCATTAAATCACACTTAACTTACTACAAAATCGATCCAATTGTGTTATTTATCCAGCAATAACTGTAACCGTAGCAGCTTTGTATGAATCAAAGTTCAAACATGATAAAACATTCTAGGGCAAAATTTGCCAGCAGATAGTCAGTCGATACCTGATCCAGCAAATGTTCCTAGGTTTGTTCCCATATCCAAAACCAAAATATATATCAGTGCATGCCTACTAGTTCTGTTCCTATGTTATACAAGTTAATTAAACAGTTTAAAGCCATTGAGTCAGGATCATTTGTGCCTTGTTTACTGTAATCTGTTCTCATGTTGATTCCACCTGCATCTGTGTGCGCTCTACAGTATTTTAAATCCCAGACAAGTACAGGGCCAGTGTCTCTATGAACACACCGGGGCCATAGTCTCATGCCTGATCGGTGCACTGTAGCTCTGTAGTAAGTGAGTGATTCAGAAACATGAACAGCCTTGTCATACAGGCAGTGATACATGTGCCATTAGATATAAGCCAAGAAAGCTTATTTTGTATTGCACGTTTTCCATGGTTCTGAACCAAAGTGAGTTGTACCAACTCTCGTCAATAAAGGTGCTGTGTGTACAGTTTATTTGAAGCTGAACAAAGCTCCAAATAAAGATTTTGTTTTGAGAACATATGAAACATGATATGTCAAACACAAACTCTCCTACACTACATTCTATAAAAGGCCTCCCATAACCTAAATTGCACATGTCAATCCCCAATGTATGTACTAGTAAAGTCCTAAAGGTCCTATAGTACAGCGATCCCCAACCTTTTTTGCACCACGGACCGGCCTTTAAGGTGTGGCGGATAAATATGACAAAATAAAATAATACAACCAACACAAAAACTGTGGGATTTTGTAAATATAATAATAAACATTTCCAAAGACGTCTGTTTTTTACTCCTTTTGCAGATTGTGGGTTTAATATTAGCATTAATGTATTACGTGATCAAAAAAAGCATCTTGACATGCACCAAGAGTGAGTCAAGAGTCCTAGATGGATGGAACAGAGAGATTTCGGTCATTTTTCAAAATAATTGTCCAAACTTGGATAATAAATAAAACGGAAATAATGTAAGTTCTTTATTTTTTCTGTGCAGTCCGGTACCAAACAACCCACAGATCGGTACCGGTCCCCGGTCCGAGGTTTGGGGACGGCTGCTATAGTTCACAAAAGTGACTCTTGTGAGCTTTAAGCCATGTTATAATACTGTTACTTCATCAGAAACATACCCGGAGTTGTTTTGTTTCCGTAAGTGAGTAATCCTTTATTATTAGTCTGTCTAAGGTCAAAATGCTCTGTTCCACCTTATGATGTCATGTAGTTGTAGTTTTCAAGCAAACAGCTCCTTTTTCCTTTTGTTCAGTAGAGATGGGCTATTCCTGAAATTATTCAAATGATTCTAGTGAAGGTGTATGTAGTTTAGAAGCACAACACAGCACTTCCTGTATTACGACATGACATCACAAGGTGGAACAGAGAGAGAGAACTCAGCCTAAATATGTACGATTTGTGCATTAAACCTGTGTGAATGAAACAAAACACAACCCCAGGTATGTTTATTGATTAAGAAACAACACTATAACTGATCAGAAAAACGTGTAATATAGTCCCTTTAAAGCGCACCTCACTGTAATGAACATCTACAGCACTAGGTTGAGTCACTGACTACTTGTAAACATATTTGGTTGTAAAAATCCAAGTTATTCTTAAATGCAGCAATTCGAAGTGTGCACCACTTCCTGTTAGTATTGCTACTCATACTCTGTAGTACAGTATTGGACCAAAACAACCCTTATAATATGCATGTCATGTAAGTTAGTGCTGATCCTTTGTGTTCTTGTGTAGTTGCCAGAAAACACCACCAGAGGGAGCCAGCAGATTGACAAACACGCCCTGAATTGTACCGTTAGGTCTGTAGTGGAATAAAATGACTTAAAAAAGACGAGCATCCGTATGACCCTCTGTATTATGCCTGCCTTTACAAATCCTCTCCTTGTGATGGCACATTGGAGAAAACACTCAAGTGAAAGTGGTGAAAAATGGCACTGATTTCACTATAACTACCCAGTCACATGATTTTCAAAGTTTATATAATGTTGATCAGGTTGTGTAATGTTCCTGTTATTGTGGAGTTGAAGGTGAGGTTAAACTGCAGTTGTTAAATATTGTATTATCATCCATTGTAAAGCTCAAGGAGTCCTGGAAGCAGTGGCTCTCTTCAGTCAAATAATTCAAATAAAAGCTGTATTCAGTGTTCATCTCCAAACTCTCCTTGACCTTGAGTGGAAAACATGAAGAACTCTTAAGAAAGAAAACCTAAGTCCAAGTATGGCGCAATTATTGTCATCTTTTATGATCGTTGTATACTGTGTGATGAGATCCTGCCACTGAAATGTTATGACGGTAATTCAGAGTACTAATAATAATGTGTACTGAAGTTGTTCAAAGTTACAGCGCAGTCTGGATTTCACGGATGTCCAGTTTGAAGTTCGAAACGGTACCACCTCGTTCTTCTTACAAAATCGCTCGAATAGTAGATTTGATCCAATGGTAGCCTTGTTTCCTGTTCTTCATTTTGTAATTGCTGATGTGTTTATAACGCCATGCAGCAGGCGCCGGACAGCTGGGTCACTTGTGATTGAAAGGTGCCAAAACGGCGCCTGTCCAGGACACGTTCATGAAGTGTTAGCAGATACTGTCAGCTTTCACGTGGAGGATTTTGGAGAAGCCTGGTCTCTTCTTCAGACCCTAAAGAGAATAAAGAGTTTTAACAAATAAATCTTCAGTGCAATATCTGTCTGTCTATCTCTACTTATAGACCATCATTAAAAAGTTCAATATTTTTTGTCACTCATTTCAGAACTTCAAACCCATATATTACATAGACATAGAGTGAAGCTGTCAAGCCTTTATTTCTTGACATTTTGATGATTATGGCTTGCAGATAATGCCATGCCACGCCACACGGATGCAGTAATTCAGACAAAAGGAAGCCCAATCAAGTATTGAGTGCAAAGAAATGAACAAAAAGAACATTTTTATTGATCTTATGTAATATTAAAATTTTCTGAGACACTGAGTTTTGGGTTTTCATAATCTGTAAGACATACTCATCAAAAAGGCAAGAAATAGACTTGAAAGTGTCACTCTATATGAGTCTATATAATATGTGAGTTTGACTTTTTGAAATAAGTGACAAAAAATCTTGTACTTTCATGATATTCTAATATTTTGATGTTATCTGTCTGTTAGTCCGTCCATCTGTCTATTTATCTTCATACAAAAGAATATTAACAGACTGAACAGAAAAACGCAGATGAAAGACAAACGTTCAAACAGCATGATCAGCATGAAGTAAAAACATGAACATTGTGATTTTAATTTCCTGAATGGAGCAAAACGAACATTTCTTTGAAGATGCACGACTACATAACTTTTCTGGTGGATTTCCATGAAGACAAGCAGTATGGCATTACTCTGTTTCCATGGAGACAAACAGGATGTGCCAAGTAGAGGTCAAATTTGTGGAAAAGTAACCCCACTCACAATACAGAATGCAGGTTTTTAAGCAATAAAAACACACGTGATTATAAATTACAGACTGATATCTTTAATGCTATACTGTGGAAAATTCCAGACAAAGCAATAACATTTCCTCGCATCATTAGGCAATTGATGGTAGTTTTGATCAGTAAAATGTGAAATTGTCAATCAAGCTATAACTTAAAGAGGGGGTATTTCACTTCTGTGGGGTATTAACTGCTAACACATGACATACTAGATCACCATCTTACCTTTTATTGCTTTGCTATGTTCTATATTTCTATATTTGATAAAAACAACATATTAACATGACTTAAATTTCAGCTTTCTTTTCACTCTCTCCTCCTTTGCTCCCCATGTTAAGTCACTCCCCTTTCAGAGCGCTATCACAACACAATCAGCATGCGTCCATGGTCCATGTACCATTTGTTCTTTTGAATTTTAATGAACGAAAAATAATGAAATGGGAAAACAGTTTGTTATTTCATTATTCCGTTTTAGCGTCAAACAAAAACAGATTTCGACCTCTATTTCGGGCCTATTTCAGTTTTGATATTTTATTTTCTCTGGTTTATTTGCCCCAGAAGTTCTGCTGCTAGAAGGACTTACCTGGAAAATCATTGCAATTTCGTGGGCAAACATGTTTTCTTCTTTTATAGCGACGCGTTTACTTTTGCATCTTAGAAAGTAATGGTTGAACTCCATGACGAGAAACAGGTAGCAACGAGGCGATAAACTCTCCTTTGTTCAGTTGACACCATAGAACTATAATAAATTAATTCATTAGTTCATTTTAATAATATTTTTTCAATTATAGATCCATGGTCAACACTGAATTCACACGTGGAGCGCAGCAGCATGACTCCCAGGGCATATAAACCAGAGAGATTAAAATATGAAAATTAAAATAGACTGTTTTTTGAAATAAAATATTGGAAATAGAGGTGGAAATCAGTTTTTTTTGTTTGACACTAAAATGAACAATGAAATAACAAACCTTTTTTCCATTTTATTGTTTTTCATTGTTAATTGAAATTCAAAAGAAGTTGTGCGCAGTTTTGTATCACGTTTTTGTACATTTGTGAATTGCCGTGTGGGAACATGATTGACGTAGGTTTGTGGGCTGAGCATTACACAGAACCTTGCAGCTAACCGTGAGAAGGGTTTGACGAGGACCCGGGAGAGATCCCTAAAATACTCCAACATGGATGACATATGAAACCTCAAGCATGTTTTTGATGACGGAACAACGTCATAACATGGTGAGAGCTTAAAAAAAAGAATAAATCAATTTTGCATAACACCTCCTCTTTAAAATTTCGTTCTACTTGAAAATTGAATAACCAATAAATACAGAAATAAATCTTCACAAGCCAGAGGAAGGAATTGGCTGAACTATTGATCTCTGGAAATCTTTTTAAAAGATGTGCAACAGGTTAAGACAGACTTCTCTCCCAATCCTTCGTTCTGAATGAGGTGATAAAACATGAGCCTCTTCTTTTTTAAGCGTACAAAAATAACTCCAAGCTGTTGGGAGCATTTGGAGAGGTTATCTAACTGCTGTAAGTGAGCCATGCTTCTGAACGCAACATCAAAACTAAACACGCACTAACTGACTCACCAAAAACACCAAAAACACCACAACACAAATAAAACCTGGGATTTCACTCTTTTTTATGCGCCTGTTGCAAATAGTGGTGGAAAAAGTGCTACATGTTGTTACTTAAAGGTGCACTGCGTAACTTTTCTGGTAGACAGTCCACCACCTGATTGTAAGGTGTCATGGCTTTGCTGAGAAAGTTCCAAAGCATGGCATTAACTTTATCTCCATGAAAACAAGCAGGCCAAAGTCACAGGTCAGATCTGTGGAGAGGTGACGCCGCTCACAGTAAGAATGTATATTTTGAAGGAATGGGCAATAAAAACACCAAATGAAAGTCATATTCTGGAACACTTTTTAAGCAATAATATCTCCATGGTAACAAGTAGGCGGCACGGTGGCTGAGTGGCAACACTCAGGCCTCACAGCAAGAAGGTTGCGGGTTCGATCCCCGGGTCACCCGGGCCTTTCTGTGTGGAGTTTGCATGTTCCTCCCCGTGTCTGGATGGGTTTCCTCCGGACACTCCGGTTTCCCCCATCAACCCAAAACATGCCCACACCCCTATGAACTAACATCAAGGACCATGTCCACCCTCCTGTGGGCTCACCACCTGCAGAGGGGTTCATAGGGGGGGTCAGGTGCTATGAGTATTGGGCAGCAAGCTGCCCCTGCGACCCAGCCGGATTAAGCGGGAGAAGATGGATGGATGGATGGTAACAAGTAGGTGGCGGACCTTACCACAAAAGTTACACAGTGCACCTTTAAGTAAAAGTACAGATATTCGAGAAAAATAAATACTCAAGTAAAAGGAACACATGAAAAATCTACTCATGTGAAAGTATTGAAGCACTTGTTTAAAAATGTACTTAAAGAGTAAAAAGTAAAAGTATTGTGCAGAGATTTTTGAGAGCTAATAAAGCTTCAGGTGTAGTGATTTTGAAGATTTAAAAATTATGATTTAAAGATGTATGATGATTTTTTTTTTCCAGGAGAAAACGATTATATTTTTTTCTGGCTGTTTTTAAGTGTGTTTTTTGTGTTCTCAAATTATGATTGTGTTGAAAATACTCTTAAACTATCCTAAAATATACTTTTCAGTTCAAAAACGTAGTAGAGTATAAAGTACATAGACCAGCTGAAATGCAGTGAAGCAAAAGTAAAATTTACGTAAAGGTGCATTGTGTAACTTTTCTGGTGGAAGGTCCGTCAAATGCTTTTCCCTATGGAGATGTTATTGCTTTGTCTGGAATGTTTCACAATATGGCATTAAACCTTTCTATCTTCATGGAGACCAAGACCAAGTTACAGATCAGATCTGTGGAGAGGCGGCTCTGCTTATAGTCAGAATGCCTGTTTTTCTAAGCATTTTTGAGCTATAAAACCACTTGTAATTAAAACATGTAAGGTAGAGCTGTTTAATGTCATACAGTGGAACATTTCAGGCAGAGCAATAACATCTCCATCAGAAAGTTACACAATGCACCTTTAAGTACAGTACTTCACTACTTTTACTTTAAGATCCACCACTGGCTACAAATGACCCACAAGTCAAACATGTCATGCCAAAACAGCGAGTATCCAGACTGAGTCATGTTTTAAACAGTAAGTATCTGTGGTAAAAATAGATGGATTTGACTGTATGGGCTGAAATACTGGTGAAAGTACAGACATGTGGATAGTGTTATGCAAAACACTGGGGACACTTTGACTATATAAAGAAACATTGTGTGGGTTTAGGTGTAAGACCTTCCGGGTTTGTTTTGTAAAGCTTTGAACACAGCGGAGGAATATATGCCTTGAAATATTACATAAGGAACTGGCGAGAGCAGCTATAAAATAAAAGAGTGCTCTGGGCCTCTAATTCATATTATATTACTGCTGACATGTTGCTTGTTAATATAATTTAGATTTAAAACTTTATTTATCCTAAAGGGCAATTTATTTGTAGCTCCACAGACCAGTGTTCAATCATTTGCTGTACACTACACTGCCATTTTTACCACTTTGTACATTTTACATACAGACAGAAGACGTCAAATATATGAAGCAAGAAATATGGTTGTGTAGCAGAGAACTCACAACTAAAAAATATATTCTGTGTTGTAAATCTTAAAGTAGCCACCCTTTGCTTTGTGGATAACACTACAAACCCTTGACTTTCTCTCAGTGAGCTTCTTGATGACGTCTCCTGAAACGGATTTCACTTCACAGAGAAAGTGCAAACCAGGGTTCAAAGCAAAGGGTGGCTATTTTAAAAAATCTAAAATGCAAAATTGAGTTCTTTTTTAGTCTATTTTTTGCTTACTTCATTCCATGTAAGTCACAGTCACAGTTTTCAGTAAGAATCTACAGTGTAAATAATCATGGAAATAGAGAAGAACCATAAATGTAAAGGTGTGTACAAAATTTTTACTGGTGTAGATTATTTTCCAGATCTGCAAACATGTTACAATCTTACTTTCCTGGAGCATGGATTCTATAAAGTACTATCTTTGGAAAGTTGCTTAGAGGTAATGTAAAACTAACACACAAACTGTATCCCAACAGTGAATAGTAATGTTAAAGGACTTATTGTTTTACCTGGAGTTTATTGACCATCTCTTCGAATAGTTTTCTGGCCTCGGGGCTGTTGGGATCCTCAAAGTAATCTTCTATTCCAATCTGCACCACAATGGACTTCAGGCTGCGGCAAACGCCTGTAAAGCAAAACACAAAATCACAACATGGTTTATGGAAAAAACATTTAGTCTTGTTTTGGGTGTGTATCATATCTACACTTTTAATAACCTTAACAAAGCATGAACAGAGACTTAATTCATGTTTATTGATGATTAACTTAATGAGTAACAATAAACATGTAGGTGTAATATAAGCCAAACTAAATAAGACCTAATATTAACCCTAACTCAAAAAAAAAAAAACACTATCTGCTGATGGGACATTGCCTTAGATCTGTGTGAAAAGGAGAACTACTACACTAAAACTAACCTATTTCTTTACAGTATTTGTTGTTGCTTAAGTCTATTGAACTACACTAAACGTCAATTGTCTCTCAGTCATATTTTGCGTAAACATTCAGGCCCCTGATAGGGAAGAACTGAAGAAGCCACTTGGGATGGGCTGTGAAACGTCTTCATTCTAAAACTTTTATAATAATAATAACAATACATTTTGTTTATTAGGTGCCTTTCTGGACACCCAAGGTTGCTTTCATCCCGTTGAGAGAATTAAAATGCCTTTGACAGGTTGGACTACTCATTTGACTAAAACACAGTTAATATATTTGTATTAGAGATTTTATATATAAAAAAAATAATCTGATTGGCTCTACTAATGCTTACGTCACAAACCAGGAAGACGTTTGGAAACATGTGATGACAACTCCCGGGGTAGTTACCGACGCTGGGCTCGCCGACCAACTGTGATAAAATCCATTGAAGTAAATGGGCTCAGCGGTAAAATGAAGACTGCATACGTATGTGCTATTTGGAATCATCTTGAATTTGGGGCCCTCGTCTCTTCTAATCGCATGTACCCAGTGCACTCGGAGTTGTGCGTCGATGGGGAAATGATGAAAACTGAGGTATGGTTGGAATTGTTGATTAGCCGAACATAACGGAACACTACAATGACATGTCGATGAAGAAAACTGGCACATTTTTTCATTTTTCCAAGATTTTGTCAGCCTTACTACTGCAAACAGAGACTGCCAGAAGTTTTCATCTTTCCAAACTTCTTCCTGGTTTGTGACCTAAGCGTGAATAGTGCCTATTTGGCTTTTTTTTAGGTTTAAAATGTTACTTCCTGATCATGATGGAACACTAGGGAATTTCTAAAAACCTAGCAACCGTTTAATTCTTAAACCTAGCAACCGTTTAATTCTTAAACCTAGCAACCGTTTAGAAAATAATACTTAATTTGTCCTGAATGGAATTTATTTATAGTGGTTTTATTGGTTATTTAATTTGGTAAAGCCTCAGCTTAAATTTATTTTAATTCAATGTATAATATAAATTTGTAGTCCGTCACCATAATTGTTCATATTCTCTCTCACTTTCTGTTCTTTTTGTTTTTATTTTAATAAAAATGGCTTCTTGTCATGGCTTCTCATGACAAGTATTATCCCACTAAATTAAGTCCAAAGGTGAGAATGATTAAAACCAGTCATACACACTTTACATTTTCTTGTGCCAGACTCTGACGCTGTTTACATCCACAGCTCCTCTGGCCTGTGCCTTCATGTGCTATTTGAGATCTGCAGTGGTTCCACAGATAGTAACACTGAGGTACAGTCTGCACTCACTGTTGAAGTGGAGCAGAGCTTTGGGGGTCACGGGTGTAGAGGTGAGCACCAGCATCTCCAGCCCCTTCAGCCCCTCTCTGCACACCTCTGCTGCCACCTCCTGGTTCACCTCGCTCACATGGTCCAGCTCCAGCACCTGCAGTCGCATGCAGTTCCTGGCTGTGAACGGGACAAAAACGTGAAAAGGAGTAATGTTTATCAAACTGTGGTACACATACAGCTCTTCAGTTTATGGGTTTGTCTAATTTAGAGTTCATTGTATATAATTATTTTATTAATTTCACATTAAGAACTGCATTAGAAATTATGTAGTCCACATTTTAGCCCTGATTAGACCTGGAATAGTCCTGCTATATACTTGATTTAAATCTGGTGGCACTGCAGAACCACTGGCTTGGACGGGAAATAAATAAAAATAAATAAAAATAAGATAATTTATAGAACTTTCAACGTTCATGTTCCCAAAATTATAACTGAAAGCTATTTTATTTGTTTTGTACTACTATTTACGATCATATCACTTTGTTTAAATGATTTTGATTGACTTACCCAGTGATGCCAGCCCTTGAATGCCACATCCAGCCCCGCCCACTCCCAGAGCTCGGAGGTGTGGCCAACATCGGCCAATGGTCTGTAGGCAGCGATTACTGAAGCGGGCAGGCTGTTGGCTGTCAACACAGTGGTCTTATCACTAAAACTCGTTATGACAAAACTAAAGGCTAAAGGTATGATAGTTATATGATCATTACCATGGATGTAGTGGCGCCACCTGTAGGGAGATGATGTCTCTGCAGCCTGCCCCCAGAGCCCAGATGACCTCCTGACCGACCGGGTCTGTGGCGCTCCTGTAACACAACATGATCACGTTTTAACTTAAACACAAACAGCTGATGTAACCAACATTCCCTGGAACTGTAAGCGCTGTTCTTCCTGAGGCTTGTTAGACTTTAATCTGAGCTTTATTTTAACACAGTCTGACCAGAAAGAGCTGATTTAGCTGGAACTAAATCCAGTCCTTAATTTCCACCATGGACTGATTTGTAGGGGAAAAGTCCAGGGCTCAATCCGCCTCTGCCTCTCAAATAGCATTAGCCAGCAGTTTTTTATTTAGTCACTCTCACCTTTTTGTTGAAAATCAAACACCTAAACAAGACCATGAAGATTCACATTGATCAAAGACTCCTGAAAATGAGTTGCTTAAATCTCTTTTGTATTTTGTATTTTGATCTTGAAACTTATTTGACAGTGTTTGCTAATTGTGCATTATGTGTAACACAGATGGAAGTGTGTTTGTTTGTACCTGTAGGTGACGGCCTGCAGGGCTCGGCAGTAGCAGCTGGCCAACCAGAGGGAGCGGTCAGTCAGGAGGTTAGGGCAGTGAGAGATCTTCAGTATGAGGAGGCTGCTCCCTGTGGATTTTAACAAGGCCTCCAGACCCTCCTCCAGACAACCACTGCATCAAGACAATATCATTTTATACAAATACAGTAAATATGCTCTATATACATAAAATCCCTGTCTGAGTATGACACTGACTAATGTGAGTGATGTACACAAGACTAATATTGAATATAAAGAACAGAAATCTTCAAGAGGGTGCGCTCATGTGACAGCACAATATTCTATAAGCCCTATAGTTTAAAACTGAGCTGGAGAACACGTCAGAATTCTATGATGAGATTTACTGTCAGCACAAGTAAATAAAACAATGAAAACTTCATTCACAATAGGCTGTGATTAATGCCTGTTGAAATGAGTCATAAGATTAATATGGCAAGTTTGTGGAGCCAGTCCCTGGCAAATAATGATAAGGTTCAACATTTGTGGATCATAATTTTGAATATATCTCTCAAAAACAGGACATTTTCAATAGAACTGATAAGAGACGATGTCACTTCTGGGTCCAGCTGGAAAATACCAAATAAGACCAGGTGCTGATAAATAACCACCGGTTCCAAATAAACACTGAGTCTAATGCATGTGCTGGAAAACAGAAGTGGTGCTGCAACAATAGGACGCAGGACTGATGCTGGCATTGTCTCTACAGAATCGAAACTTAAAACCACATGTCTAATTTGCATAAACTTTAAGCGCTGAAAAAAACCTTACCCTGATGCGATTGATGAACATTCTCACCCTGGCTGCTCACCAGTTGCTGCATCTGTCATTTGTTTTAACTTGCTAAAGAAATGTCTGCATGTTGCGGGAGGGTTTTAATGACTTTCTGTAATTCAGGAGTCGCTTTCACATGTGGTGAAACTCCCCGCTCTGTAGATATTTTGTTGTAACATTTCAAATTAACTCGCCTACGTCTGTATAGAAAGTACCATATTTTCCCAGTTTAGCGGAGCAAGATTAATCGCTTGCCCCAAACTGCTGCCTGGCCTCAAATGCCTGGTCTGTTAAGTGATTGAAACAAATAAACACCCCAGCTGTTATATGGTATTTTACAATATATATAAATTTAAAATGGAAATTTCCACAAAATTTCTAGAACATAACTGGTTTGTACTGTCTTGTGTCTGTAGCTCACCGTGTGCTTTTAAGATAGTCCTCCTTGCTCTCCTTTTTACCTCTCTGTCTCGGCTTAAGGTTTTGTAGAATAAGGGAATGTGTCTGAGTGCACCACTGAGACAATGTGCAAAGGAACTAGAGGGGAACAAAACAGACATGAAACTAGATTAGCATTTCAGTCAAAAAAAAAAAAAAAGAAATAAAGAAAAAGTCTGCATTTCAGTAAGAATCTACCTTGGAAGAAATACGAGCATTCTCTAGCAGCACTCTGGTCCACACGGCCGGATGACGAGCTACAAACTTCCAGTCTCTGCAGACCTCAGCGGCCCGAAGCAGGGTTTTAGTGTCCAGGTACGTGAAGATACAGAAGAGGGCAGCTCTCATCTTCAGGACCTCGGGACTTATGACTTCATTGGATTTGGAGGGGCTCTTGGCGTGGCGGCACGGTTTGCTGTAGATGGGCTCAGGTCGACCTATGGAGAAAAATGGAAAGCTTGAAATATGAAACTTAATCTATAAATGGAGAAGGGTTCAGAAAGTGCACAATGAAATAGAGCACCTCGAAATGGTGTATATCTTTTCCCTGTAAAGTTTTTCATTCATAGCAATTGCACACACACACTTATAGATCATTTGTGTATCCTGTTTACTTTGCAAAACCATTAGCATTTAGTTGTGTTATTAAAAATGTATTATGTCTCCTTCACCTTCCCTCCAGTTTTGAACATTCTGGTCTCACAGGATTTTAAAGGGTCTATACAGTTATTCCTTCATTCAATAATCTGTTGGTAAACTACAATTGTACCCAGAGCTAACCAGGGGTAGAATGATGGAAGCTTTATTTAGCTGGATCATCAACTCGGAAGTGGA
Organism: Odontamblyopus lacepedii; assembly: GCA_034769755.1. Taxonomy (NCBI): domain Eukaryota; kingdom Metazoa; phylum Chordata; class Actinopteri; order Gobiiformes; family Gobiidae; genus Odontamblyopus; species Odontamblyopus lacepedii. Next base: position 21,994,621 of record CM068353.1, on the reverse strand, counting down.
CATTTTGTATTTTGAATTTAAGATATTACAAATTTTAGTTAATCTTTGTATATTTATATCTTTGTATACATTCAGAAAATCTAGGATGTCTCATTGACATCATCTCATCATGGGTAGCAGACAGAAAATCAAAAATATGAAGAAATATTATTAGTTTAACTTTTTATAAGGTTTTTCTAATTATACGGTTCAACATTTGAGGATAATAATTCAGTGAAAAAACAGTACAGTGTGTGTCGAGTTGAATTAGAGGGATGTCAATTCTGGGTCCAGCCGGCAACTTCACAGCAACAGAATTTTGCCATGGATAACAAATAGAAAATCCAAAATATAAAGAATAATTAACAGTATTTGCCCTTTTCTTTTTCTGAGGAAGCTATCTTTCTCTTGTTGATCACTTGGCGGCACCATTTTCCAGCCCAGGTTATATAAATGTCTTCCTGGTGCCATCTTGGTATGTTCTGTTGCTATATATCTCCTGCTCCCGTGTGTCCAATTCAAGACGGCCTTATTCCTCCGGCGAGAACCCAGATGAGTCATTTCTCTTTGGCCTTGGACGCTGTCTGCTAGAAACCATCAGGGGTATGAACCATTTCTTACATGCTCTTATCCGCTCTCACTCATTTTTTTCCCTTCTTCTTCATACACACACACACCACCTACGCTCAAGACTGCAAAATGAGTGTTGCATGCTGGGAAAAAAATAACATGCACACATACGTACCATCTGATCAATCTTGGCCCATTATGAAACAACTACATCAATGCCAGTAGAATGTTGTAACACGATACACATCTTTTCCTTTAAAGGTGCACTGTGTAACTTTTCTGGTAGAGGGCCCACAATCTACTTGTCTCCATGTAGATTTTACTGCTTTGCCTGGGATGAGCACCACAATATGGCATTAAACTTCTCTAACTCCACAGAAACAGGCTGATGCCACCATGTTACCAGGTCATGTTATGTTCCTCCTAGTATAGTGTGCAAAGTAGTGTACAAAAAGCCAAAAGGCAGGTGGCAGAATGGCAGTGTTTTTGAACGTTTTTGGCAAAAAGCAGTGAGAGAGATGTACAATCTGTGAAGGATGTGAAAAACGTGAGCATTTGGGCTTGGCTGCAATACAAAAGAACTGATCAATTAGAAACACTGAGACGACAGTAGCCAAAAACATGCTAAAAAAATCTTAAAGCTTGTGTACGTAGCTGTGATGGCTGTTATTACTAAATATAGTGATCATTAAAGGTTCTATATTATGCGAAATGGATTCTTGTGAGCTTTAAGACATGCTATAATGCTGTTGCCACCTCAAAAACATACACAGAGCTGTGTTTTGTTTCTTTTGCACATGTTTGAGTAATCCTGGATTATTAGACTGCCTACATCCACAATACTCTTGTCATGTAATGGCAGTTTTCAAGTTGACAGCTACCATTTACCTTTTGTTCAGGAGAGATTGACATTTCCAAAGCTGAAATCATCCAAATGATTCTAGTTTGAGAAAAGAATTCAGCCTAAATATGGAAGATCTGTATGTGAATGAAACAAAACACAACTCATGGTATGTTTTTGATGAGGAAAAAAAAGTGAAAATAGATCAACAAAAGAAGACAACAGTATAAGACATCTCAGAGAGTACTACAAATTAGAATCCTCTCGCTTTACTGTCCATCATATAATCATAAGACTATTAGTGAAAGTGCGTGCAATTCAGACTAATTGAATGTGAGTGGGTTTTAATGAGATGTACCTTATGACCAAAACATTGGACTCTCATTCATAATTAACCACTCAGATAGTTTCTGTAGACTGCTTCTTGTCAAATAAGATCACCCCAACCTAAAATGATAACTAAATCGATCATTTTAGTAGGGAATAAAAGAAATGTTTATGAAATCAGCTGCAAAGTATCTAAATTGAGGTAGTATGCTCTGACATAGTTTTACATACAGTATTTGGGGTGTAGACTTACTTATATTGGTGTAGTATGGGTGTATGGTAAGAGCAGTCTTTCCTATATGGTATATATATGCTATATTTTTCCACCTTCAAGGGACTCAAAGCTCTTTAAATCAAGGAATTCACCTGTTCAAACAAACACACTAGGGAATCATTTGGGGGAGCTGGAATCACACCACCAACCTATAGGCCAGTGGATGTGACCACTCAACCAATGATGTTTATGTCAAGAGTGGGATTTGAACCACCAACCTTCAGCTCAGTGGACAAATACTCCACCAACTGAGCTACTGTCGCCTGTATTGGGGTAGTATGCTCTGACATAATAGTAGTCTTACTTGTTGGGGCAGTAGTAGTAGTAGTAGTAGTAAACATGTAGTACTATACTGGGGTAGTATGCTCTGACATAATAGTAGTCTTACTTGTTGGGGCAGTAGTAGTAGTAGTAGTAAACGTGTAGTACTATCCTGGGGTAGTATGCTCTGACATAATAGTAGTCTTACTTGTTGGGGTATTAGTAGTAGTAAACATGCAGTACTATACTGGGGTAGTATGCTCTGACATAATAGTAGTCTTACTTGTTGGGGTAGTAGTAGTAGTAAACATGCAGTACTATACTGGGGTAGTATGCTCTGACATAATAGTAGTCTTACTTGTTGGGGTAGTAGTAGTAGTAGACATGCAGTACTATACTGGGGTAGTATGCTCTGACATAATAGTAGTCTTACTTGTTGGGGTAGTAGTAGTAGACTCCAGTACTATATTGGGGAAGTGTGCTCTGACATAACAGTAGTTTTACCTAGATTGGGGTAATATTCTTACCTATATTGGGGTAGTATGCTCTGACATGGTGGGGGTAGGGGGGTGCAGACTGCTGGACTTCTGCCACAGCTCTCCTCTCCTGCTCCCACATCTCCTCCGACTCGGTGGTCCGGGACCCCACATCGGACACGTCCCCCTCCTCTCCCTCACTGTTCCTGTACGGGCGCCTCTGCCAGTTCTGAATGGCCTGTTTCCGCAGACCCCAGTTTCTGGACGCCCCGCCGCAGGAGGGGGAGCGCTCATAGCCACCCCCCTCTCCGAGTCTGCACTGCATGTGGTAGTACTGCGTCTCCGGACAGTCCTCCATCGGGTGCATCTCCACACTGTCACTGTCATAACCCCCAGAGCCCTGCGACACTGACTTCATCCGCACGGACGCTCTGAAAAATAAAAATGTACAAGGTTATCCAAACATGTGTAAAGATCGTCAGCCTCATGCAAAATAATACATACAAAGTGCAAATATTCGATAACTAATTTTACTACTGCTTCAACCACTACTTCTTCTATACGTAGCATAAGTACAACTACGGGAACTTTTTTTGCAACTACAGTGTGATATTATTTCATGTTATATCAACTTTTCTCCTCTGTTATTCTTTGTAACTCTTGATTTAAATTGCTCATTGATTAAATTTCATCTGCTCCACAGCGTGCGAAATATACAATCAGGAAATGGGAAATTGGTACTGGATTCAACAACATGGGAAGCCCCAGGCCACTTATGAGCCAAAAATAGATTACAATAAGCAATGGCATTTCAAAATATTAAAGGTCCTATATTACGCAAAATGAACTCTTGTGAGCTTTTAGCCATGTTAGAATATTGTTACCTCCTCAAAAACATACCTGGAGTGTACTGTTTTGTTTCATTCAAACATGAGTAATACTGCATTGATGGGCTGGCAAAAGCTCAAAATACTGCGTTCCACCTTGTGATGTCATGTTCTGTTAGTTTTCAAGTTAACAGCTACCTTTTTACCCTGAAATTATCCAAAGAATTCTAGTGAGGGTGTATGGGGTTTAAAAACACAGTGGAGCACGTCCTGTATTACCAGGAAGGAGTGTTTTCAGTTTGAGAGAAGAACTCAACCCAAACATATATTGTATTCAAACTTATAAATGAAACAAAACACAACTCCAGGTATGTTTTGATAAGTAAACAACTTTACAACACCAGATCAGAAAGTAATGCAATATGGGCCCTTTAATAATACACAGAGGCCTAAAACATGCAAACAAGATTCTCACTGTTTACTTTTGTCTTTAATGAGCAGTCTATCCATCTGCAAAATAAGAAGTAATCAAATATTTATTATATAGTATTACAGTCAATCTCTGCACTGAAATGAAAAGAGATGCTCAAAAGATAGAAAGCGTTCCAACAACTTAACCAGGGGCAAAGGCAAATCTGAGCTTCATTAGTGTCTAATTAGGTAGTAGAGAAAAAGTCACGCACCAGAACTAAAGACACTTCATTAAACTGCCTGGTGATAAATACAATTAAGACATTAATGGTATGAAATCATCTCCACCATGAGCTGAATGCTGGTTTGTTAAGTGTTTTTATAGGAAGCAAAGGCACAGCTGGGGTAAATCTGCTGCTATCATTAACACCTTTATCTAAGTAGACGTATTAAGTATATAGAGTCATCATGATAGTGGTGGAAGAAGTACTCAATTTTGTTACTTAAGTAAAAGTACAGATACTGGAGCAAAAAAAAAAAACTCAAGTAAAAATATCACATGAAAACTCTACTTACGTAAAAGTATTAAAGTACCCTTTTAAAAATGTACTTAAAGAGTAAAAAGTAAAAGTATTTCATGCAGATTTTGAGATCTAATAAAGCTTCAAATGTACTGATTTTTAAACACGTTTGGGCTGTATTGTGTTCAATAGAAACAACTAAATCAATCTTTTTTTTTAATTGTTTTTTGTTTGCTCAAACTATAAAAGTGTTAAAATAAACACTCAGCTTTTGTAGCAGGTCTCAAACAATAATAAAAAATACTCTTACTTTTCAGCCCAGTTAAAAAATGTAGTGGAGTAGAAAGTACTGATACCTGCTCTCAAATGTAGTGAAGTAAAAGTAAAAAGTACCCACTTTAAAATGTACTTTCAGTAAAGAACAGATACCTAAAATGTATACTGTATAATAATATAGTACTTTTACTTCTTTATGTTGCACCATTGCATACTGAGCATACATGCAAAAGTTTTCTGGAGAAATATTATACAAAAACTGTAGTGTATGACAAATGTCCACAAGGTGGCAATATAGTTTTTTGTTTTGAAGTGCCATGCAGTAGAACAGTGTATGTAATAAGCTGCGGTGTGTTCAGTAAAAAGAACAAAAGCTACAACCCTGTGTCCGCGAATTCCTTCAACCACAAGGATATCACATTTGGCGACAAGGAAACTGGTGAGCTCGGAGAGAGTTGTTAGAGAAGAAAACAACTCGAGAGTTCTACAACTCAGATTTTCGGCTGATGTCTGACGACGGGGAAGCTAGTGCTAATCAGAGCCGTGCTAACCGGAGCGGTGCTAACAACGGTGAAATGGCTACATCCATGGTGGGAACAATAACTGCTTTCGACAGTCAAACGCAGAATTGGGAGGAGTATTGTGAAGTTTTGGAGCACTTCTTTGAAGCAAATAGTATTGCTGACGCAGGAAGAAAACGGGCAATACTGTTGAGCTCAGTGGGTAGCAAAACGTACAGTTTAATGAGAAACTTGCTAAGCCCAGAGAAGCCAGGCGACAAGTCATTCACGCAATTGACTACATTGCTCCAGTCACATTACAACCCAAAGCCCAGTGAAATTGTCCAGAGATTCAAGTTTAATTCAAGGATAAGAGGGGCAAATGAGACTGTGTTAGAGTATGTGGCTGTGTTAAGAGAACTGGCACAACATTGCAACTATGGAGATAAGCTGAAAGAGATGCTACGAGATAGGCTGGTGTGTGGTATTGCAGATGATCGCATGCAAAGGAGATTGTTGGCAGAGACGGCGCTAACATTCGACAAGGCCTTGGAAATCACACAAGCCATCGAGACAGCGAACAGAGATGTACGCGACTTGCAACCAAAAATGATGGACAGTACAATAAGCAAAAATGCAACACCACAGACAGTGCATAAAGTGCATGTAAGACCCAAAGGGCAAAACAGGGGCGGTCCAGTAGCATGTTATAGGTGTGGGGGTGAACACTTGGCACGGGATTGTCGTTTTCTTAACGAAAAGTGCCATGGGTGTGGAAAAAAGGGACACGTGAAGAAGATGTGCAGGTCTGCACCTCCTAGTGACCAGCAGCAGCAGCTTAAGGGGGGAGGGAAGAAAGAAAAGGCCATGAGCAAGAAAGAAAAAAGACAGTACACACATCACGTGGTGGAGTCCTCTGATCCACAATCGAGTGAGGAAGAAGTGTTTACAATGCACAACTTAAAAGATTCAAAAACGACAAAAGTTGACCCCATTACCACCCAGCTAGACATAAATGGACATTGTGTTGAGTTCGAAGTGGATACAGGCTGTAGTGTTACCATCTTGACAAAAACTGAATATGGCAAGTTGTGGACTGCGGGAAATGCACAGGAACTGCAAAACTGCTCATTGACGCTGAAAACGTACACAGGTGAACCAGTCGCCACTCTAGGGACAGCCAACGTCACGGTAACGTACAAAGACAAAGTCACTCACTTACCAGTAGTAGTGGTAGAAGGCAGTGGACCAAATCTGCTAGGCCGCGCATGGCTGAGGGAGTTAAACATGAACTGTGTATATGTCAATAAGCTGGAGCAACCTCATCCCACTTTGCATCAGGTGCTAAAGCAGAACGAAGAGGTATTCAAGGAGGAACTGGGGACCTGGAGAGGGCCACCAGCAAAAATATACATCAAAGAGGAGGTGGCGCCAAAGTTCTACAAGCCCAGGCCAGTGCCCTATGCCATGAGAAAGAAAGTCGAAACGGAGCTGGAGAGGCTCACAAAGCAGGGCATAATTGAGCCAGTAAAGTTTTCAGAGTGGGCTGCACCAATAGTGCCAGTGTTAAAGCCTGACGATTCGGTGCGCGTTTGTGGGGACTACAAGCTCACAGTAAACTTAGTCTCCAAGTTAGAGCAGTATCCAATACCACGATTGGAGGACTTATTTGAGAAGTTGACTGGGGGTGAGAAGTTCACAAAGTTGGACCTCAGTCACGCATATCAACAAGTCACGCTCGATGAGGCCTCAAAGCCATATGTCACAATTAACACGCACAAAGGTCTGTTTCAAGTCAATCGCCTACCATTCGGGGTGTCCTCTAGTCCAGCCATCTTTCAACGGATGATGGAGGGTCTGGTGGCAGGCGTCCCGAACGTGGCTGTATACTTGGATGACATCCTGTTGACAGGGAGAAGTGATCTCGAGCACCTGGAGACCTTGAATGAGGTCTTACGACGGCTACGAGAGGCAGGTCTTCGACTCAAGCGCAATAAGTGTGCCTTCATGGAGCATGAAGCTGAGTTCCTCGGACACACAGTGGACGCCGAGGGGCTCCACCCTCTGCCAAACAAGGTAAAGGCCATACAACAAGCACCCGCACCAACTAATGTCACAGAACTACGTGCATACCTAGGCCTACTCAACTATTACAACAGATTCTTGCCAAATCTGTCCACATTGTTAGCTCCCCTACACCAACTGTTACGTAAAGAAACACAGTGGCAGTGGCAAGAGGAGCAGGAGAGAGCATTTGAGGAGTCAAAAAGGCTCATGCAGTCGTCAGAGGTGTTAGTGCATTATGACAGCCATAAAGACTTGATACTGTCATGTGATGCGTCGCCTTACGGAGTGGGGGCGGTATTGTCACATCGCATGCCAGATGGGCAAGAGAGACCAATTGGCTTCATGTCACGAACACTCACGCCGGTGGAAGCAAACTACTCTCAAGTAGACAAAGAAGGGCTGGCAGTGATGTTTGGCATCCAGCGCTTTCACAAGTACTTATACGGGAGGAAGTTTGTCATATGCACAGATCACAAGCCCTTGCTGTCACTCTTTAGTGAGATGAAAGCAGTGCCTCAAATGGCATCCCCTCGCATTCAACGGTGGGCGGTGACCTTGAGAGCATATGAGTACAAGATCCTCTATAAGCCCGGTAAACAACACAGCAATGCAGATGCCTTAAGCCGACTTCCGCTACCTCAACCACCCACTAAGAGAGAGCACGAGGACCGTGTGCTGATGATGGAGGAGGTGACACTCGTGGTGGCGCAGGAAGTGAGCCAGTGGACACGCAAAGACCCTGTGCTGTCCCGAGTCAGGCAATTCGTCCAACAGGGCTGGCCGTCACAACACTCAGATCCAGTTTTCCAGCCTTATGCGGTGAGAAAAACAGAGTTAAGTGTACAAGACGGGTGTGTGTTGTGGGGGTCACGTGTGGTGGTACCTCCACCAGGGCGTGAAGCATTGCTAGGCCAACTACATCATGGTCACCCAGGCATCACCAGAATGAAAGCATTAGCCCGAAGCTATTTCTGGTGGCCAAAGTTAGATGCTGACATTGAATCGGTAGTAAAAAGGTGTAGCACCTGCCAAGAACATCGCAAGTTACCAGCTTCCGCACCACTTCACCCTTGGGAGTGGCCCAGTAAACCGTGGCAGAGGCTACACATAGATTATGCAGGACCTTTTATGGGTCATATGTTCCTGATCCTGATGGATGCCTATTCCAAATGGATGGAGGCTTACCCGTAACCTCAGCAACTTCAGCAAGCACGATCAAATGTCTCAGGAAGAGTTTCAGCAATCAAGGATTGCCTGAGATGATTGTGTCAGATAACGGTTCCTGTTTTGTCAGTGCTGAATTTAAAGACTTCATGAGTAAGAACGGTATCGAACACATCACCTCAGCCCCTTACCATCCTTCTTCAAATGGCTGTGCCGAACGGGCAGTCCAGACATTCAAGTCCATGATGAAAAAGGCAGGTGAAGGCAGCATCCAAACAAAAGTGTCAAGAGTGCTGTTCAGTTACCGCATCACCCCTCAGTCCACCACGGGGCTGTCACCTGCTGAAATGTTGCAAGGAAGGAGATTAAGATCAACATTGGACCTAGGACATCCGGATCTCAGAGCCAAAGTGGAACAGAAACAGTGCAGTCAAAAGAAACATCATGACAGGCACAGACCAGAGAGAAGTTTTCAAGTGGGAGATGCAGTGATCACACGTAACTTCAGTCATGGACCAAAATGGATTCCAGCTTTTATTACCAAAATCACAGGACCAGTGTCTTACAAGGTCATGTTAGGAGACGGAACTGTAGTGCGGAGACATGTGGACCAGATCCTGGCAAGGCCTGAAGACAAGGACTTAATGGGACCTAAAATCCCTGAACCACCCATTGTGCTTATGTCATCAGCTGATCCAACTGAGGTGTTCAAGAATCCTGCAGTAGGAGAAAATAACTGTGTTCCAGAGGGAAAGCTGCAGGACACTGCAAACCCACCTGTGTCGTGCATTCCGTCCCCAGATGCAGTGAACGAGACGCTTTCCCAACAAACAGCCGCACCGGCTCGACGGTCCCAACGGACTGTGTTTAAACCTACTTACCTGAAGGACTATGAGTGTTGAGTGAAAGGTTTTTGGAAAGAAAAAAAAAAAAATGCATTGATTGGAATTTTGTGTTATTATTATACTAGGGGGGGTGACAATGTTAAACGTGAAGGTGGCTAATTTTGTGAGGCTACAGAGTAATTTAGTTAATTTCTGACTTTTGGTGTTGAAGGGGGAATTAAAAGCTTAAGGGGGGAGGAATGTAGTGTATGACAAATGTCCACAAGGTGGCAATATAGTTTTTTGTTTTGAAGTGCCATGCAGTAGAACAGTGTATGTAATAAGCTGCGGTGTGTTCAGTAAAAAGAACAAAAGCTACAACCCTGTGTCCGCGAATTCCTTCAACCACAAGGATATCACAAAAACACAAGGAAAATGTGTTCAGTTACACCCTCTTGCCACTAGATGGAGTCCGCTGCTGCAACACTGCCTGAACAGAGTGTGAAGTTGGTGGAATCAGAGTTTCTAAAATTAAAGTGTGTTTTTCACTGTGTAATCTTGCTATAATTCCACCCACATGTATAAGGACATGAAAGGCTGTTTAAGTTGCTGACTGATGAGAAAAAGTAATGCAAAAAGGAAAAAAAAAGATTCTGAAATGTGACAAGGAGCCTGTTCATATATACATTTTAAGATTTTACAAATTTAATTGAGGGATTGAGCCTTTATATTGAATGCATTTTTTCTGATGATACCCAAGCAGGTTTCTGCCCTTGAAGCCAATAATAAAATTACACTGAAGAGAACAATCTAGGGACATCTGTTGTTAAGGTTAAACTTAATCTGATCTTTATTTTAACACAATCTGACCAGAAAGAGCTGAATTGGTGAGATGATTTGTGCACTTAAACAAGTCTCTCGCACATAGAATTACAGTCACAACCTAGCAACAGTTTTTCAGTTCGTCACTCTCACTTTTTTGTTGAAAAACTCCTAAACAGAAACTTGGACACTCACATTGATCACAGGCTCCTGAGTTGAAATGAGTTATTTAAATCCATTTTGTACTTTTCTTGAGTTTTCAGACTATGATCAATCTTTTTTGTCTGTGTTTGCTAATGTGTGCATTGTGTCAACATGGTAACTGCTGAACGTTCTGCCAATAGAGATTCATGTAAAACACCCCTAGCGATGTCACTGCAAACAATCAATAATAACTCTTTGCATTGATACTTTGCAGTGACTTCATGCTGGCAATGTTCTGCATGAATCTCTTTTAGTAAAAATAACCAAAACTGACTTTCAACAAAACGGCGAGAGTGACTAACAAAAACACTGTGTGAGACTTGTTTGACAGCAAAAACAGCATATGGTCAGATTGTGTTAAAATAAACCACAGATTAAAGTCTAATAAAGCCCCGAGCAGTGCCTCTAGTTAGCATCACACCCCCAGAATGATGATGACATGAGCTGCAAAGTGTCAATAACTTCTCGAGGGTCCAGTTGGCTAAAATGAGAGGCCAGCAGACGGAGGCCTGTGTCACAACAAGATCTGTATGAGCTGATTCAGTGGGGAAGGCCTGGCAGGTTCCCTTGTGATGGCACATTAGGAAATCTCCCATAGCAACTGGGAATGACACTAGTGTTACTCAGACCCCACCATGTGTCTGATGGCTCCAAAAGAAAGCACAATACCCGTCACAGCTCGTACACAGCGGACACCCAACCTGCCACGCTCAGGTGCTCTGTGCTCACTGCTAAACTATCAATATGTAACGGAAACAAGTCAGCTGGTGCAAACAGGGAAATCCCATACACTGGTGAATGTACCTCCATATCCGTACACATCCTACCTTCACACATATGCTACAACATATTAACATATACCATCTGTCATACAGCAGTGTTAAATCACGCAGGTTCAGACTGGGACTGTGGAAGCACAGGCAAATGGAATCATTTTACTGAAAACATTTATGACTAGAGATCGACTGATATGGGTTTTTCCATGGCTGTTGGCCATACTGATTAATTCCAATCCAACTGATGGCCGAAAAGATCTGCTGATATTTTTGGGTTGGTATATATGACAGATTTTGATTATTTTCCTCAAATGTACTTTAAATGTACTACAAACCCACCCACAACCTTTAAAGAGAGCTGCATAGTCACATTTTGTGTTGTTATCTCACTAAAGAGTTCAAATAAAGTATCATGTCTTTTCTTTAGGTTAAACTAAATATCAGCCTGTGCTGGAAATTTAAGGCAGCACAATCTCCTCGAATAATGGGAAACACTGATACAGGAAAACATATTTCAAGGCAGTATGCCATTTTCAAAGACACCAAATAGTGTTTTTATGGAGACAGCAAGAGAGAGATTCATAACATATGAAAGAATGTGATTATGTCACACTCCAAGATGTACTTTACAAAAATCTGCATTATTACAATAATCATTTTAGCTGCCGTCCCTCTGTATTAAATAGTATTGGTCTTTGATTTTTTTCTATCAGTACGTTACATGACAAATGTGAAATCTGTTCTCCATCCTCTCACCTGTAGTCTCTGTTCTTCATTTTTTCCCATCCTTCTTTTTCTTTTTTTTTTATCAGTTGTTGTTTGCTAACGTGTGCGTTTTGACACCATGGTAACTGCTGAACATACCGCCATAATCATACATGTAGAACTACACAAGCACCATGTCACTGCAAAGTATTAAATTCTTATTATTCAGGTCCACTGACGGGGGCAAGAAGCATCACATGGGCCCCCATTACTATAAATTAGTAGGCAGAGGAGTCCAGTTCTCAGCCCCTAAAACCCTGGGGACCTGGACAACAGATCCCTTGCCCTGTTGTTATTCAATGCTTTGAGTGATAGGTGGATTCAACCAATCACAGTGAAATGTGAACTCTCAGACACAACAGATGATGTAATTACCCCTTAATAGTACCAGCACAGCACACTGGTACTAGATTTTTCTTTTGTTTGTTTGTGTTTTGTCATATCACCCACCACAAGTCCAGAGCCACCATTTTTGTAGCTGCACTGAAAAAATATCACTCACAGTAAACCATACAGTCCACTAACGACCAATGAGAGCAATAGAAACGCTTATAAACTTTTTACTGCAGCACCTTGTAGGATAAATGTTACTTAGAGGCTTGTTAAAATGCTGTGTTCAAAACCGCTAATAGTACTGTGTGGAAATACAAGTAGGTCATAATATTTTGCTCAGTATGGCAGCTTACCTTCATTGAGCCTTGACTACTGAAAGTTGTGGCATCACTTCATAAAAGTTTAATTAGTAGAAAGATTGATAGATTTTTTAAGGTCTAATGCAGCCTCTAGACAACAGAGAGTCCCCTGGTCTGGAATAAAGGGATGTGACAGTGTCGATAAATATTGATCGGGGTCAGAGCAACCACTTACCCGGTGCTTGGGGAGGAGCGTCTCTCTGACACTTGGTACATGCCCCTTGTGCTTCCAGAAAGACTTGAGTTTCTCTATAAAAAATATAAAATTGTACAAAATATATTAGTATTAGTAATGCATGGTTGTTTTTTTAAAGGGCCCATATTATACTATTTCCTGATGTATGTTATGATGTTGTTTCCTCATCAAAAACACACACACACACACACAAACCCTGCATATTTAAGCTGAGTTCTTCTCTTAAACAGAAAACACTCTGTTCTACTTTGTGATGTCATGTGGTAATACAGGAAGTGCCCCTCTATGTTTTTAAACTCCTTGACTAGTATCACTAGAATTGGATTATTTCAGCCAAATAACCTTTTCTAAACAGACAGGTGGGACTCATCACAGGAGGAAGTCATGCCCTCTTCCTCTGTCTGTCACTTCCAAAATATCTCCGTGGCAGCAGTGGGCCGTCTCCTAGGAGATGGGGCTGACCTTGATGACGCCATGAGACGGTGTGAGGAGCATGTGTGGTCGGGTGACATGCCTGGGCTTTCCTTCACAGTGTAAAAAGGTGCCAACCATGCTGTGACTCCACTATTATTCACAGTCTTACCATGTGGCAGTGAGTGATGACCAAATACAAAGGGCATCTAAATAAAGCAGTACTAGAATAGGACATGAGGTCTGCTGCAAATTAGCCCATGCATTTCTTATATTCTTCAGATCGCTTGATATTGTTGTTGTCCTATGTTCTGCAAAATTGACTCTTGGGAGCTTTATGCCATGGTAGAAAGTTGTTACCTCCTCAAAAGCATACCCAAAGTTGTGTTTTGTTTCATTCACGCATGTTAAACTAAGTCTTTATTATTAGTCAGTTGACGTCTCCAAAACTGTTCTAGCTTTTGTTCAGTAGAGATAGGCAATTCCAGGGCTCATCTATGGAGCTTAAAAACACAGCGGAGCACTTGCTGTATTACCACATGACATCACAAGGTGGAACAGAGTGTTTGAGCAAAGAACTAACCTAAATTTACAGGGTTTGTGTGTTAAACATGTGTGAGTGAAACAAAACACAACTCTAGGTATGTCTGTGATAATAATAATAATGCATCAGTTTTATATAGCGCTTTTCAGGACACTCAAAGACGCTTTACAGAGCATTATTCATTCACTCCAGACCCGGTGGTGGTAAACTACTATTGTAGCCACAGCTGCCCTGGGGCAGACTGACGGAAGCGAGGCTGCCAATCTGCGCCATCGGCCCCTCCGACCACCATTCACACACACACCACTTTCATACTAGGCAATGTGGGTAATGTGCCTTGCCTAAGGACACTACGACAGTTTTTAGTGACTGGCGCCCCACTGTGGCACCTGGAATTCCCAGTAATCTCCCATCCAAGTACTAACCAGGCCCGGCCCTGCTTAGCTTCTGAGATCTGACGGGATCAGGCTTTGACAAGCCGGTATGGCCACATATAGATAAGGAAGCAACAATATAACATAGATCAGAAAATAGCGTGATATTTTAAACTGCATATTTATTCAAATTAAGACTCAAAAAAAGGGCATTTTATTCATGATTTTGAAGTCCAAAATTAGCCTTGATTAATCTTGGTATAGTTTCTTTTCAGTTTTTGTTTTTGAGTTAATGAGGTGAATTAAAGCACATACGGTATATTTCTGTTGAATGAAATGATTGTGTGATATACAAGTTCATATCACATATTGCAGTATTTTCCAGTAATGTGTACACTTAATATTGGCCACTCTAAAAATAAGGAAGTGTAAGAGCTGTAATTATCTGATATAAAATTATGTCAGCGGAGGAGGTTTCCATGGCAGCGCACAGATTAGAGCAGTACAAAAGGTTGCTTGTATCTATAATGGTTGTTTGAATAAGTGAGATTGTATGACAGCATGTGTGGGGAAACATAATGATGAAAAACGCAGAGACAACGCAGGCAGCCCTAGAAACAAAGAGCTTGGTGTACTTCCTGGAGCCCGAGGAGGGTTTTTATGCAAATACAGCCTCTGATCAAGCTCCACTTGAGATGGACATCTATTGTGATGTGAGAAGAGAATAATGTTGGTCCAAGGGCTACACAAGATAATTAAATTGCAGTTTCTGGTTGTGATTGCAATTAGACTTGTGCTATATGTTTAAAAAGTAATAGCAAAACTAATACCTGGATCTCACGCATTTAAGAACATTTTTGAGACTTTTGAAACTTTAGACACACTTTACTGATTCACCAGGGAAATAAGGGAGATCCAATCTAGTGGTACAAGATTTTTCTTTAAAAATACAGGATATTTTGTTCTCTACAGAGGACATGCTGTTAGCTAAATCAGTGTTTCCCAGCCAAGGGTCTGGGGACCTCTAGGGGTCCAGAAGCACTTAATAGGGGGAACTTGGAATGGTTTCAGATTTTAAAATAAAAATAAAAAATCTTTGTAGTATTTTTTATACATCTAAAAATAATTTATAAGGATTCTAGAAACAAGAAAAAAAAACAACAATATACTACTAGTAAACATAGTTATTTGCCTGGCACTCAAGTTGTACTTGCATTGTAAGATACATTTGAGACTAAAATGATTGGGAAACATTGACCTCAATATATAAAGCCTTTGCAATTGGATAACTGCACCAATTTTGATCAGGTTTTAATTAACTGTGCTGCTCTAGTTTGTTGTAAGACAGATTTTGATGGCTGTTCCTCCAGTGGATAATGATAAACTCAAATATTGCCCCTCCGTTTGTTTTGATGAAGTTTCTCTAAACTGACTAAGCCCATACTTTTCAAATAGATCACAGTAACAGCAAATGGATACACATCTTTACGCTCAGTAATAAAAAAAGTGTTCCCCAATGTTCAGTCCTTGGCCTATTACTTTTTACTTTACATATTATTAATATGTCAGGTCACAAATAAATCTAAAACTGGTGTTAAAACAAAAACTACCCACTTAACTAGAAAACATTAATTCAATCTACAGTTCATGCTTCACTGGATTATGATGACATTATTTATAGCAGTGCAGCAGACATTACTTTAAAAAAAACAAAAAACCTTGATACAATTTACCACAGCGCACTTTGTTTCAGTACTTTTGACAGTTACCATACTCTGACCTGTACTGCAAGGTTGGCTGGACTGGATTTGATATTTAACATTTCAAAAGTATTATCTTTTGACTTTCATGGCTAAAAAACAAAACCTTAAACTTTTGAGAGCATGTGACAATTTTCACATGGAATATCCTGATGATTTCAGCAAAGTTTTTTGAGTTCCATTTGATCTTATGAATACTTGAATGTGAAATGATCCCCCATGATATAATCACTTCAAAGATATTTGGAAAGTTTGTTTAAAGGTCCTATATTATGCATATTTGTGAGCTTTTAAGACATGTTAGAATGTTGTTACTTCATCAGAAACATACCTGGAGTTGTGTTCCATTTACACATGTTTGAGTCATTCTTTATTATTAGTCTGTTTACATCTGTCTGTTTTCACGCTTTTACCTTTAGTTCAATAGAGATTGGAAATTCCAAATGATTCTAGTGAAAGTGTATAGAGTTTAAAAACATGGTGGAGCACTTCCTGTATTAACACATGACATCACAGGGTGGAACAGAATGTTTTCTGTTTGAGAGAAGAACTTAGCCTAAATATGCAAGATTTGTGTGCTAAACATATGTGAGACAAACCACAACTGCAGGTATATTTGTGATATTTGTGTGCATTATAACAGACCAGAAAATAGAGTAATCCGACTCCTTTAATCATTCATATGCCTAATTGTGTGTAATCTAATATAATCTGTAAAACATCAAGCTGCTGCAGTGTATCTTGAAGTAAATTTGACACTAAAGTCTATTATAAATTCGACCCATAGTGCAATGTGGGCACAACACTCAATAAAATCAATGTCTCATACAACATCCAAAAGCAACCAGGAAAAAGACTGCACTGTGCACCACTCTTGGTTATTGGAATGTCCTCCTCCAATATTACAATGTCATAAAATTCATTTTGTATTTACCCACATTCCTGAAGGACGGCCACCTCAATGAAGAAAAATAAGGAATAACACCATATGATTTTTAGTTTTTAATCAGTCGTAACACAGAGAGAGAGAAAGAGTTTAGAAGCACAATGGCTGGAAACATATTAAAATCCTGAAAGCCAGTTCATCTCAAACATCTTGATTTCTATGTGTAAATTAGTTCATTTGCAAAAAGATATCTCTGTTTTGGATTTTGTTTTCCCTTTTTCATAGCATATTGTACAATTATTATCAATAACAGTATAGTTGAGCTGATTTGCTCAAGAAGTGATAGAATAATACTGTTATTGCATTAAAATAGATTTGATAAAATGTGAGGGTCTGACAGTTTGCTTTTTTTTCAAATTGCACTTAAACTCAAAATTTAATACTAGGGGGACAGAGCCTTCTCTGCAGTCGGATCAAAGATCTAGAACACTCCCCCGCCCCTCACAGTGAAATCTTGTCTTAAGACCCACTTTTATTGTCTGGCTTTTAACACTGTGTGAGCTGTGTGGTCCTCTGTGTCTTTTGTTTTAGAAATCGTGAGATTAAGCATTTGACCATTTAAAAGGAAAATTGTACTTTTTTTCTCCCTTTTTTTAGCGCCTTTTCACCTTTGAGGAATGGAACCACTCACCCATTCACACACACACACACACACCCACACACACACACACACACACAGACACATGCGCACACACACACACACACACACACACACACACACTCATACACCAGTGTACACAGACACTAGGGGTGAGGTGGGTTAAGAGTCTTCCCCAAGGACACAATGACAGCATTCATCTGTGGGAGCTGGAATTGCACCACCAACCTGTGGCTCAGTGGATTTGACTATTCATTCATTCATATTTATATGTTTCGAGCAGTCAGTACAAAGAAAAGGCTTCAACATAAATTACAAAAACAAAAAGTTCCCATGATACGCTCAAAAAGGAGAGGGAAGAAGAAAACTTATTAAATCCCACCCCTGTCATACCCACAAGACAACCAATGATGTTTTTATGTGGAGAACAGGATTCAAACCACCCACCCAGCTTTTGTTTTTATTCCTGTTATTTTCCCCTGTGCAGTACTTCGTTACCTGTCTGTCTGTGTATGAAATGTGTGTGAAATGTATGTGCAATACAAATAAAGTGGCTTAAATTGGACCGTACATACCTGCCGTCCGTTGCCCTTGTTGGCTTGCAGACTGCAGCGGCCCAAGCTCCCGTTGGGCGTGGTTCCACAGCTGCTGATGATCTGGAGCTGTTTCTCTGCGCGGTCAGCTCGGTCCAGGAGCTCCTCGATGAACTGCTGAAGGCGGACTTTGGCTTTGGCTTCACGCGCTGCTGTCTCCTGGAGAAACTGGTCAATCTGGGCCACCTCCCTGGACACAGATCATAAGCAGAGTGCTGTGTAAGTATTGTTTCAGACATAGAGCAGATGGTGGGGTGCACGGGTGTATGCAGACACTTAAGCGGGCTGACAAAGATATATGAACTGTTAGAAGAGAGACAAAAGCAATAGAGACATGAAGGTAGCAGAAATCTGTAGTTGTCTTCTGTCTAACTATAACATATTTAAAGAAGACCTATTGTGCTTGTGTTTGCTATATAGTTATAATCTATGACACCCATGGACCATTATTTTATCATCTAGACTCAATGCAGGAGGTGGAGGACAGCAGGGCCTTGACTAAACTCACATTTATACTGAACCATGAGTGTCGTCCCCTGCAGGATGCCCTGTCTCAGGACTGATCCACCCTCATTGTGTGAAGAAGAGATTCTACAAGTCTTTCCTTCCTGCTGCAGTCACATGAATAATGCTCATCCAGTACATGTGTCATTCACCTGTAGTATTCACATACAATACTGAAGTGTGAGTCATCATCTGTACAATACAGTGCACTGTACATAATCTTAGTCAGAGCCAGTTACATAACAGTTCTGTACCTACAGTCCTTCCTCACTCATCCCCACTCTAGCCTGCTGTCTAAACAACACAGCAAGGAGCTCAACAAAGCTGCTAACCTTGACAAAGCCAGAGCAGCTGATAAAGAAGGACAGACCAAGAACCATCTGTAACCATGTGTCCTATAAGTCCAGTCTCATTCTTATTCTTCACTCTTAAAAGCCTTAAATAATGCTGCTTGTATTCAACAGCGAGTGTGACTATTCCTAAAGCAGGCCATTGTGAGATAAAAATAGTTGGGGACGGTGGCACAGTTAAGTTGCTTCATCATAGGGACAGAGTCTAAAAAAGTAATTCCCGTGACATGGTGTTAAAAGAAGGCGTGTAATGCGAAATGTGCTACTGGCTTAAAAGACTGTTTACTCATTACCCAACATTTACTTTTGTTATTAAAGGTTCTATATTGCACAAAATTACCCTTGTGAGCTCTAAGACATGTTATAATCTTGTTACCTCCTCAAAAATATACCTGGAGTTGTGTTTTACTTCATTCCCACATGTCTGAGTTACCCTTTATTATTAATCTGTCTACATCTCCAAAGCTCAAAATGCTCTGTTCCACCTTGTGATGTCATGAAGCGGTAGTTTTCAAGTTAACAGCTACTTTTACCTTGTGTTCAGTAGAGATTGGCAATTTTAGGTCTGAAATCATCCAAATGATTCCAGTGAAGATATATTGCAGGGATCTCCAACCTTTTTCCTCCAGTGAGCTAAACAAAAATACCAGAGGGCCACTCATTTTAGTGGTCTCAAGAAATTGAGTAAATAAAAGAGCCATAGCCTTAGATGGGGTTCAGTTAGATGCTTATAAAACATAAACCATTTATTAGTGCACCCAATTGGGCAATTAGCCATTTAAATTAGCCATTTAATTAGCCAAAATTTTGTTATTCAGCACAGTGCATATAATTCAGACATCTCTTGGCAAGCTACTTGGAAGGTGTTGTAGAGCTACTGATAGCTCCCGAGCTACAGGTTGGAGACTCCTGGTGTATGGAGTTGGAGTATGGAAGCATAGTGGAACCATCCATCCATCTTCTTCGCTGTCCAGTCCTCTGCGCACCTGCCCCTATGAACCCCTCTGTGAGTGGTGAGCCCACAGGAGGGTGGATGCACCTTTGAGACTGAGCCGGGCCAGGCACTGTACAACATCACAGTCCTTGATTTCAGTTCATGAGGGTGCTAGCATGTTTTGGGTTGAATGGGGAAACCCAGAGTGCCCAAAATAAACCCATCCAGACACGAGAAAACATGTAAACTCCACACAGAAAGGCCCTGGAGACTCAGGGATCGAACCCAGAACCTGCTAGCCACTCACACATAGTGGAGCACTTTCCCATGGCGATAATATCACATTGCCTGAAATGTGTCCAGGAAGAACACATTTGCAAAACCTATTGATACCTTAAAGTGACATCATGCTGGAGGTGCTTTACATGTATCTTTAATGGTGGAATGTTTAGGAGTTACCATGGTGACACACTGCACACATGAGTCTCTTCTCCCTTCGAAGTTCAGTTGTGATGACTTTCTTGAATTCTTCGATTACAAAATTACAACCATTAGAGACAAGATCAACGAAGCCACTCCAAAAATCAGCCCCGAGCAAATTCAGCAAATCCAGTCCGTAACACCAATATCCCACATGAATCCTCTAACAGCATTAGACAAATTTACTCCTGTCGATGAGGCGGAGATTACCTCAGTCATCATGTCGTCGAAACCATCAACTTGTTTGCTCGACCCTATCCAGTCAAACTCCTCAAAGAAGCTCTCCACCTAATAATAGGTTCCATCCATAACATAATAAATATGTCATTAGAAAATGGCTATGTTCCTCAGTCCTTTAAATATGTTGTAATTAAACCGCTTTTGAAAAAACCTATCTTAAATCCTGATGAACTAGCCAACTACAGACCTATTTTGAATCTTCCATTTCTCTCAAAGATTCTGGAACGAGTTGTGGTGAAACAGCTTTGTCACCATCTGCAGGACAATAATTTATATGAAAAATTTCAGTCTGGTTTCAGAGCTCACCACAGCACAGAAACTGCTCTGCTTGAAGTGACAAATGATTTGCTACTAGCTGCTGATAACGGGCTGGCTTCAGTCCTGGTCCTACTGGACCTCAGTGCAGCATTTGACACCATTGATCACAACATTCTACTGCAGAGGTTAGAATGTGACATAGGTGTCAGAGGGACCGCCCTCAAATCGTTTGAATCCTATCTATCAGATAGGTACCAGTTTGTTAGTGTAAACCAGTGCACCTCTCCCTGCTCTAAAGTAGCTTGCGGTGTTCCACAAGGATCTGTGCTTGGTCGAATCCTGTTTACTCTGTATATGTTGCCATTAGGTAACATTATCAGAAAACATGGCATTAATTTCCACTGTTATGCTGATGACACTCAGCTGTACTTATCAATGAAACCTAATCAGACCGATCAAATCGATAAGCTCAGTGCCTGTGTGAAGGACATCAAAACCTGGATGACCCTGAATTACCTGCTCTTAAACCCTGAAAAAACAGAGGTCATTGTTGTCGGTCCTAAAGGTCAGAGAGATTCTCTGTCCGACCAGATAATCTCACTTGACAATGTGAGTATAGCCTCTAGCTCTACTGTAAAAAACCTTGGAGTCATATTTGACCAAAATCTCTCATTCACAGCTCATATAAACCAAGCTTGTAAAACTGCATATTTTCACCTGCAAAACATAACTAAAATCAGAAATATTTTGCCTAAAAATGATGCTGAAAAACTTATCCATGCATTTGTTACATCCAGACTAGATTACTGTAGTTCTCTGCTCACCGTCTGCGCTAAAGGTACTTTAAGAAGCTTCCAGTTGGTCCAAAATGCAGCGGCCAGAGTCCTAACAGGAACTAAAAGACGTGATCACATCAGTCCTGTGTTAAAATCACTTCACTGGCTTCCTGTCGAGCTTAGAATTAAATTCAAAGTTCTCCTCCTGACATACAAAGCCTTAAACAATATGGCCCCATCATATCTTCAGGATGCCATTGTCCCCTATCAGCCAAATAGAGCACTTCGCTCTCAGAATGCAGGATTATTAGTGGTTCCTAGAGTGTCTAAAAGTACAGTGGGGGGGAGAGCCTTCATTTACCAAGCTCCTGTGTTATGGAATCAACTCCCTGTTGATGTTAAACAGGCACCCACAGTCTCTTTATTTAAGACCAGGCTTAAAACCTTCCTCCGGAATATTTTATGACCAGGTTACTTAGTTGATGTTACTAAAATAAGCTGCCGCAGGAGATAACAAGCTGGGGGAAGTGTGGCAACCTGAGCACTATCCTCTGTTTCCTCCTATTTTCTCATCAGCATCACTTACTATGTTCTCATCTGTAGCTCGTTCATTGCTATTCACATGTTGTCCCCTGTCCCACTCCCCCTGTGGAGTGTAACTCTTTCAGATGCCTGATGGCAGCTGGACCCCTCTCCTCCTCCTCGCCCGGCCTCCTCCTCCTCGCCCGGCCTCCCCTCCTCGCCCGGCTCCTCCTCCTCGCCCGGCTCCTCCTCCTCGCCCGGCTCCTCCTCCTCTTGCCCGGCCTCCCCTCCTCGCCCGGCTCCTTCCCCACCTGGGTAGCTGTGGCCATACCGAACTGGCCCACGGGCCTGGACATCTATAGCCTGTCCGTCCATGGGAGTGGATCTCTCCTTCACTGTAGTTCTCCCCGAGGTTTCTTCTTTTTCCCAGGACCCTGGGTTTTTTGGAGTTTTTCCTTGCTGAGAAGGAGGGTCTAAGGACAGGGGATGACTGGACAATGTTTCATTTGCTGCTTTACATGAATGTTGTTTATTCCTGTTTTGATATGTCTGTGTGTATGTTTTGCTCATCCAAATCTTGGAACGCCCTTAGAGGCAACTGTTGTTGTGATTTTGGGCGCTACAAAAATAAATTGATCTACCAAGGGAGTTCTCGCATGTTGTGTTTGTTGCTGTCTACGTGCCTCCGTCAGCCAACGCCCACAGCGCCTGTGACTCTATCCACGCTGCGGTAGCCAGTTCAGAAACGGCTCACCCTACAGCCTTCATCGCCATCTCCGGGGACTTCAATCATGTCAGTTTGGCCAAAACTCTCCCCACTTTCTCCCAGTTTGTGAACTGCTCCACCAGGGAGGGAAAAACATTAGACCATCTCTATGCTAATGTTCGTGGCGCATACCTGGCGGCCCCCCTGCCCCCACTCGGCCGTTCAGACCACACCCTGGTGCTCCTCAGGACATCTTACACACCTCTGGTGAAGCGCCTTCCCCCCTCCCCCCGGTCTGTGAGGAGGTGGACAGATGAGTCTCTGGAGGTGTTACAGAGCTGCTTTGAGGTGACAGACTGGGCTGCACTCACTGAGCCCCATGGAGAAGACCTCGACGGGCTGACTGACTGCATCACCAGCTACATAAACTTCTGTGTGGACTCAGTTGTCCCAACAAAGACTGTGAGCTGTTATCCAAACAACAAGCCATGGATAACCAAGGACATTAAAGCCACACTCATTGAGAAGAGGAAGGCCTGCAGCTCGGGAAACAAGGAGGAGGCCCGGGCTGCTCAGAAGAAACTGAAGGTGCAGCTGAGCCAGGCCAGACAGAGACATGGGAGGAAGCTGGAGTGGAAACTTCAGCAGAACAACATGAGGGGAAGTGTGGAGCGGCATGAGGACCATCACGGGACACAAGCCGACCAGAGGGAAGCGTTGAGGAGGCGTGAACACAGCTAATGAGTTCAACATCTTCTTCAATCGCTTTGACACTGCAGGAACTGTCCAGGTCCAGCCAGCAGCAGTCAGCCCCCTACCCCTCCCTCCCCCGTCTCCTGTGGAAGACCCAGTTCACACCTCAGAGAGACACCACCCCTCCCCCTCCTGACACCTCCACACGGACTGTCACTGAGGAGCAGGTGAGGTGTCAACTGCAGAGACTGAAGGCCGGGGAAAGCACCAGGACCTGATGGAGTGAGCCCCAGAGTCCTGAAGGGCTGTGCTCCCCAGCTCAGTGGTGTTCTGCACCAGATCTTCAGCCTGAGCCTGAGTCTTCAGAGAGTCCCCTGCTATGGAAGACATCGTGCCTCGTCCTGTCCCGAAGGCGCCCGCGCCCCAGCGACCCTAAGGACTACAGGCCCGTGGTACTGACCTCCCACATCATGAAGACTCTGGAGCAGGCTTTCGTCCTGCAGCAGCTGAGGGCCTATGGTCCAACATCTGCAAGACCCTCTCCAGTTTGCCTACCAGCCCCACCTTGGAGTTGATGACGCCATTCTGACCCTACTCCACAGAGTCTACTCCCACCTGGACAAACCCGGCTGCCACTGTGAGGATCATGTTTTTGACTTCTCCAGTGCGTTCAACACCATCAGGCCGGCTCTGCTGGCTGAGAAGCTGGCAGTGATGCAGGTGGATGCCTCCTTGGTGTCCTGGATTGTGGATTACCTCACTGGAAGACCACAGTATGTGCGTCTGCAGAGCTGTGTGTGTCGGACAGAGTGGTCAGCAACACCGGGACTCCACAGGGGACAGTCCTGTCTCCCTTCCTCTTCACCCTCTACACCACGGACTTCAACTACTGCAGCCAGTCTTGCCACCTTCAGAAGTTTTCTGACGACTCTGCAGTGGTGGGATGCATCAGCGGGGGTGACGAGGAGGAGTACAGGACTGTAGTGGACAACTTTGTCACTTGGAGTGAGGAGAACCACCTCCAGCTCAACGTGATGAAGACAAAGGAACTGGTGGTGGACCTTAGGAGGACCAAAGCTGCTGTGACCCCCATCTCCATCCGGGGGGTCAGTGTGGACGTGGTGGAGGAGTACAAGTACCTGGGGGTGTACTTGGACAATAAACTGGACTGGAGCAGGAACGTGGACGCGGTTTACAAGAAGGGCCAGAGCCGCCTCTATTTCCTGAGGAGGCTGAGGTCCTTTGACATCTGCAGGACGATGCTCAGGATGTTCTATGAGTCTATGGTGGCCAGTGCCATCATGTACGCTGTAGTCTGCTGGGGCAGCAGTTTGCGCGTGAGGGACACTAATAGACTCGAGAAGATCATTAGGAAGGCTGGACATGTTGTGGGGGAGGAGCTGGACTCTCTGGCGGTGGTGTTGGACAGGAGAATGCTGGACAAAATCTGGACTATTCTGGACTCTCCCTCCCACCCCCTCCACAAGGTGCTGGCCAATCAGAGGAGCTCTTTCAGCCATAGCCTGCGGCTGCCGCGCTGCTCCACTGAGAGACACAGGAAATCTTTCCTGCCTGTCGCCATCAAACTGTTGAACGCTGCACTTTAACTCACAAACTACTCAATCCTTTTCATCCTATTCCCTGCTCACACATGTATATAGTCATAAATAGGTCAATGATGTAAATAATTTCCCAGAGAGAGCTATTTTTATCTTTTATCTTATTGTATTTAGCTTATTTTGTAACTTGTTTGATGTACATGCTCTTGGTCGGTTGCATCTGTAACAAAGAAAATTTCCCCTCGGGGATGAATAAAAGTAATTCTGATTCTGATTCTGAAATTGAATTGAATTGAAATTGAATTAGCAAACACTGTCAAAACTGTTTTCTCTGTTAACACAAAATGAAAACACAAAATGGATTTATACAACACATTCGAGAGCCTGTGATCAAAATGAGTGTTCATAAATCTGTTTAGGAGTTTGAATTTTGACAAAAATTGTGAGTGTGAGCAATTGAAAAACTGTTAGCTAATGCTGGTTAGCTTGTGACTAATTAGTGACTAATTGTGCACAAATTAGCTTACCTGCTGTCATTCCAGCTACGTCAACTCTTTCTGGTCAGACTGTGTTAAAATAAAGCTCATATTAAAGTCTAATAAAGCCTCAAAAAGAGCAGAGCCTACAGTTAGCATCACACTCCCAGTGAATGTTGATAACACCAGGTATCAATACTGCATTCCCAACTATTTCTGTAAAATCGCCACCTCTAGTGAAAATTAATTAGATGTAAAGATCTGTCCTATGTGATCTATAATGAAAACTTAAGAGGACAAGTCACCTCCATTATTCAAGTTAATAAGGGGAAACTATAGTGACTGAGCACAGTACAGTGTTGTATAGCATAGAGCTGCAAACTCTGCATTTTCCTGGCAGTTTGTATGTGCAGGCTTAAGCAGTAGTAGACAGTACATAAATTGCATTGGTGTACATTGTTTTTCTCTATATGGATTAAAGGAACCAATCCACTGATGCACGGTACAGCCTCGCCCTAACTACTCGCTTGGTGGTGTAGAACAAAAGTGAAAAAAGAGAAAGAAGAGAAAAACCACCACAGAAGCCACACTTTAAACAGATACAGATCAGGGGCACAGTTGTGAGTCTAATACAATCCACAAGGACTTGATCGTCTCTTTCTGTAATTAGAATTTAAATTATTTGTACAATAACCTGTATGGGGAGCGTTGCAAACTTTTTCACAACATAGTAAAAACCTATAGTTTCTATCTTTCCATTAGATTTTTTTATATGAAAAAAGAGGGAGTCCTCTTACACAAAACACCATTGTGTGGCATCATCACAATAAAGAGTTGTGCAGCTGTCGGAATATCTGATGATAGCTGCAGATCACACTAGTGAGTAGTGGATTTATTTTTCCATTTGTACCAAAATCATATAATTAAGACTGCTCAAACGTGCACAAATCACTCCAAATACAACTTCGAGTGAATAAGTGGTGAGGGGAAACAACTATAGCATGGTTAAAAGCTCTGAAAAGTCAAATGTGCATATTAAAACACATAAAAGACATTAAAAAACACTAGCCAATGCTATGCTTGCATGTCATAATTACGGTATAAAGAAATACCATGAGCTAGTATAAAATGAGTAATAATATCGACAATAACAATAATATCAAATCATGTTTTAAACTGTTTTAAACTCCAAGTGCCACCTCATGTTTGTAGTCATTGTATAATTAATGAACGTGGTGTGTTCTCTTTCCTGTCATGACCAACAGTCACATACAACACTATGAGGTGTGGTTAATAAGACAAGCCCATGTGAGTGACTGAGTTTAAATGTTAATTAAAACCACTGGCCAACCTCCTATCACATTAATTCACAATGGAGCCATATTAATATTAACTAGGAAGTGTGATTGACTGAAATGGGCAGATGGAAGCTGAAGCCTTTTCTTGCAAATCCCCATTTTAAGTGAAATTAGTGAGCAGGTGTCTTACTTGGTTCTCATCTGACACCTGCATAGTGAATAGCGTTGGTTTTATTTCCAGTCTGACCACATTGTGCGATCAGCGGGCCTTGGATTTACTGTGTGAAGCGCTATGGCAACAAGGGATCTGTGATGGACGAGGATAAAAGGATGTGGAAACAGGACTGATAAAAGACTCGCAGTAAACGGACAGCTCTTTAAAAAAATATGTAGCAGGTTTTCCTAGTAAAAAGACACAAGTGTGAGCTTTCTGCAATCTGGTGAAACAGGATTGTTATTGTCCTATGAGAGAAAAACTCACGAGACCACTTATCAATAAAATGTACAATTTGTAAAAAACTATTTGTAAATCGCCACAGCTATGATGAACTCACTGCAAATAACAAAATGGCCTGTCTTCAACAGATATGCCAAGATGTTCTGAAATGCCTGAGATGCATTTATTAGTTTAGCAGGTCATATTTCTGTCTTCTCTGAAATGTTAATGCTCTGAAATGTGTTCAAAAGGTGCAGTGTGAAACTGACTTTAAAGCTGCATAAGTAACATTTTCATTTCACGAGTCTTTCATTCGGGTTGCCAGTTCCGATGTCTAAAACCAGCTTGTTAAAACCTAACAACTCAGAGTGAATTCTGGAGGTTCTGAGCTTTCACATGCGGTGTGGGATGTCCATATACTGAAAATGAGAAAAAAAGTGTCTTCTATATACAGGTTATGGCACTGGCAACCCAGGTTTAATTCTGATTGCACTCAGTTTTCAACCCAGCAAGAGCAAGCTACATCCCATACTCTTAAATTATAAACTGATAATTTAATTGAAAATGCAATGTCTGATATTTTTTTTCTGCAAAGCATTTTGCCATAGTTATAATTATTAGTAGCTCAATAAAACCTGAAACTGCTTTGTTACTCAAGGGCACACAGGCACTCCCTCACTCCAGTGGCAGTTACACCCTTGAAGCTGATAAACCCAGCTCAAAGTAAGAGCTAACACTCAGAGCCTCACACACTTCAGTAAGGTTTACATTATCATTATACAGGGGAATATGGGCTTATGCCCCTATGTGCCTCATGTGTAAAATACAGTCGGAGAGCACTATAGGAGCATTCAATATAGTTGTTGTTTTTTTTTTTTAAATGAAAAAGTATAACTTTATCATGAAGTTGAATATATTTTTTACTATTACACACATTCTAAAATGTACTGAAACTGACATGTCCAACTTAATTGTGTCAGTTTTTAGGTTTTACTTCCTGATTGGAAACCATGACATCACACTAGGGAAATCCACAACTGTTACCACACAGCCATCCTGTACACTGGGCCAATGTACACAGAAATTATGATCTGACAAATAAAAACACCTTTTTTGTTGAAATTATATTTAAGTATAAGAAAAATGTATTTGTGTAAATTGTGCTTCTTTTGAACTTTTGCTCTGTTCCACCTTGTGATGTCATGAAGCAGTAGTTTTCAAGTTAACTTGTTAAGTTTCCTTTAGTTTAGTAGAAAGTGTCAATTCCAGGGCTAAAATGATTCTAGTGAAGGTGTATGTAGTTTAAAAACACAGTAGAGCAGTTTCTGTATTACCACATGACATCACAAGGCGGAACAGAGTGTTTGAGAGAAGAACTAAAGCCTAAATATGCAGGAATATGTGCGTGAATGAAACAAAACACAACTCCAGGCATGACTGTGATGAGGTAACAGGATTATAGCACAGATCAGAATATAGCATAACATGGGCTCTTTAAATAGAGAAGCCGATAGAGAATCAATGGAATAGGCACATACTTAATGGGAAAATGTACATAATAATCTAATAATAATCCAAAATGCTCCTTCACTTAGATCAGTGGCCACATAGCTGCTTTGATCCCATTACATTAGAGAGGCCTCTGAGGACTCTACTTGAGATCCATCCTCCTCTTCTCTCTCAGGCTCAGGCCTTAATGAGCAGGGCTGGTTCTGATCTGACAGCATCACTTTACATTCCAGATCGCTGCTCACTAAAACTGTGACAGCCATACAAAGCCTGGGGGTGCCTTCAGAGCCTCATGTTCGTACTGCTACAAAGAATCTGAGCTTCATCATACAGCTCCTGCCTGTGGGAAGGATGAGGCCTGAGGAGAGACCTGCTGCAGAGCCATACTGTATCTGTATGTGAGCAGAATAGAATATGAGCTCTGACAGGTGGTGCATTTAAGCTCTATTTGAAGAACAGGTGCATCATGGACCACATCTGCACGTTTCTGTATAATAATGTAACCTGTACTTCGGATTAACAGTCACCACGTGTTAATCATACAGAACGCATAAAAATTTAATACAATAAAAACAACTGTAATCTGATTGTATTGTTAATGTAAGCAGCATAATGAGGGGTGATTAATGCTTGAGTGTCACTGGCTGAGTAGAGTTTAGTTGTGTCATGTAAAATTTTGAATTCCTGTCTGTGTGTATATGTGTATAGGTGTATATGTGTAACACAGTGAAAATATTAGCACCATTCTTGGTGAGTCCTCGGGCTCCTGTTTGTGCTGAACACTGCTGCCCTGGTTCGTTCCAACAGCTGCTGTTGAACCACTTTACAGCCCTGCTTCAGGGACACTCCAGTTTACTGTTTACTGACACATTTTTGTGGGATTATGTATGCCATTATATGTACTGATCTAACAGTGAGTGTGTGTGTCCGTGGTTCCACTACACTGCTACTACAAAACTACAA
Organism: Odontamblyopus lacepedii; assembly: GCA_034769755.1. Lineage (NCBI taxonomy): Eukaryota > Metazoa > Chordata > Actinopteri > Gobiiformes > Gobiidae > Odontamblyopus > Odontamblyopus lacepedii. Next base: position 21,964,918 of record CM068353.1, on the reverse strand, counting down.
ACTACTGACTGATGGCAGCACGCCTTTGTGAGCTGCTTTCTGTCTGTAAAGCCTCGTCATCGGCTGCAAACATCCACTTAAAGTGATGGTCTTTTTCCACCTCTCAGCTCCTGATTTTCCTGCCGCTGAATGAGCCTTCTGTTTAAGAGCCAGTCTCTCCTCAGAGACAGAGAGAATAAACTGTGAAAGGGAGAGGGGCTCTGAGCCACAGACTCAGCGGGCTGTGCTTTCAGGATGGTGACCTCCAACTTCCATTTGCACTCATTGGTATTCAGACAGAAAACTAAACAAGATTATTTATCCTAGACCTGCATTCTGCATGGTAACACAAGACTACGCAAGTGGAGAAACACTGGCATTCAATTAATTGCAATTGCATGAACAGATCATTTCACTGCTTTTAGATCATTTTCTGATAGATTTAAGTGTTTATATCTTCAATTTTGGCAAAGCTTTTTTGTAGTGCAATCACTTCACATGCAGTGGGACGGGACATGCACACACCTGCACACCTTGTGAAACACAGGAACATACTCCATAATGTCTATGGCCAACTTTGGACATTTGGATAATTCAAACACAAGCTGAAAATTCTTCTGACCTGAAAGATTTGAGCATTGTTATAAGAAAATAGACTACTTTCTGCAACATTTTATATTTTTGGTTGTGGTTGAACTGACAACAAATGAATAATATTAATCATACATCATCTTTACAAACAATAGGAAACTGTATCAAATGATGGTGGAAATCAAGAAAGAATGCCAAATTGAACAGGTGGGCTTTTAGAAGTGATCTAATGTGCTGTAATGAGTGCAAGTTCCTGATGGGTTCCAAGAGTGAATTTGTATAAATCAAATCAAATCAAAATCAAAATGTATCATGACTAGACACCATATAATAACAGAATAACGGACTGACACACCTTTTAACATGTCCAAGTGTGCACTTACTGCTGTTTATGTGTGAGCTCTGTCTCTTTGCTGACCAGGTCCTGCTTCAGGTTGGCCAGCATCTCCACAGACACATCCACCTGGCGCGACAGCTCTGTGGCCTTATCCTCCAGGTCCTGTTTCTCCTGGCTCAGACGCTCGCTCTCCTGCTTCGCCCTCTCCAGCTCTGAGCTCTTCCGCTCCAGCTCAGCCTGCAGCCGCCCGACACGGGCCGCTATTTTCTGCTCCACCTGAGAAACATAAGCCAGTGGGTCTGTTAGGGGTCCCCTTCACTGATATAAAGGCTGGAACACACCAAGTCGCAATGAGAGTAATACTATTTTGTATCCCACAGTGACATTAGAATGCTTTTATGAGATATATGTAATGTAATCTGTGATCAATGAGCTGATGGAAGATGACTAATTGGCAGATTAAAAAAGTAGGATTGAGGTTGTGTAAACATGGAAATAATGGCAAAATGCCTTCCAGTACCTGTATTTAAGAATGCAGTTATGCAAAGATCTACCTAAGACAGTTACTGAGTGTCTCAGAGTCTAAACTGTGGTTACCTCTTCAGACAGTTTCTCCAGCCTTTCGTCCAGTTCCAGTCGCTCAAAGGCTCGTGCTTTCAGCCTGGCCAGCCCCTCTTCATAGGCAGCCTCCACTGCACTGGCCGCCACATTCGCAGCTACTGCCACAGCTGTGCTGGGGTTACCATGGGGACCTGGGTCTGTGGATGCCATGGCTTGCTTCATGAAAATCTCCCCCAGAGGAAACTCCACATTGGGTATGTAGCGAGTAGAGCTGTTGGAGTGAGCAGGAGTAAGACTGAGCTCGTCTGCACAGGGAAGTTCACGACAGGGGAAGTGCCTCTCCTTCAGTGCTGAGGGCCGCAGGGGCTCAAAAGAGTCGTTGTTGTTTGGAGTGATGAGTGCTCCTTCAGCCACTAGGGGCAGCAGAGCAGCAGCGTCACACACACTATTGGACTTGGACAGGACGTACAGGGTCTCGTAGGTGTGGTTATACTCCAGGTGAGCGCGTAGGGATGACAGGCTTCGGAAGCGTTTGTGCTCCCCGCAGCGAGGACAGCGGTAGGGCAGGTCCAAAGAGGCCATTACGTGCAGTAACGACCAAAGAAGGGAGGGGGCGCTCACGCACTGTAACGGTAGCGCCAATATAAGGGCCAGAGGGTGGAGTGCCACTTAGGTCTACTCATGGTGAAATCAGGACTTCAGCAAATCATCAGAAAAAGAAATCCCATGAGTCCAACTCAGTCAAACAACCACATCAAGTGGCAAAGGTTAAGGGTCATTTTGGGTCACACGGCCAAGGTCCTGAAACACAACACAAAAGAGTTACCACTTAGAGACCAGCTTGTCAACATGATGTCTGTTATTTTGTCCACACAAGGCTCATGAGGAAAAATTATGCCTCCACACACAACTTCACACTGACAACAAATTATTGCACTAAGTAATTAAAAAAGGAAGTGTCAGACTTTCACTGTAAAAATATCCATTGGTTCTATTCAAATTAAAGAGAGTGAAACAGCCTAGTCATCTAAGCAGTTGTATTGATCCATAGGTTCAGTGGTCTGGGAACATGAATACTATGAATATCTAAAGGTTAAGATGCAGAGTCTGCTAAAACATGGACAGTCGATTACAGTAGGCCTGAGGTGGTTATGTGGACACAGGATCCATTAGTGAAAGTGCTCTGAGAGCCAACTGGGGAAGCCCAGGATCATTCTGGACACTGCTCATAATCCTTCACAAAACGATCTGTAACTCTGATCCTATGAGACAAACACAGCTGTAGCGTGAGCTGGGACCCAAGACAAATGAGATTTACATTTTCGTAAAACAGAATAATGGGAGCGAATGGTTATGAGGACAGTGACAGAGTAATCACAAACCGCTGGTGCAGACTGTTTGTGTAAAGGCTAGAAAGCTAATGCTAGGAATCCCTAGAAGCCACTGGGCTGTTATTAACAGTCTGCTTGGACGGAGAATGGAGGGAGCTGGCAGGTTGAGCCCACTTATTAAAGGAGGAGGATAGTGCAGGCTCAGCCTGCACACTGCAGACAGCAGGGCCTCCCATCTGCCTAAGTGAGACATTTACTCCGTCAGACTCAGGAAGTGGATTTAAAGGAGAGTGCTACCAAGTCACAAGTCACATCCCGCTGTGGAGCTCTGCTGAGGTATCTGTCCAGACAGCTCTATTGGTAAAAATAAGAGAGACTGATTTCAGAAATTTCCTGGAGGAACCCAAAGGACACATTAAATCTGAAGATAATTTATGCATAGGGCCTACTAAACAAAAGCACAAACAATTCTGTCCCTTTATTCTAAGAGCTAATTCTGACAGACAGCTATGTGACTGGATTATTGATTCAGGTTTTGACAAAATGTAGTGTCCACTTCAGTGATAGCATATGATGTAACCAGTGGATCCACTGTCACAACCACTGATATCTCCCTAAGCAGACAAGAACATAAAATAATCCATATTTAAGTCAACATCGCTCATTCTGAAAATGATCAACTGTCCCGTAGCATTGAACAATTGCACTATCAGCTCAAGGAAAAACAGCCCATACAAAATCTGCTTCTGACAGATGTTGTTTCCCTTAAAAATATAATACTGTGAAAATTACATTATATTCCTAATACAGAGGTTGTCTTTATCAAAACAAACTGAATCTCAAGAGAGGCTTGATAAGTGGACATTTGCCTCCACAGTTTAGATATAATTCCAAAAAAACAGTGGTAGAGTGGCCATTTTAAATGGTCATTATTACTATTTGTTTGTGCTAACCAAAATGATGAACAACAATAGCTCAGGGGCACAGAGAGGAGTGAGTCAAGGTGTGTTTACGCCTTCACACTGGAGCAGAATCAGCCTGAATCTGGCATCACTGAACTCAAACAGACACTTAGCATTAGCATTAGCATGTAGCATCTTGGAGGAGGCAGCAGAACGGGAGGTGTGACACGAGCTGCAGCACAGTGCAGTACAGTGTTTGCTGTAATGTTATATTATAGATATATTATAGTTATATTATAGATACAACAACACAAAACAGTATGCTCGCTTAGGGGCAACAAAACTACCGGTAGTTAAATACAACAAATGACACGGCTCAGATGGTCATTCGCATCACTATGTTCCACTAGATGAGGGAAACCGGAGTCCCTTCACAAACTCTGGGAGCACATGTAAAGTCCGAACGTCCTCTTTCAGGAATCCATCCAGGACTTCTGCTCAAAGGGTAGAGTGCCAACCTTAGCGTCAATAATGTTCTTTTTTGTTTTGTTTGATTCATGTGGTGAGGCCAAGTAATTTCACATATGACACAGATCCATAGGGCAAGTCAAAATAAAAACTTCCTCCTGTTATAAGTGCTAAGACTTTTGATAATTCAAAAGACTTTTAGCGTTTGTAATTACTCATCCACCAAAACATGGCCAATAAAGTCCACATTTATGCATCTTATGTGTGCTACTCTAAGCACATATTATGATTATTATTATTTATTTTATTTTATTCAGTCAGTGAGGAACAGTGCCTCTGGACTGGCAGACCGGGGTGGTGGTCCCTCTGTTTAAGAAGGGGGACCGGAGGGTGTGTTCCATCTAGGGAAATCACACTCCTCAGCCTCCCCGGTAAGGTCTATGCCAGGGTACTGGAGAGGAGAATTAGGCCAATAGTTGAACCTCGGATCCATGAGGAGCAGTGTGGTTTTCGGCCTGATTGTGGAACACTGGACCAGCTCTACACCCTCCATCGGGTGCTCGAGGGTTCATGGGAGTTTGCCCAACCAGTCCACATGTGCTTTGTGGACCTGGAGAAGGCATTCGACCGTGTCCCTCGTGGTATCATGTGGGGGATGCTCCAGGAGTATGGGGTCCGGGGCCCTTTGCTATGGGCTGTCCGGTCCCTGTATGAATGGAGCAGGAGCTGCGTTCGCATTGCTGGCAGTAAGTCAGACCTGTTCCCGGTGCATATTGGACTTCGCCAGGGCTACCCTTTGTCACCGGCTCTGTTCATTGTATTTATGGACAGAATTTCTAGGCGCAGCCAGGGGCTGGAGGGGGTCCAGTTCGGGAACCACAGGATCTCATCGCTGCTTTTTGCGGATGATGTCCTGTTGGCTTCATTGAACCAGGACCTGCAGCGTGCACTGGGGCGGTTTGCAGCCAAGTGTGAAACGGCTAGGATGAGGATCAGCTGTTCCAAATCCGAGACCATGGTTCTCGACCGGAAAAAGGTGGCTTGCCCTCTCCGGGTGGGTGGGGAGTCCCTGCCTTCAGTGGAGGAGTTCAAGTATCTCGGGGTCTCGTTCACGAGTGAGGGGAGGATGGAGCGTGAGATTGACAGGCGGATCGGTGCAGCGTCGGCAGTGATGCAGTCGCTGTGTTAAGACCGTTGTGGTGAAGAGGGAGTTGAGCCAAAAAGCAAAACTCTCGATTTACCGGTCGATCTACGTTCTTACCCTCACCTATGATGGCCTATGAGCTTTGGGTAATGACCGAAAGGACGAGATTGCGGATACAAGCGGTTGAAATGAGTTTCCTCTGCAGAGTGGCTGGGCGCTCCCTTAGAGATAGGGTGAGGAGCTCGGTCACACAGGAGGAGGTCGGAGTAGAATTGCTACTCCTCCACATTAAGACATTCCGGATGCCTCCTGGACGCCTCCCTCGGGAGGTGTTCAGGGCATGTCTCACCAGAAGGAAGCCCCGGGGAAGACCCAGGACACGCTGGAGGGACTGTATCTCTCGGCTGGCCTGGGAACGCCTTGGGGGTTCCCTGGAGGAGCTGAAGGAAGTGTCTGGGGTGAAGGAAGTCTGGGATACCCTACTTAGACTGCTGCCCCTGCAATCCGGCCCCAGATAAGCGTTAGAAAATGGATGAATGGATTTTATTTGTTTTTTATTCACATTTGGTAGCCACTGTCTTGCAGGTGCTTACAATTTAAATTTAATTCTTAGAACTAATGACCAAAACTGTCAGCTGAGCGGAACAAACAGAAGCTTTGAGATCAACAATGAAACAACCCATGTGAACAAGAATACTTCGTTTTTAAGATCCTCATGTCTTTCTGTGGTCACATGTTCATCTTTTTGTGGTCACATGTCACTGAGCGTTATCCTGAAAAAGGAGAGGTATAGTTCCGTGACAGGACAATCTCACATCCTCCTGGAGATGAACTCGCTCCAGTGACAGCAAAGGGCAAACCTAACCAAGCATGCTCACTTGTCTTTACACTGAGATAAGACAACATTCAGAGATTAGGGTCAATTCAAAATAGCAATGGAATATCTAAAAAATATTATGAGGAAGGACGCAGGAATGACAAAATGCAAATCTACATTTTCATATTTTATGACACAGTACCAGAGAGCCCTTGAAGTAGTATTAGTATTCCACACAGTGAAAATGGGAGGAGGACGGAGTCATGAAGTGGCATCTCAAAGCTAAAAGCAGGTCGGGCTATGTGATCTGATGGACATGGCCGACCCATAGCTCCACTGTCTCCTATTGATCCAGACGGGTACACACGGCTGCAATTACCCATCAGTATACACAGATCAACACGGCTGGTCCCACGAGAGAAGGAGAACATCTACACACTGTTTCAAACTAGGTCTGTCATGATAACAAATTCTGAAGTGTGATATATTGATGGAGCAATATTGTAACTAATTTACGCCACTGACACGGTAACTCAAGAGCAGAGCAGCCACAAAAACTATTATAAATATACAATATAGTTAAAAAAGTGCAATAAATAAACAGCTGAGTGAATGGTGCATTGTGTAACTTTTCAGGTGAAGGGTCCTTCAAATGCTTTTCTACATGGAGATGTCATTGCTTTGTCAGGCATGTTTCACAGTCTGATATTAAGCCTTTCTATCATCATGGAGACCAAATCCAACCAAATTACAGGTCAGATTTGTGATGAGCCAACACCGCTCACAGTCAGAATGGATGTTTTTCTAGGTATTTTTGTTTAATGTTTAATGTCATACTGTGGAACATTTCAGGCAGAGCAATGACATATCCATAGAAACAAGCAGGTGATAGCCCCTCCACTAGAAAAGTTACACTGTGCACCTTTAAACACTTTAGTTCTTAGTTTGCATCTTTTACAGGTTTAATCTTATCAGATAGACAAAAAATAACAAAAAATTTCCCAGAAGTGCAAAGAAAATGTACACAGGATAAATATTTACTCCAACAATTCCAGCTAATTATCGTGACAGGCCTATTTCAACTCAATTCAGAAACCACTGAAGAAAAACTGTACTTTGCTGTTGAATTGTTGACTTTACAATCTAAATAAACACACACACACACACACACACATTACACAACTTAACTCTATTCTGCCTTGAATTAACTTTGTTTTGCCAAGAACAGAATGATATTTATGTGGAATGAGTTAAAGCAGTTGGTGGCTTTGTGGGAGTGGGTGTCATGCCAAAAAATATCATAAGATTTTCTAGAGCCAAGATCCCAATTTAGATTTGAGTTCACCTTTATACTTATATCTTTAATCAGTGTCTATTCACTTCTTCAGGGAGTTCACACTTCACTGTGATTGGTTAAATCTGCCTGTCACTCACAACATGGAAGAGGCTGACCGAGGAGGAGTGTTTGTATTTTATCACAGAACAGTATTCATTAGTCAAAATTATCCTCAAAATAGCAGATCGGTGATGTGACAATAAATCCCTACATTATATAACACATTTATACACAAAAGGCTAGTTTTATTTCAGTAGTGGCAGCAATCATTTACGGGATTTGGTAACATGGTTTAAAGGGCCCATATTAAGCTGTTTTCTGATGTTATAATGTTGTCTCCTCATCAAAAACATACCTGGAGTTTTGTGTCATTTTATTCACATGTTTAACACACAAATCCTGCATATTCAGGCTGAATTATTCTCTCCCTCTGTTCCACATTGTGATGTCATGCCGTGGTAATACACGTAGTGCTCCACTGTGTTTTAAAACTCTATACACCTTCATTACAATCATTTGGATGATTTCAGCCCTGGTATTGCCCATCTCTACTGAACTAAAAGTAAAAAGTAGTTGCTATCATGAAATTACTACATCACAAGGTGGAACAGAGCATTTTGAGCTTTGGAGATGTAGACAGACTAATAACAAACAATTACTCAAACAGGCATGAATGACACAAAACACAACTTCAGGTAAAGTTTTGATGAAATAATATATTATAACATGGCTTAAATCTCACAAGAGTCAATTTGGTGTAAAATAGAACCTTTAAACTTTTATTATGTAGTCTTCTGATGTATTCTTCCTAAGCAGCGGATTGGCTGAAAAGCACCTAATATCTAGTAAAGCCTCAGTAACTGGAATGAATTATTTATTTCTACATATATAGTTCATTCTATGGTGAAAGTACTCAAAATCAGTGAACTAGACCACACTTGCACGAAATATGGGAACGCTTTGATGGGAATCACTTTAAATATATTCTCAATGTTGCTACGTTTGATTCTATATAGCTGCTGCCAAACTTTGAATTTTGTTCTGGATCAATAAAGTATCTATCTATCTATCTATCTATCTATTTGGTGAAAAATATTACGCTGCCACTGTTTAGTAGTAGAATGAAGCCAATCTATATGAAAAAAAGAATTGCTTTTAAGAAATCTTCCACTTTGTCTGTTTAAAGGGGCATTGTGTAACTTTTCTGGTGGAGGGCCCATCAAATGCTTTTCTCCATGAAGATGTTATTGCTTTGTCTGGAATGTTTCACAGTATGTATTAAACCTTTGTATCTTCATGGAGATGAAACCAGACCAAGTTACAGGCCAGATCTGTGGAGAGGCAAGCCCACTCACAGGCAGAATGGCTGTTTTTCTAGGTATTTTTGAGCAGTAAAACCACCTGTAATGGAGTAAATGTAAAGAAGAGTGTTTAATGTCAAACTGTGAAACATTTCAACTAGAGCAATGATATATCTATAGAAATAAGCAGGTGACAGACCCCCAACCAAAACGTTACATAGTGCACCTCTAAATATATCAGTCATGCAGAGACAGAGAACAATTACTATCTATAGCAGAGTCACTACTGTGATTAAATAACAGGGAGATGATTCAGAATCTGAATAATTACTAAGTTACTGAGTGAGTAAATGATGGATTCAAATAAACTTTGCATTGCATACGCCCACTAGTCATGTTTTGTTGGAGTTGATCGAAACATCATCATTGTCAACAGAGAAAATCTCAACAGGCTAACTGGTGCAGTGCAGGTAGACCAAAGGTGTATAAGTAGGAAATGCATGTCTGTGATTTCATTCTACTATGAAATATACTTGTTTAGTGCTCCCTGTTTTGCTCTTTTCTGCATGACTGGTCCAGGCCTCACCACATCTCCTGGTCAAAATCACAGAGCAAGGATTGTAACAGGCCTGCTCCCTCAGAGTATATTTCTCACATGACAGCTCACACACACAAACGCACACACACAGACAAGCACACACGCACACATAGGAGCCAGCTGTGTGTCAGTGGGGCCTGCCTCCTTTGAACCTGCAGTCCAAACAAGAGTAAGAGGAGTCCCATGAGAATATCACTGTGACAAAGAGCGCAGGCCTACACCACGTACAAGCTCGTTAAACCTTCACTATGAAAGAGCAGTTTGTAATTGGATGTGACCCTTGTCAGATTCATAGACCTGTAAGAGTAGCCTGCCATTCTGTTATAGCAGGAGGACATAAGCAGGTCAAATGTGGCCTCGCGCGGTCTCCAGGCGCACATTTAGCGTTGTTGGGGATCATTGCAAACGGGACAGACCGTAAATATTGACACGTTTAGAGATGAGGCCATTGAAGACAGCCTCCTCATATCTGCAACGCACATGGATCAATGTGAAGCCTCATACAGTATAAAGTGGGTGTGGACGAGCGGCATCAGCAAATGTCATCTGAATGCAATGGGCGCTCCGGTCCAAAATAAAAGGCTCACACGGGCACAGGCTGAGGTAATTACTGGCGCTGATGGCAGCGGTGGTGCCCTCCCGAGGAAAGCGGCACATCCTGGCATGTGCACGGTTTTCTCGTGTACCACGGCACTGGCACAGAGCCGGACTTCACGACGTTGCATAAATTCTTTGCACAGGAGCAGCAACATCAACACCACAAGCCGCGACAGCAGACCGAAAGCAGCGCACACAACCCCAACACGCCTACGGTAACGTGTTTACGGGATCCGTTCATAAAAAGAAGAAATGTGCCTCACTCACCTCGCAATCTTCTCCCCATTTTTCCGCTCGAGACGAGAAACGCTCCTGCACGCGCTGACGTCACGTACCCCTCTCTGCTGCAGCGCGCGGGCCTGCAGAGGACGACCGAGAGGAGGGGGCTCGGCACACACCTTACAACCCGTACACAACAAACCCACATACAACTCGAGCTCTCAGCCCGTGATGAGGAGAGGGATGGAGCCTCGCGCCCGTGGGAGTGGGTGTGGAGTCACGGGACAGACTCTGGACAAACACAGAAGATAGTCTTCCATTCAGCAAGACCCGCACTGCAATCTGCTGAGGCTATTTGCTGTTACTTTATGAATCAGTCCAATGGCTGAAATAATGAGACATCATGCAACATAGCTTCAGTCTTATCCACCCACCCTTTGGTTGAAATTTACTGTGGTATTTTTTTTAACCAATAGTAGGGGCCGCTGCAAACAAAATAGCCCATTTGAATTGGGGCAAAAAAGGGCAAATGCCAGATTCACATGGTGAAGTTGCCCCCTGCTGAAGTACCAACTCATGTGGACTCATTGTAAAAGCCACTCAGTCTGTCATTCAAGATGAAGGCAGCGGCCATGGTTTTTTGGGGGTTTTTTTGTCATTAAACACTGGATGAATAGACCACTCTGGTGCAGTGTCACCCACTCCCTTTTTCTCGTGACATTTTCTGAATGAGAGAAACATAATTTTAATGTTTTAAGCAAATAGGAACCAAGACTTTGAATTCATTCATTCGCTTGTATTGCTTACCTACCTCTGTTCTAGATGTGTTCAACCCTGAAAAAACAGTTCATATGTGGGCAAAGTAGGAAAGTGTCTGGCCCAAGAACACAATAATAGTAACTATTAGTTGCAGCAGGACCAGAATAGCTGGGGTGAGCGAGAGCTCTATCTGCATATCTGCATTGTTGTAGACTGTATTTTAGCAAACTTCACACTTCAAATAGCCTATGTGCAGGATAGGGTCACACACTGAAGCACTTTAGGTTTAGACCGAATGAAGCAGGACATTTAACAGTTTACGGTGACCTAAAGCCCTGGATCCAAGTTTCTTCTGTGACCCACAGAGGCTACATCAGTTTTGATATGGTTTGCCAAGATGCATTTGTAGCAGTGCGGGTTGTATGCTCCACGTGCGTCGCCTATAAAGGGGGCACTGCTTCCGCTGTTTGGCCCTCCACCTTCCGCGTACTCCTGGCGTTCAGGTGCCAGGCATGGTGTGGCAGCGAGACAAGGCTCAATGGGAGACGATAAGACGCACTCAGCCCCCGTTTAAGTAGGTGTGTGATGGCAGACCTGTGAAGCGCCAGGTTCTGCGCAACCCTCGGGGTCGGAAGGTGCCAGGTCTTCCCTTAGAGAACCCCGGCCCTTGAGCCTTGTCCACCATGAGGATTTATGTTTGTGTGAAGGCTGCTTGTGGTCATGTCATAATGTCCAGGGCACTAATCATTACACCTACAGTGATTTCCTATATTGGAATTTTTATCGTTCATGAACTGACAGTGAACAATGAAAGGGATATACATGTATATTTTTAACCCATTCCTATTTATTAATAAATTAAGATATTTCATAATGTACACCTCTGTCATTGTAAGCTAGACAAACCTGTGCTGTGGGGTAAAACTTGTTCTGGTTGAGCCAGGTGGTGTTATTGGTAAATTGTAAAATAGACTAATTAGTGGCGTTTTAGCAAAACCCCCCTCGTCCGGTCACATATTTCTTAAATCACTGCAAACAATATTTAGCAAACTTATTTAGCCTGGTTTAAGTGACAGGAGTACACAGGTGACAGGAGTATACAGGTGACAGGAGTACACAGGTGACAGGAGTACACATGTGACAGGAGTACACAGGTGACAGGAGTACACATGTGACAGGAGCACACAGGTGACAGGAGCACACAGGTGACAGGAGTACACAGGTGACAGGAGCACACAGGAGTACACAGGAGACAGGTGCGCACAGGTGACAGGAGCACACGTTGAGGGAATTAAGATTGCTATATCACTGCTGCTCCTGGAGGTGGTGCTCTTCTGGTTGATGATGGCCCCACAAACGGCGTGCAGGGCGCGGCTATATTTTATTTATTGTTTGTTTTTGTTGTATCTATCCCAATTCAAATAGAGTAACAATTAAAAGGCCCATATTATGCTATTTTCTGATCTATGTTATAATGTGGTTTCCTCTATTATTAGTGACTCTGACTAGAATGATTTCAACCCTGGAATTGCTCATCTCTTTTGACCTAAAGGTAAAAGGAGCTGTTAACTTGAAAACTACCTATCACAAGGTGGAACAGAGCACTTTCAGCTTTGGAGATGTAGACAGACTCATAATTAAAGATCACTCAAACATGTAAATGCAACAAAACACAAATCCAGGTCTGTTTTTGAGGAGGTAACAACATTCTTATATGACTTAATGCTCACAAGAGTCACTTTCAAACATAGGACTTTATTTATGCCCAATTAACCTTCTCAAATGACAACACCTAGTACATCATTAGCAGTAATTTTGTCTCCAGCTTCTCAATAACAGACAGCACTTTAAACCTATTACATGCCCTATTGTCATCTAAGTAGCAGTGTTCTTAATTTTGCTTTTGTTTACAGATTGAATTCCCAGAAAAAGACGGGCTCCCTAAACACCTCATGTACCGGCTGGAGAGGCTACTACCTCCCAGAGAGGACGTGATGCTGACGGACAACATGGAGGAGGTGGACTTGGTGGAGGTGTATGTCCAGGCACCAGGGAGAGGTCTACGAGGAGGACGAAGATGCCCTACAATCAGGAATCCAGACACAATGAACCACTCCTCTGCCCAAACTCAAAGTGGCTGCCAGAGTTTTTTATTCCTCATCTGAGGCTCGGAATCACTGTAAATGTTGTTACATCTTTGTTTAAGTGTTTTTGTCAAATTATACTTTCTGTGAAGGTAATTTAATATTTTCTCAGTGTAGAACTAAAAATAAATCTGTCACAAGTCTTTACATGGTTGTAAATGAATATTAGCGGGAGTCAGTAACTAGTGGTAGTGATTATGGTGTGCTGTGTAACCTGTAACTGTTAACACTTTGTCTGGAATGTTCAGCACCTTTACGCTCTCTTTACTGGTTGGCAGTCATTGGCAGTGCAATAAAAAGAAAATCCACCACAATAGAATCTCAAGGGAACTCTGTCCCCTGAGATTCTGTTCTATTGTACTTTGCCCTGAAATAACTAAAAGGTAAATGCACAAATGTGGAACCTGTTTTTATTAGTGACTACACCCAAGAACTGACTGTATTACAACAGAAAGCTGCATTTTAATAATAACAATAATAATAATAATAATAATAATAATAATAATAATACAATATTTTTATTATTAAATTGCATTGCATGAAAAGTCCAACTTCATAAGTCATAACTTATATTTATACTTATTTTTTTTGCGATAGGCTAGCTGGTCTGTGCCGGCCCGTTCAAACTTTTTGCTGATTCGCTGTCACCCATTGTGCTCATGGATCTATAATGACTGTGCTGTGATTTGAAGGGGCGCAAAACATTTCCTGCCCCCCATCTGAATTTTGTGCGTTATCGGGGTCACGTGAGTGAAACCCACCAATAGCTTTGGGACACTTGGCCTGGTGATTAGCGCCAGGTGAGCCTGATCAAGTGAGCACAGGTGCGTAATGATTTAGCAGCAATACGCCACTAGGCGGTCAGATTGCTGGAAATCAAGAAGAAGAAGTAGTAATGATTTGGCGTGCCCGGTACTCACATGGATATGGGTACTGACGCGTATTTCTATGTGACAGCATCGCTTTGGTTTTACGCCCTTCTAACGCGCATTTAGCCACAGCGAAATGGACATATTCCAAGGTTTATCGCTGCAGCTCCAGGACAGGCAGGGCTCTGCAAAAGGCGAAGCATTTTGTCACAGATGCAGCTCCAGGACAGCAGAGCTCTGGAAAAGGAGCATTTGGCCACAGCGAATGGAGCTCCAGGACACGTCGGACTCCGGAAAAGGTGCGGCGGGACTTCGGAGAAGGTGCAGCAGCGTCCAGATCACCACGTCAGTACCACATCAGCACTAAAACCAGGCGAAGAAGCCAACACCAGATACCAATATGGTTTTACCTGTTCCCTGACCAGCCAAGACCCAACCATTCACACTTTTACAACATTATTACTTTATAAAGCCTAAATTGAATTGAATTTCTTTGCGGTACAGTAATCCATTTGGTGAGATTTACCGTAGACTTATGGTTGGTCATGCAACTTCACCTGTTAGTGAACATTACTGCAATGTTTGGGTTTTTGTCGCAGTGTTGGTGAATAATGTTTGTGCTGCTGCTGTTTCTCGCTCTGCTTGGTTTTTTATGCAATGTGGTTTGAATAATGCTTTGCTGGGCTTTCATATGACATTTGTAGCAATGCTTTTATTGAAAGGAAACTGTTTTATTTCATAGTCTAGATGTGTCTAAAACTATTCACTAAATAAATGGAATATAAAAGGGAAAACATGGGTCAAACGTGTCCTGAAATTTTCTGATAAAAGGTAGCGCACACTCAAGGAGACATCTTTGAATAGGCAGAAGGAAACAAATAGTTACACTCAGTACACTGAAATGAAGTGGAACCCTATAGACCGGTTTCAAAATTTGTAAACATTATGCGCGCTTCCGGTATGAGCGCACACATTGGCCCCAAAACATTCCCGGGTTTACAATCGTGACAATGGCGGATAATGACAGGTGCGATCAGTCATCGTTATGTATCTCATAAATTCGCCAAGCGCGTGGACGGAGAATTTAAGAGCATATAAGTCTTTAGAAGTGTACAATTTCGTGGAATGTGGTCATGTCCAACCTTTGAGGTTGCACAAAATAACAAATGAAAGTGAATTTTGTATCGTCAAAGCCGGAGTTTTACCAAGTCAAAGGCAAGGACACTAGACAGAACTGTTCCAAGCCTGAGTGGATGCACATAAGACCAAGGGATCTGTTCTGACAGCCATATAGTATATAAATACCTCATATAAAGTGATCACTGCAAACACGAGTCTTGTCAGTCAATTCTTCGGACCAGTCTTCTCGTCTGTGGCTCGTATCCACAGACGGCGGCGGTGCTGTTTAAATGCGCCTTTTCTTTTAGGAACAAAAATCAATCCGTTTCCTTTTACCTGCCTGTTCATACAATCAACGGCACAACACGATGGCATTTTGGTACAATACAAGCAGCTCGAATTTCACCTTCCTGAAAGTACAAACCGAGATAAAAACAGTTTGTTTTGGGTCCGAGTTGCGCGCGCATGTGCTCATCATATATGTGTGACGTGTCATGAAATCCGCCTATACTCAGGAAAAGGTAAGTCTGCTTCCACTACCCTTTGCGATTTTTATATGATTATGCCGTAAACAGTGAGGTAAGCGTACTTGACGAATTTCTTAGTGACTAATTTCGTACTTGATAAATTTCTTATGATGGAAATTTTTAGCATTTGATACGTTCTTCAACCATTGCCGGTGCTCCAGGACCAGGACCCATCTCCTGGTCCAGACCATCAGTATGACCACAGGTGAATAACCCATTATGCTGAAATATACTAGCCTTTAAACTTAACAAGTTAAATTGTGGGAAAACTACACAATTGAACTAGCCTTTAACAAAGAGCTAAGCTAAAATATACTCTTTGCCCAATACTGCTAAACCATGCTAACTTCTGTTACTACTGTCTGCTAAGATAACAATACCAGTCTGAGGACTGCTAAGCTCATGTCTGTCACATAGACCGTATATATAAGTGGACTAAGCTAACCCGTTAGCCGCCGTGTACCAAATAGGAAGTGTACCGGGAGGATATTCCGGCTCCTTCTCTCCCTTTTCCCCATTGACTTACATTTGGATTACCTGCTGCACTGAGCCTCGTCATTTTGGTCTTAAAATGTTCGTATGAACCCGCTCTACATGATCCTGAATTTATTTTTTGCTATTTTGTCCGTGAAAAAAATTCTATTCATAACACAGAGCCTGGGTCCAGATTCGCTTCTGTAACTGTTAGCATCGTAAGCCTCATTTGAGTGGCGCTAAACGCTATGGGTGACGCCACACTCACTTAGCCCACTCATACATACGGTCTATGGTCTGTCATATAATGATACTGGTTGAATTTTTAAGATCCATCCATCTTCCTCTGCTTTATCTGGCAGGGTCGCGGGGGCAGCTGTTCGCCATCCAGTCCTCTGCGCACCTGACTGGGATATTTGGCCTAGTACAGAGTGTGGACTACTGAGAAATGAACATTCAACTGCTATTTGATTTCAAAAAGTCAAAGAAGGTCTCAGGAGAAAACCTCAAGAGATGAAGTAACTGCTGAACTGATCAAGAATCAAACTTTTTTTTTTTTTTTAAATCAGAGGAAATACCCCAAAATATGGAATGAATAAAGGGAATATATCATTTAAAATGGATAAACAAACTTCATTCGCCCATAGAAAGAATACACCTTTCAGCCCCAAACACCTTGACTTTTGAGTGTAATGGATCAAACTTAAATGCTTGAATGTTTTGTTTGTGACCGAAATCATCTGACAGTGATGATTTCTCCCTGTTGCTGGTTTCACAGGTTTTATTGGTCTATCCATGCAGACTTAAAATCGGTAGGTGTTTGAGGTTCTCTGTGAACCTTGTATCCTCTCAAAACAAGGTCTGAATATGCTGAGGATTCTTATGATACGGTAAGGTTTTGGTTTTGGGCCTGAACTGGTGTGTGCCAGATTCTAAACATTGGCACACTTTTGGAGACTGCGTGGTCTCCTTGGTCTGATCTAAATGTGAACCAGATTTAAACACTGATGTGTGATGGTCACATTAGTCTGAGACGAAAACTCGTGATTCCAAACTAACACTTCCACAGGTTTAACTGATTTTGTTTTTTTTACTTTGCATAGTCAGTTCCAGGCAAAGAGCCTGGCTTACTGAAGGTGATGCGTTTTGTATTTGATTTTGAGTCTAACTGTGGACCAGATTTGGACTGGTTTATTGAGTGTAATAGCTCTGGTCCTAACCCTTGCACTGGCCTGAGATACTGGTTATTCTAAACTAACACTTCCACAGGTTTAAATGATTATTGTTTGTGTTCATTTGGTGTAAAAACCAGGTCTGAACTGACAATCTTGGGGTTTTTAATGTGTTTGTATTTAGTTTGGTCTGAACTGGTATAAATGCGAGTCAGATTTGGACTGGTTTATTGAGTGTAATAGCTTTGGTCCTAACCCTTACACTAGTCTGAGATACTGGTTATTCTAAACTAACACTTCCACAGGTTTAACAGATTTTTTGTTTGTGTTCATTTGGTGTAAAAACCAGGTCTGAACTTACAATCTTGGGGTTTTTAATGTGTCTGGTATAAATTTGAGCCAGATTTAGACTGGTTTAGAGTGTGATCGCTCTGAACTGAGATACTGGTTATTCTAATCTCCTAAACTCTTCCACAGGTATGCATTGTTGGTCTGTTCAATTTGACCTTTAAACCAGTTTGAAATATGTTGACATTTCTCTTTGAACACTGTAATTTAACACAAGGTTAATTGTCTTACTAATGTTGTGCGTCATTACTCCCATTCTGTATGTTGATGATTCTAACTCTTCTGAAATCTCAAACTGTTTTGCCTAATCTTTTAAACTAGTTTTCACAGGTCCTAGAGGCTGCTATTTGTGGTGAGAATCTGTATGCACTTACTAACACACTAACCTTACAAAATCACGGGCGGTGGGTTTAATCCAGCCACAGAGGGCGCTGTGGTGGGAGCGGCGTGTGGGCCGGGCTGGGCGAGTGCTGTTCGAGGGCCGGTCGATGCCGCTTGTGGCTTTGTCAGTTTTGCTTTGTCAGTTTGAACTGTGTTAAGTGTCTGAGTGTCAAGAAAAGTGCTATGCAAGTGTTAGGGATTTATTTTTATTTTATTTAAAACGATGACAGTGCACAGAAAACATTAGAATCATAGAGAAAACATCCTCTGTGCCAGATTTACCTACAATCTACTTTCCATCTTCCGTCCTTAAGGAGGTGCAAAACACATTAAGAAAACAATGTATACATTTAAAAAAAAAAAAAAAAACACATTAAAAATTGCCATCAATATCCTCTAAAAATGTACATTTGCCAAATTCCTCAACATTACCAATGTCATAAGTCAAACACATTTACATCTATACAATAAATGTATAGTACAATCAGTCAGAATGTTGAAATGATTGAAAATTCTGTCTGTCATGTCTATCTATTTTTCTATATATTTTATTTAAAGATTTACATTAAAAAACATAACAATAGAATCAATAAAATGAATTTACTTCAAGTGTCTTACTCTAGCTGCAGCCAGTTGAGTAACCAGCTAGACTGACCTTCAAGAGCCCATATTACACTTTTTTTTTAATCTTTTATGTTTCCTCATCATACCTGGAGTTTTGTTTCATTCACACTTGTTTAACACATAAACCTTGCTTAGTTCTTCTCTCAAACTAAAAACACTCTGCTCCACCTTGTCATGCAGTAATACAGGAACTGCTCCAATTTGTTTTTACAATCCATACACCTTTTACTTGAGTCATTTGGATAGTTTCAGTCCTGGAATTGCCCATCTCTAATGAAGAAAAGGTAAAAGGAGCTGTTAACTTAAACTACCGCTTCATGACATCACAAGGTGGAACAGTAGTTTGAGCTTTGGAGATGTAGACAAATAATAGTTACTGAAACATGTATGCATGAAACAAAACACACAAAGCCCAGGCTCATAAGTGTCAATTTTGTGCAGTAATAAAATCAGTTACTTAAGCCAGTGCACAGAAACAGGATCAAACACAATATTCAAGTAAAAAGCATAATGTTAGTGTTTTTGTGGTAAATTTTGATAAACCGCATTCTTAGCTGACATATAAATCTCCAGGATCATATATCCTAATGATGTATTCTTTTATTAGTTGTAAATGTACTAATTCGAACAATTCTCATAGACTAAAGAGACCTACTTTTCAAATGGACTCAGCTGTAACAATGGGAGAAAGTTCCATGTCTGAGCTAAAGCACCACTTGCTGCTAAAACAGAGGAACTGCACCTAGATCAGTGCTTTTCTTTTGTTTTGTTTTTTTTTCAACCTTTTTTCCTCAAGTCTCCCTGAGCTTCAAACTCAGGTACTGCAGACAAGTAAATCTGTTTTACTGCTGGGGTGCATCATCAGCTATTACTATTTTCTATTTTCTATACTATTACTATATTTTCTACTTTTAATTATAGTCTTTATGTCTAAAATCCTAAATTTACTATGAAACACAAGTATTCTAAGGTTAAATAAGGGCTAATCCAAGTATTAAAAAAAAGAAATTGTACTTATCTAGTAGCATACTTTCACTCCTGAGTCATTTTTATTGAAGTAATGGTAGTTTGGGTAACTCTTCCCACTGTGAGCGAGACAAAAGCTTTGTTGATTTGAACATTTGTGTTTTTTTTTTTTGTTTTTTTTTCACTCCTTCAAATATGCTTTAGTTTTATTTATGTATTTATTTGATCTATTCTTTGCAGATTGCAGCATTATTAAATATTTTGTCCTTCCTGTTATAAATCAGATGTTATTTCCTGACAATGACTCGTTACATTAATCTTATACTACTTTCTACTACTTTCCCCAAATTTCCCCCAGATTTCTACTCTTGAGTAATTTCTTGTACCACTGCTTTTATATTTCTACTTCAGTAATATTAATTTGAAATAACATTACTCTTACCAATTTTTGGCTACTCTACCACCTCTGATAAAGAGTAGCTTGAAGGACAAAAATGTAGATGGCTGATTTTGTGCTTGGTTAGGCTTAGACTTTGAACTTTATTGATCCACAAGGGAAATTATTCGAACACAATAGCTCACACATCACAATAGAATATAGTAACAAAGAGCAAAGATATAAATGTTAATAATACATTCAAAATAAGTAGCAATAAGTTGACAATGTCACTTAATAATCAATACAAACTATAATAAATGTAGGCGGTAAAATAAAGCGTCGTGAAATCTCAGAAAACAAGCTTCAATAGGATTAGTCATTATAATGTATTAAGTTTTGCCATGACCAACCAATCAAGAAACATTTTCACTAAAGTCTGTCACTTTAAGAGGATATTGAGTCGTTTTATAGCACTTACTTTGCATTTTTTATGAGCTGGAGCATAGAACATTAAGTTGTCAAAAGGGCCATAATTCATCTCTTGTACTACTGCCAAATTATTCATGCCAAATGTCAACATCCCTCTCTAATTTCTCCTCTGTTTTAAAAAGCCATGAAGTGATTGAAATCCTGTGTGTTTTCACAGCTCTAAGTGGTCAGTTAAAAATATCACATGGCACCAGTTTCTTCCTTCTATTAAAATTATAACGCTTCATATGAAAATAGGCCCTAGTGTTGGACACTGGTACACTGGTTGTGATTAAGCCTCCTTAAGTGAAGCTGGAGAACTCTTGGTGAAAGCTATGGCATGCAACTCTGAGCACTTGGAGAGCTGATTTCTATTAACATTTAAATTAACTTGTTAGTTGAGTCTCGGCTATGTCTGGTCCTTATATAATTATACAAAACATCCATTGATTGTCCAGTGTTTTTTTTCAGTAGCAGCTGACTACTTAAGGTGAATGTCCAGAATTACCTCAGTTATAATTAAAAGTAGTAAAACATCTAATCTGTCTCTAATCTAATCCTATCAAAGGTCCTATAATGAACAAATTTGACTCTCGTGAGCTTTAAGTCATGTCATAATGTTGTTACCTCCTCAAAAACGGACTTGGAGTTGTGTTGTTTCATTCACACAGTAACCCAAAATTACTATTCTGTCTACATCTCCAACAGTCTCTTCCACCTTGTGATGTCATGCAGTGTTAGTTTTCAAGTGAACCTTTTACCTTTTGCCTTTAGTTCAATAAAGATGGGCAATTACAATGAAATTATTCAAATGATTCTAGTGAAGGTGAAAAGAACGGAGCCTAAATATGCAGAATGAATGAAATAAAAACAAAATATCAGGTATATTTTTCATGAGGAAATAACAAATGAGACAACAGTGTAATATGAGCCCTTTAAAGTCTGTTCTGAGATTTCAGTTTTTTACTGTCTACACGTATTGTATTTCAAATTGATTATTAAGTGTCATCCGAACAATTTAAATGTTTTATGTCTCTCAAGCTGTGGTACATATGCCACTGGTGCAAGCGGTTCTGAGCAGTCTCAATTCAGTCCACATTTTTGTCCTTTGAGCTTGCCTAGTTCTTCGTAATGTTACTTCAGATTAATATTATTGTAGTTGAGATACAAAGGTGTAGCCCAAGAAATTACTCAAGCGTAAAAAAAGTATTGTAAACTACTCAGATCTAAATTCTGTTAACATTTTTAAAGGTCCACTTTGTAACTTTTCTGGTGAAGGAATGTTTCACAGATTGGTATTTAGCCTTTCTATCATCATGGAGACCAACTCAGACCAAGTTACAGGTCAGATCTGTGGACAGGCAACCCCGCTCAGTCAAAACGCATGATTTTCTAGGTATTTTTGAGCCATAAACATGCTGTAATTTAATAAATATAAGGTAGAGCTGTTTAATGTCATACTGTGGGAACATTCCAGGCAAAGCAATGACATACCCGTTGAAACAAGCAGGTGGCAGACCCCCAACCAAACTCCAACCTTTAAATTAACTTGTTAGTAGAATCTCTGGTGTCTGGTCCTTATATAATTATACCAAACATGCACTGATTGTCCGGCGTTTTTTCAGTAACAGCTGACAACTTAAGGTGCATGTCGAGAATTACCTTGGTTATAATTAAAAGCGGTAAAAAAGCCGAACCTGTTACATCAATCTTTGGGCCTTGTACGCCCTCTACATCCAGCCGTGACAAGGAAAGACTGACACACAAAGGCTTAAAAACTCTTTTCCTCTGGAGATTTTGATAGGAGAAATAAGACGGCGGGCCGCTCTCAGCCTTCTCTCCTCACGTCAAGAACCATGGCAAATTTAGAGCGAACACCTTTACCCGTCCCCCCTTATTCATATTTATGAGGAGTGACTGACAAACTCATTGTCTGTAATTACAGTGTGGTGAACCTTCATTGTCTTTAGATTGGTAGAGACTGAGACGTGCTGTGCTTGGCTTACTGCACTAATGCAAACCTCTTCCATGTAGATATTATTAGTCACTCTTTGCTTAGCAACCACAACACATGTCCAACATTTTTTTTTCCCACAATGAATCGTTTTCGCAGCAGACTATTTTATTTTGGCTGTGTGTTTTCAAAAGACTCAAAGCAAAACAAACCAGATTAGTTTATGCACATACGTTTATATATATTCGACTTAGATTTTTTCCACATTCAAAGTATTTCCTGCAAATCTGCCTCTCGTCCCCAAGGTAGTTAGGATCAGCTTCAGTCTATACACCCATGTGATCAATTGTTATCAATAGGTCACGTTAGACCTCATCTGAGTCGTACGAGCTATTGATCAGCGATGGAGTGTATGATGGTCAAGAGGGCTCAGAGGGAAGGGTGCAGTGCCCCCTTTGAACGGCAGAGGGCACTAATTAGAAGCCAGCGCTACATGATTTCGACAGAGCCGCTGTAGGCTGCTTTCTAGACATTTATGCACACAAAACATATAGTAAAGGTGACAGTCATTTCATGTATCTTTACAGGTGAAGTGCTGTAGATATTCAGAATCGCTAAAAGTAAGTACAATATAATTACATATGGCATAATCTAGCATACTGTATCTGATTTGTCATGCAAGTACCTATTAATGTTTTTTTTTTTACACAGCAATTGTCCAACAGCTCTGAGACCACATGCGAGGCTCAAAGACAGGCAGTCTGGCTTCCTTACAGGAAAAGAAATTCTTGCTACATCAGTAAGTCAAATGGGCTTTCGCTGTCTGTTAACACTTGGTGTAGCACAATGAAACAACATAGAAGCTTGCAGGAGCCCAGCCAATATCAATATATCACCTCAAGTGCCAATTATACTCATTAAAAGGATGAAATGGGCCCAAACTACAGGCTAACAGCTTGGAAATCATTAGCACATTCACTATACAACTCCACTGTAAATGTGCAGTTTATTAACAGGCAGTCCTGCTAAGAAAATTAGGGTGTGCACTGACAGGGTGGGAGGCCAAACAATAACAAAGCATTTGGCTTAGTCAAGAATTCTTTTGCAATAATTATTTTAAGTGATTTACTAAAATGGCTCTGGAGCAGCCTTTCAAATTCACCAGTAAAATGTTGAGGTGTGTATTTCTATTAGTTACTTGTGGAAAGTCTGAGATTTGTGTAACGTCATGACTGGAAATAGATGTATTTGCAATCGAACTGCAACAACAACTGCAATCACACAAACCATGTCAAAATGTCAGACGAGTTCTATGTTTTTGTTGAGATTTCTACCCTTGGGCAATGGGCAGTATGTCTTCTACTGCAAATGAAGCCATATATAGTACTAGCTTTAAATACTTTGAATACAGTACTGCACATAGCCTCCTAATAATATGAGAAAGACAGAGGACTGTTTCTGTAGAAGTCAAACAGTGTTAAAGCTCTACATTGGAACTCTTTTGTGTGCAGTTCCTTAATACACATTTCCAAAGTCTTAACTATTAGTCCCAAAATAGCGGTACACAGGTCTTATAGCAGAGCACATGTATCACAATGACAACGATTACCCAGATCTCGGCGTTCTTAGCTTGAGCCACGGATGTTGCCATAGTAACGCGAGTATGTCTTATCAAGTACAGCCCTTGTGATTTTTCACTGCAACTTATTTAGGCTATTCACTGTAGGTATGACAACAGGCTATTGAGCTGTTGCATTTCATTTCCATGCTAATAGACTTAACAGCTCCATTGTGTGTTATCTTAACCTCTGATCCGTCCTTGTCAAACTGTTGTCAGCTAATATTAAATTAGACAAGAAAAAGAGGCTCCTTCATGAAAATGCTGGAAAAGGCTGGAAGTTATAAATAGGAGTAATTCTGCTAAGAGCTAACTGTCTGTGTGGTATCAAAACAGCAGCATTTTAATCAACGCGCAGGAATTATACTGGACAAACTTGTCTTATAGAATATGTGACTATGATTTAAAGGGCCCATATCAAGCTGTTTTCTGATCTATGTTATCATGTTGTTTCCTCTTCAAAAACATACTTGGAGTTGTGTTTTGTGTCATTTACACGTTTAACACACAACCTCTGTGGTAATACAGGAAGTGTTATTTTTAAATTCCTTACACCTTTACTATAATCATTTCGACCATTTCAGACTTGGAATTGCCCGTCTCTACTTTAGCCGTTAACTTGAAATTCACCACTCCATGACATCACAAGGTGGCACAGAGCATTTTGAGCTTTGGAGATGTAGACACTAATCATAAAGAGTTACGCAAACAAAAGAAAAAACACAACTTCAAGTATGTTTTTGAGAACGTAAAAATGTTCCAACATACTGTAGCTTAAAGCCCATAAGACTCCATTTGTATAATTTTATCAATTTTATTTTATTTGATATTTTACCCGGTAAGTCAATTGAGAACAGCTTCTCATTTACAATGACGACCTGGGACCTATGTAGGATGTTTTATAAGACCTTTAATTATTGTGTCCAGAAGTTTTACTTTTTTTATAAGCAAAGTATGGCACTTATTAGCAGTTGCATCCCAAAACAGATGCTTGGAGGATTCAGTTAACACTATATAAGTGTTAACATGGTATGTTTACCTATGTAATAAGGTAAACATACCATGCTTTTACCTTATTACATAGTGCTGTAAAATTACACTTGTTTAAATGTTCCACACATTATAAATGATTTTTTCCCCATTACAGTAGTAGTAGGCTGTGCAGATGTTTGTTCTTGCTGATGATCTAAACAGTGAACCATTCAATTACATGAACTATATCCATCTGTGTTGAGACATTTGAATTGATTTTTGTCTTATATGACTTCCTGGCCATAGTATGACACACTGTAATATTACTATAGACTGCATAGACAGTGGAGGAAAGAAGTATTTGATCCCTTGGTGATTTTGTAGGTTTCCCCACTGACAAAGAAATGAAAAGTATCATTTTAATGATAGGTTTATTTTAACATTGAGAGATAGAAAGTCAAAAAGAAAATCCAGAAAATAACTTTAAAGAAAATATATAAACTGATTTGCATTTCATTGAGCGAAATAAGTATTTAAAAAAGACTTGGTACTTGGTGGCAAAACCCTTGTTTGCACAGAGGTCAGACATTTCTTGCAGTTGATGACCCATCCACGACCCATTTTCAGTTTCCTGGCGGAGGGAAGGAGGTTTTCCCCTCAGGATTTTAGCGGTACATGGCTCCGCCCATCCTCCTGTTGACGCGGAGAAGTTGTCCTGTGCCCTTGGCAGAAAAACAGCCCCAAATCTTTCCACCTCCATGCTTGATGGTGTGGATGATGTTCTTAGGGTCATAAGCAGCATTTCTGTTCCTCCAAACACAGCGAGTTGAGTTAATGCCAGAGAGCTTGATTTTGGTCTCATCTGACCACAGCACCTTCTCCCTGTCACTCTCTAAATCATTCAGGTGTTCATTGTCAAACTTCAGGCAGACCTGCACATGTGCCTGCGAGCACTACAGGATTTTAATCTATTGAGGCATAAAGTGTTACCAGTGCTTTTCTTAGTGACTGTGGTCCCAGCTGCCTTGTGAGCACTGATTTGGCTGATTTCTCACTGCTCTCATGAACACTGCTCTCACTGAAACCCCACAAGGTGAGATCTTGTGCCCCAGACAGAGGTCGATTAATGGTAATTTTATGACTTAAATTTTCGAACAATTGCACCAACAGTTGTCTCCTTAACACCCAGCTTCTTATACTAATGGGTTTGTAGCCCATTTTAGCCTTGTCTACAATCTTGTCCTTGACCTCCTTTGACCGCTGGTCTTTCCCATGTTGGAGAGTTTGGAGTCTGATTGATTGACTGATTCTGTGGACAGGTGTCTCTTATACAGATGACTAGTTAAAACAAGAGTCTAATTCAGGTGACAAGTTGATTAGGAGTGTCTAACTGGTCTGTGGGAGCCAGAACTTGTGATGATTGATAGGGGATCAAATTCTTATTTCACACAGTGAAATGCAAATCAATTCATATATTTTCTAAAATGTGATTTTCTCTTTCTTTTTGATAATCTATCTCTCAATGTTATGATGATAGACTGTTCATTTCTTTGTCAGTGGGCAAACCTACTAAATCAACAAGGGATCAAATACTTATTTCCTCCACTATAAATGGACATAGCTAACAGGCTAACCATTGCATTCCAAATAGGAAGTGAGCAAGGAGGCACTTTCAGCGCTATTGACTCTGGCTCCAATTGACTTGACTTTGGAAAAAAAAGGCCACCCCTCCCTCTATAACTGCTGCAGTGAGCCTCATCATTTTGGTCTTAAAATGTTTGTAGTAACCAGCTCTACTTGATCCTGGTGTTGTTATTTCACTACTTTGTCCATAAATAAATTCCTTTTCCTAATGTGGAACTGGCTCCAAATTCACTTTTATATCTGCTGGCCTTGTGAGCATCCGCTGAAGCTGGACCTGAACGCTATGGGTGGCATCACACTCCCTTATTCCATTTCTTTATACTTTCTATAGTGGGGACCTGAACAGTGAATCATTCGATTACATGAATCATATTGTGTTGAGACATTTGAATTGATTTTTGGCTTATGTGTCTTCTGGGCCACCGCATCTGACGCACAGTTCTAATACTCAGGGTAAATATTCCTCATTAAACTGCAGTATTTCCCATGTAGACCATACGTGGTTTTGTTTGACACTTAGCGTCTCTGACTTTTGCCAGACACTTGTGCCTGTTCTCTTTTTGAAAATAATGAGTCCGTTTGATGTTGGACCACTACGCTCTGTTCTGAGAGTAGACTGTTCAGGAGACATGAAAGCTCTTCAGTCCACATGGGCCCAGGCAGGACGGGGACTCGGGGACACTGCTGGATTTTGCTCACTTTATCGAGAGCTACACAATATAATGACGGAGGCCAGTGTCAAATGTGTCAACTTTTAACTCTAAAAAACCCTTTTGAAATGGTGCATGGAAGGGCATAGTGAAGGATTGTGACTAGAGACGTCATCTAAGTGTCTATAACAAAGATAAACAACAAGAGAATTGTCTGTTCAGACTGAAGAGCTTGTTGCATGAGGTAGTTTTAGGTGTTTATGGAACAAATTACCATATCAAAATTGGGACTAAACTCTGAGCTAAAGTTGAACTAGAGCGTCAGTAAACCAGGACTGGAACATGACCAAACCAAACCTTATACATGTGAGCAAATACACCCTAAAAGACAAAATAATTGTTTTATATTCAGATGGATTCAGACTTGGATTTGATGTGTGTGACAGATTTGTTTGTGTTGTCAAATAGTTTAATTAAATGGAGACTCACCATGCTGAATTTGATTTCTGCAGTTTTGGATAGGATAAAACAACTGAATAACAAAATTATGCAGTTTAACTGGGAAGTTCACTTTACTGTAAAAAAAATAAAAATAAAAGAGCTTTTATCCTTCAAAACTGTTCTTTCCTGGAAAAAAAAGTTCTTTGTTATCTCAGGTAAAATAAGTGACTTAAATTAGCAGCAGTGGTTGGGTTTTTCCATCCTATGGTTTGATTTTAGTCCCTTCTGGATTCAAACAGAATGTAGAAGGGACGGGCTGCTCAGGCAAACTTTTCTGGTGGATGATCCGGCTCCTTCTCTTTGGAATGGAATGTTCCACAGTATAACATTACACACATTTATATGCATGGAGATCAACAGGTGATGCAACCAGGCCAAGTTACAGGTCAGATCTGTGTAATGTGAATTTCTGTGAATTTCCAGGCTATTTTTGTTATAAAAACACCTACAGTTGAATAAAAGATTACAGATAAGTTTAATATCATACTGTGCAACATTTCAGGCAATTCAATCTCCTTGGCGACAAGCAAGCACCCTCCATCAGAAAGGTTACATAGTGCATCTTTAAAGGTACACTGCATAACCTTTTAAGTGGAGGGTCTGCCACCTGTTTGTCTCCATGGGAATATTATTGTTTTGTGTAGAATGTTTCACAATATAGATGAAACCTATCGATCACTGTGGAGACAAGCAGGTTATAGCAGTTGTGTGCTCCATTACAATTCAGATCTGTGGAGAGTTGCCCCTATTCACAAAAGGAATTATGGTACTTTTGAGCAATAGAAGCACCTGTAATGAATAAATGCTAGATGGATATGTTTAATGTCATAACAGGGAACATTCCAGGCAAAGCAATAATATCTCCATGGAGACCATCCACCAGAAAAGTCCCAAAACGCATCTCTAAAGGATAACTTTATTCCAAAACTCCCATAGGTCCATAAACGTTCCTATTCTGAAGCAGGAAGCAGCATCTCTGGTCCAATCCATCTCGTCCTCCTTCATAAGACTTGCTGTCAGTGCTGCCAGCAGAGGCACAAACACAGCGTTGGAGTGGGAGGAAAGGGAGAGCTGATGGTGATGGAAGGACCTGCATCTCTTTATTTATCGGCATGACGATAGGAAGCGCCCCAACTGTGATCAGGGTTAATATTTCTCCACCCTTTAACTCTTGGGACTACATGCCTGTCCACTATGCTAGCGGTCAGTAGCTGCTTAATGATTAGCCACAGCATCCTCCCACTGGGAAACGTCATGTTGTGGTGACAATAGAAAGACCTGCCTCAGCCCCCAGACTCTGTCACTATGCGTCTTCCCCAAAGTTCCTGGTTGAGTTAATAGTTAATGGATGCGTCAATCTTTCAGGCTGACTTGAAGTATTAGTGCACCAATACACAGACAGTGGGAGCCCAATGCTGATGCTGTAAACATATCTTGTTAACAGGAAGCGCACCCCGGGACGCCACTCAAGTGATTGACAGGACATGGCTGACATTTTGTCCTTACTCTTTGTTAATTAAGCAGCAGGCACTTGTTTCTTGGTTGAAGCTATAGTAACTTTCCCATATATTTTTCTGTGGTCTGAATCAGTTCAAAGTAGGGCTGGGAATCGCAGGGTCACTCATGATTTGATATGATAGGCGATACATGGCTGCTATACGATATGATTTTGATGTTGATAATCCAATAATCAATAATTGCAAATAATACTCTGATATATTGCTGTTTTTTAAGAACTAAATACATTTTAGCAACAATATTTCTTTATTAAACCACTTGTGCAAAGTTAATATGAAATACATCTATTTTAATCATCTAAACAATGAATATGTCAAGTATATTGCATAAACAAGTTTCCTTTCCTGAAATAGGCAAGAGAATTGTAGTTCAATCACAAATCCCCCCCCAAAAACCCAACATACCAAAAATACTCTTGACTGTAAATTGAAACATGAAATGATGAATATGTGAATGAAATTGCTTCTTATATGTTCAATAAAATAAATATATATAATGATATAAAACAAGAAAATATTACAATTACAGAATGATCTTCCAGAATTAATGTAAGAAATATAAAATGGTGGTTTTCTATTTAATACTGTAAGAAGAATACATAGAGTATATCTTCTTTTGCATTGTCTAAGTCTAAAATATAAATGCGTTTAAAGGGACACCATGTAACATTTTTAGTAGAGGGTCTGACACCTGCTTGTCTCCATGGAGATGTCATTGCTTTGCTTGAATGTTCCACAGTATGGCATTAAACACATCTGTTTTGCATGTATTCTGTTAGATGTGTTTTTATTGTCCAAAATTGCTTTGTGCAGGGTACCCTCCACAGATCTGACTGGTAACTTGGAACCCTGGTGTCGTCTTTTTGTCTCCAGGGAGAGTTTAATGTTGTACTGTGGACAACTGCAATATCACTTTCATGGAGACAAGCGGGTTGCAAGTTCACCAAAAAAGTTACATAGCCTTTCATGTAACCAGGACTCAAAAATATGCTTTATTCAGGATATGTTTGTAATTTATTTTAGATTTATGTTTAAAATTCTGGACCTTAGGAATTGTTAGAGCACCCAAGTCATTACAGCTCCTTGTTTAGGGGTATGCTAGGTGAGCCCAAAATGCTCTTTTATTAAATTAGATGTTTTCTCAAGTTATTTTCAACCATAAGTACCTCTGGGGTCAGTTTGTAATCACAACACACACACACACACACACACACAGCACTTCACCAAAAGAACAATTGAAGCCACATTGTTAATTCACATGCTGATTACTTACAACACAGGACAAGGGAGTTTGGGAGCTGTGGAGAAAGTGTTTTGCTTTTTAAATATCCGCTGTTGATCTGAGTCATACATATGAAAGGCTCATTTAAAGCGCTAAGAATCACTGGGGTACTGAACATGCCTCTGTAGGTTTGAGATCTGAGGCGGTCTGTGTGATATACGGGCCCTGCTTTTAGGCTGGGAAACAGACTGTGGCATAAGCACCCCATAGTGACCTCAGCTCGGCTCCTATATACTCAGACAAGGGAACACGTCACCCCCTATGTACCCCTCCTCCAGCTCAAGGTGACAGTCCATCACTCGCTAAAAGCCACTTGGGGGCAGAGATGGCTATTATGGCCTATAGAAGGGTAACAGTGAGAAGGGGAGGAGACCGAGGCGACGCTACACTCACTTAATGCGGCAAAATAGGCACCATTACCTTAAGAATCATCTCTGTAAGTAAATGTAAGGTCTTTAAGGAACCACTTCAGCGTTAACAGAGTAACTGCCTATTTCATACAATCGACATTCTTTGCTTCATAACGTCTTTGCTTTGAGACACAGAAAAAATGTGAAAATAATCTTATGATGCAAGATTTTATTCATACCATTCTTAAAGGGCCTATGTTACACAAAATGGATTTAAGCCATGTTATACTGTTCATCATCAAAATCATACCCGAAGTTGTTAGTTCAGGAGAGATCGGCTACTCCAAAGCTGAAGTTATCCAAATGCTTCTAATGAAGGTGTATGGAGTTTAAAAATAGTGGAGCACTTCCTGTATTACCACATGAAATTGCAAGGTGGAACAGAGTTTTTTTTTTGTTTTGTTTGAGAGCAGAACTCTAAATATGCAGGTGTGAATGGAACAAAACGCATCTCCGGGTGTGTTTGTGATGAGGAAATGTAACAGAAGAAAATGGCCTAATATAAGCCCTATAAATGTTAGTTCTTAATGGTTGCAGCACAGACTTTGGAAGGAGATTGAAAAGCTCTTTGCGGCTGCCTTGTGCTAAAATGTGAGACGGAAACTGTTAAAAACTTGTTGCCAGTTTGGGTTCCTCAGTCAGAATGGACTGTTGGAAATACAAGTCACTGCTCAACAAACCTATAACAGCTGTCAGGGCTAGTTACATGAATTCACACTTCCTCCATGCAATGACAGATAAGGAAGGAGCATTGTCAGTTATTTTATATTTAGTTTTGTTATTCTTTCCCTGTATAATATCCCCTTCATTCATGATTTAACCATGGAAGTACATCTGAGATTATTCTTTTTCAGGGGAGTCCCCCTGCCCACAGAGGGAAGGAACACTGAACCAGCAACCTTCTAAATAGAAATCAAGCACAACTACACCACCTCATCCTAAACACAAGTCTCAACTCTCTTACCTGGACATGGAACCTGCCACAAAAGGTTCAAGGTCAAGATTTTTAGGTCAGTTGATAATCATGGCCACAACTTAACTGTAAGTAAACAAAACAATAAGTGACAAAGTTGTAAGCAAAATTGAGCATTTTGTTATTCATTCTTAAATAAAAAAAAATCAAAAAGTAAAGTAGAAAAGGCACCCCAAAATTCTTGTAGAGGTGCAAATGCAAGGAGCAGTAACATAAAAGTGAAATGCATGCATACTCAGATGGCCGATGTCCAAAAGCTTTTAAAAAAATTTCAATAACATTTCGGCAAAAAAACCTTAGTTGGATGATTTTTCTTGCTTTGGACCACAGTATGGAGTATAAACCCTAAGAATTACCATAGCCCAATAATATTTTGGTCTATGGATCACTTATTAATTACCAATGTAAAGGTATCTATGCTAATATGCTACACTATTTCTCACTGAGGTGGTCTTACTGCATCTCCTGATAGTTTTACATGACATAAATGATTCTTTGTGCTCGGCTTCATCTATAGGCTCACATTTAAATTACAACCTGCTCCCAACATGAGAACAACTGTTGCAGTGCACCAGCTTCATTCGGCTAATACTGAAGTGGGCACGTTTTGCATATATTTCACAGCACTTCTGCGAGTGGGGCTTGATTTCTGATGGTTAATTTCCAAAGCGCACTGTAGCTGGCGTGGAGGCTGCTGGTGTGTACATGCAAATCATTAGCCTGTCTTGACGGGAGGGTACACACTGTGAGCCCACTCATTTTATACTACATGTCTTTACGTCCCAGCCTAGCCTTCTCTCGTGTCTCTGATTCTGTCTTGGCGATGACAGATCTGTAAATACACACACACACACACACAGACAGGCATGTGCACTCAGATACACACACAAACACACGCAAAAACGAGATCTAGGTAAGCAGTAAGTAAAATTATCTACAGTACTAATAGACTTTGTTTCTTATTTTAAGCGAGTTGTTGTGTCGTTGTGTAGTGTGCGTTTTATTGCACAACTTTTCTGGTTCAGGGTCCGCTACCTGCTTGTCTCCAGGGAGATGTTATTGCATTGCCTGGAATGTTCCATGGTATGACATTAAACATTTCCATCTAGCATGTATTCATTATATGTCTTTCTAGTGCTTAAAAACAGAATAACTGGTTCTGTGAACAGGGGTGACTCTCCACAAATCTGAAATGTCCTGTTGAGTAGTGCTGTAACCTGTTAGTCTATTCTGTGGGAACAGGTGGGAAATAACTTTTCCATGAAGACAAAAAGGTGGTGGACTCTTGGTGGTGGACTTCATTTTAGCTGATAAAGCTTGACATGTAATATGATTTAAAAGTGAAATAAGTGTTTTTCTTTCAATTAATTTGTTTATTTTAAGTGTTAGGAGTTGTTTTTCTTATCTTAAGTTTTGCAAGATGCATTTTCAAATTTTAAATACAAAAAGTCCCACAGACACTCACACACACAGGTACTTTCTTTGCGAGGCTACAGAACACACACACACACACACACTGGTAGTTTCTTTGTGAGTCTATAGGACACACACACACAGGTAGTTTCTTTGCGAGGCTATAGGACACACGCACACACACACCGGTAGTTTCTTTGCGAGGCTATAGGACACACACACACACACACCGGTAGTTTCTTTGCGATAGGACACACACAGTTCCCTCAGACTTCGACACCCTCTCTCCGGCTCCTCGGCGGGTGAGCCATCATTATCTGTAGAGTGCCAGTGTTTGGCCACAGTACGCCTGCTTCCCCAGCGTTCAACTGAAAAACCGACACACAGCCTGCTCAAAGTGACATAGCTGTCAGAAACATGCCTCATTACGACTCCTGCAAATGTCAAAGCCCCAAAGTAATCTCTCAGCACTCAACTGGACACTCCCTAATTTACAGCACGTGAACAGGGTTAACCAGTTGTCTATGTAGATGAGTGAAAGTGACTTTTCATCTTGAGAGATTAGCTGCAAGATGGCTGCATGCTAATGTGACAGCAGTGATCTGAATATGTGCAACAATGATCGACAATTTTTCACAGCAGCGCAAAGTTCCTTCAGAGTCATTACTGTCACTCCAGGATGCTTTTAGCAGCGGCGCATGGGTGCAGAGATATGCTGGGCCCATATAAAGGCATGTTCCCCTCCTCACGTCAAAACACAGGAGTCGGACAGGTCATCGTTAACCCAGTTTAGTTCTCTGTGACAGGAGCAGGAGCGAGTAAAGGTGTGTGGAGACAGCTCAAGTCCTTTGTGATTGATAGCAGTGATCAGTCATGGTTAGAGGAAGCAGCAGTAGTGTACTACGAATGACCAGGTTAATGCTTAACTTCACATCCTGTGTGTGTCAGGGCTGAGAGGGGCCGGGCTGCAGTCAGTCGGCGGGCTACTGTTACAGAAGGAGGGGGACAGAGGCTTAAGTCAAACCACAGACACACACTTTACGCTATTTAAAATGTTGCCTGACCAGCCAATATGAAAATCCTCCATGCAAACTTGAGATGATCCAACCACTGCTGCTAATGTATATAATTTGTCTCAAATGCAGAAGATATCTCCTCTCCAAAATTCTCTTAACAGAATATATAACTTCTTTTAACTGAGATAAATGTAAATGGTCTCATTTTTATGTTTTCCACCTTCAAGGGACCAAAGCACTTTACATCAAGGAACCACTCACCCACTCACACACATTAAACCAGTGACACTAGGGGCAGGATGGGTTAAGTGTTTTGCATGGAAGATAATTTGTTCCATTAGATTTTGAATTTTAAATCACGCTGAATTTCTCACTTTTTAACTCTGAAAAAAGATGTTTGAATTTATTTTTTCTGAATCAGAGTTGCTGAAATTTTAAGTGTAATTGTGGTTGTGTAAGTGTGAATTTTAAGTGTTTGGCTGGTCCGATGGTGGTGCAGATTCATTTGATTGCTACAGTGAAATGTACTGTAAAATACCAAATAATGGCCCAGGCGTTTATTTGTTTCAACCACATACAGACCGGGCATTTAATTGAGACCAGGCGGCAATTTGGGACCGGCGATTAATTCCTTCCTCACAAAAATCTTGCTCAGCAAAACATATGGTACCGTACTCAGATTCTTTTAACCAGTATGACCTCTAAGCACGCATTTTGGACATCAAGGAGCGCTGTTTCTTTCAGCACTCGTTGTTTATGCAAATGAGGTTTGTGGTTTTAAGTTTCGTTTCTGTAGAGACAACTGAGCATCAGTCCTGCGTCCTGTTGTTGCAGCACAACATCTGTTTTCCAGCACGTACATTAGACTCAGCGTTTATTTGAAACGGGCGGTTATTTATCATAATATACACCTGCACCCAGCGTTTAAAGGGGACCTGGCGGTTAATTGGAACCTGGCTCTTATTTGGTATTTTTGGATATTTTTATTCTGAATTTGAAACATTTCACCTTTTAAATATTCAACACATATATTTTCAAGCCCTCAGTTCAACAGTAAAAACTGCAAAATTTGCAGTGAAAAATTTCCCAGCTTAAGAACTAATTCTGACCAATCAGACTGGTTCACTGCACCATTTCCTGCTTGTTACCATAGACCGTATATATGAGTGGACTAAGCTAACCCGTTAGCTGCCATATAGGAAGGGCTCCAGGAGGATCTTCCGGCTCCTTCTCTCCCTTTTTCCCATTGACTTACATTGGGATCTTATCGCCCCTCTCTCTGTAACTCCTGCAGTGAGCCTCGTCATTTTGGTCTTAAAATGTTCGTATGAACCCGCTCTACATGATCCTGAATTTTTTTTTTTTTTTTGCTATTTTGTCTGTCAAAAAATGCTATTCATAACATAGAGCCTGGCTCCAGATTCGCCGTTAGCATCGTGAGCCTCATTTGAGCGGTGCTGAACGCTATGGGTGGCGTCACACTCAGTAACAAACAGAGACCGTATGAGTGGACTAAGTTAGATTGGATCACTTTGGATCAATTGCTTAGGCCTTAGCACCTTGGATCTTTGCTGTGAAATTTCTTCTTCAAATTTTACAGTCTTGATTTTGAAATATTTGTGCTGAATATTTAAAAGGCAATTTTTTTAATATTAAATTCTAAATGCTTTGAAAATGTAGACTTAAAATTTCATCAACTGACATTCAGAATTAAAAATTCAAAGAGAGAAGGACACTTCTCATCTGTGGGAGCTGGAATCGCATTGCCAAACTCTAGGTCAGTGGATCTGCCGAGCCTTTGCCATGGCCACCCTCACCCTCTGGAACTCTCTCCTCCTTCACATCAGAAACTCGGACTCACTAAACACCTTCAAAAAACTGCTCAAACACACCTTTTCCTCTCAGCCTACAGCCCCCACACATGACTGCTCCTCATTACCATTTGTCCTCTCCTTGTTTTAGTGTTACTTTATTATGAAGCGTCTTTATATTACCGTGAAAAGAGCTTTATCAAACCGATGTATTATTATTGTGTTATCTGATCGCTCGACCAGTGATGTTTGTCAAGAGCGGCATTGGAACCACCAACCTTGGGAACACTCTAACAACTGCTACTGTTGTAGTTTGGTACTTCAATTAATTCTTTGTTTATTCCCCCTGTTTTTTAATGTGTAAGCAAATTTTGAAGTGTGATAATACATGTTGCAACAGTAAATAACGATACATAATAACATTGAAACTTATGTTACTAATGCAAAAACCCAAGAGCAGAACTATTCTAAATCTACAATATTGTTAAAAACCCTGAACTGCAATAGACAAACCACAAACCACAGGCACACACTTTCTTCTATGTAAAATGCACATTTAATTATGACCTTGCCTTTACTTTGTATGTATATCTCACTCTATGTACCATGAAAAATGATTCAGAAGAAGAGTTTTTTATTTTTTATTTTAGTGAGCCTGCAGCTGCCTCTCTGGATGTCCTCCATGTGCAGAGATGTCCTTGGATATTTTAGCTTTCACATGCCTGAGTGTATGCCACATTCAAAATCACTTATCTCCTTTCTGATGCTCAGTTTGTACTTTCTCTACAAGTATCAACTGGTCTCAAAAATGCACCGAGTTGTTGTCATCCGCACTCAGGTTGTTGGAAAAGGTCATTAGGCCTGTCATGATAAGAAAATATAGACAATAAATGATAATATTGAAACTAACTTATGCCACAATAACCCAAGAGCAGATTTAAACGATTCTAAATCTACAATATTAAAAAAATTCATGCGCTGCAATGAATAAACAGCAGAATGAGGCACTTCAGTACTTAGTTTCCATCAGTAATGAGTCATAATTATTACTCATAGAAGTTATTAATTCAGCTTTCAATTTTACAGCTCAAATATGATCATATAGACAAAAAATGACACAAAACTTCCCAAAACTGCAAAGAAAATGTACCCATGATAAACGCTGACCCCCCAAAAAATTGTTCCATTTATCAAATATAAAAAAATAACCTAAACTTTCCCAGTTGTGTAAAGAAAAAGTACAAATGATCGACCCCCAAAAAATATTGTTCCAGCTTTCATATACTGAACGCTAAGATGATGTAGCATTTATTGTGACAGACCTAGGTGGTCTGTTTTGGTGGTCTGTTGGTGTTTGCCAACAAACTCCACATCCACATCCACAGCCATCGACTGATCTGGATTGTGAACAGATTGGTATAATCCGTATAGGCACTGGCCATGAAACAACCCATATCACTCAATCTCTAATCCCAAAAAACTTCTTACATGTGTTCATTTGTAAATATAGATTATAACTGGTGGAAAATGCTGATGTTTTAATTGGTGCGGCATTTATAGGAGCAGTATGTGTGTTTCCTGTTGTGTAAATGTCACTTATCTGGTCTGTAAAGAATGGCATAGTTAACAGCTTTGCTAGAGATGTCACTGGAGAGGTACGTATATAGATGATAAATGATAATATTGAAAAACTTAAAAAACATATCCAATATATGTACAGTATTGTTGAAAAAAAAACATGAGCTGTAATAAATAACAGAATGCAACAGTTAAGTAGTTGGTGTGCGTCTGTAACGAATCAAAGAAGTTCATAATTCAGCCTTCTACACTTCATATCTCATCAAGGAACAGAAAAAATAACCAAAAATCTCCCACTAGTGCAAAGAAAAAACACAATAAATGCTCACCCCCCCAAAGTCATTATTCCATCTATCATATATTGAACAATAAATCAATAAAATGTGCACTGTTTCTAAGGTCCACCACATCTGGTTCAGTCACAGTCAAATCTGGCATGAGCCTTTTGATGGACTCTTTAGCTGTTTCAAATTAGGCTATTGCGATAGTCAGAAAAAGTACAAATCTATTCTCACATTGCTGGAATGGACCGTAATATGTGGTCAGAGACTTGTTCCAATTGGACACGAAGCTCAATACGATAGGATAGCAATTTATTGTATATATAATTTTAAGATAGCAATTTATATTATATCCATCCATCTTCTCCCGCTTAATCGCGGGGGCAGCTGTGCTGCCCAATCCTCATAGCACCTGACCCCCCCATGAACCCCTCTGCAGGTGGTGAGCCCACAGGAGGGTGGACGTCATGGTCCTTGATGTTAGTTCATAGGGGTGTGGGCATGTTTTGGGTTGATGGGGGAAACCGGAGTACCCTGAGGAAACCCATCCAGACCCAGACACCCGCAACCTTCTTGCTGTGAGGCCTGAGTGTTGCTACTCAGCCACCATGTTGCCCAGTTTATATTATATATAGTTTTATAACGTCACAAGATGGAACAGTGCTTTATAGTGTTTGTCTATTTTTAAGTAATTCTTAAAAATAGACAAACGCTATAAAGATAAGGATTATAAAACAATTTATATTATATATAGTTTTATAATCCTTATCTTTATAGATCTTTATAGCGTTTGCCTATTTTTAAGTAATTCTGTACTTCTATTGCTGCTACTGTTTTC
This sequence comes from Odontamblyopus lacepedii, assembly GCA_034769755.1. Lineage (NCBI taxonomy): Eukaryota > Metazoa > Chordata > Actinopteri > Gobiiformes > Gobiidae > Odontamblyopus > Odontamblyopus lacepedii. The sequence continues at coordinate 21,926,049 of CM068353.1, read as the reverse complement.
TTGCTGTTCCCTTAACTGTGCGTTGCAACACTAAAATTTCCCCATTGTGGGACAAATAAAGGATATCTTAATATATCAATACATGCATTTCCTTATACAGTAAATCCTTGCAATGGAGTGGTCAGCATGTAGTTAGTAGTTAGTGTATAACTTGGCAATTTGAAATTAATTATGTTATAAATCATCAAGGAGTCTGTCACGATATAAAATGCTGTATTGATTTTTGTGCACAGGCGCTAGCTCTGTACTTTAAGTTACTAATGCAAGTCACCCTGTTTAACTGTCATCGGCTAAAGAGGTCAAGTTATAACAAGGAAAACTCACCTTTGCTCCAGCTGAAACCAGTGCACTCTGTCCATGTGTGATGAGTGGAGTGGTCATCGGCCGTTATCACACAATGTAAGGCAGGTTTCCATCAGGGCAGCTGTGACTGACTGAGATAAATTAAGAATGTTACGCGGTTTTGGTAACGTTACTAACGGCCAAAAGTAAAAGTCAAACTGTGAATACAATTAAAGGTCTATTATGCAAAACTGACCCTTGTGAGATTTAAGCCATGTTATAATGCTGCTACTTCCTCAAAAACATACCCGGAGTTGTTTTTTTGTTTCATCCACACGTTTTGAGTAACCCTTTATTATTAGTCTGTCTATATCTCCAAAGCTTAAAATGCACTGTTCCATCTTGTGACATCATATAGTGGTAGTTTTCAAGTTAACAGCTCCTTTTACCTTTTGTTCAGTAGAGATTGGCAATTCCAGATCTGAAATAATCCAAATGACTCTCGTGAAGGTGTAAGGAGTTTAAAAGCACAGTGAACCGCTTTACCATATCACAAGGTGGAGTGTTTTAACTTAAAAATATGCAGGATTTGTGCATTAAACATGCGTGAATGAAACAAAACACAACTCCAGGTATGATTTTGATGAGGAAACATTATAACATATATCAGAAAATAACGTGATATGGGCCCTTTAAAATGCTACAAACATCTTTTTTAAATGTGAGTAAATTCTGCTCTGTAATAGTTCCAGCAGAATGGACTAATGGATTTTTTGATAGCCTTGAGAAGATAAATTAGAAGAGTGTATTATTCTTGAGCCTATAGGTCAACACGTACACAGCTCGGAGGCCTATTATAAGGGTTCAAACCTGGACTATTTCAAGGGCAGCTGTAAATTTTCCCAAGTAATTGAATTGCTATGAAGTCATTCATGTAGCAGGGCCGCTCGTTCATTGCTTTTCATTCAGTGTAGGTACAGTATATATACCGCCATGCCATTGACATAGTTACCATAGAGATGTCTTCACTGGATAAAAGTGGGACATCATTTAGAAAAGGACCAAGTAAAGTAAGTGAGTTGGCTTCTTGGTCTCTTTGGTCTCATCAGCAATACAAACCACAGCTATTAATTTGTAGCACGTGTCAAAAGCAGAAGACATTTCCTCTTGAAAATACACGTAAATATATCATTTCTTTTACCTGAGATAAGTAATATTTTGATTGTTGATTTTGCTGTTTCTCTGTCCTTAGCCCTCCCTCTTTATAACATGTAATCCGGCATTTTGTTTTTGACACATGTGTCACTCTGATTGGTTAATCTGCCTGTCAATCACGCCCTCTGAAATCTGGGAGACAGGATACAGCTCCAGATCCACTCGTCTTTGTAAACTTTTTTGTCAAATTGTGTGGTTCTGGCTGGTAGCTGAAGTAAATGAAGAATGCAATGCGTTTTGTTTATGCTACTGACAAGCAAAAGTAAAAGTCATCTGAATACAATAAAGGTCCTATATTATGTAAAACTGACTCTTGTGAGCTTTAAGCCATGTTATAATGTTGTTACCTCATCAAAAATATGCCTGGATAAAAGTGGGCGACTGGACTCTTTGACCCGGAGTTGGCTTGTCGTTTAGAAAAGGACTGAGTAAAGTGCTGTAAGTGAGTTGGGCTTCTTGGTTTTGTTCGTCTGATCAGTTATATATTTGTTTACAAGATATTTGCAAATCAGAACAAAGGAGAGAATTAGGCACTTTTTGTCATACGCCGCTATCATTGACCGTAATCATAGACTGTATATATAAATGGGCATAGCTAACCCGCAAGCCAGTGTTCCAAATAGGAAATGTTCATGCGAGGGCACTTCCGGCTCATTCAACTACAACTGACTTTACATTGAGAAATTGGCACCCCTCTCTGTAACTGCTGCAGTGAGGCTTATCAGTTTGGTCTTAAAATATTCATATTGACCTGCTCTACATGATCCTGGTGGTTTATTTTGTCATTTTGTCTGTTTATAAATTCCTATTTCTAATATGGATCCTGGCTCTAAACTCGCTCCTATAACCATGAGCTTCATTTGACTGGAGTCGAACGCTATGGGTGACGTCACATTTGGTTTGTCCACTTCTTTATACCGTCTATGGTTGTACGGCATGTTTCCGTTGGTCAGGGCAGCTGCAACAACAATTTGTGAAGTAAACGAAGAATGCATTGCAGTTTTGGTAATGCTACTGACCAAAGGCAAAAGTAAAAGTTAACTTCTGAATACAATGCTCTGTATCACCTTGTAATGTCATGAAGTGTTAGCTTTCAAGTGTAGGTACAGTAAATATACCGCCATCCCATTGACGTAGTTACCATAGAGATGTGTTCACTGGATAAAAGTGGGAGACTGGACTCCTTGACCCGGAGTTGACTTGTCATTTAGAAAAGGAGCGAGTAAAGTAAGTGAGTTGGGCTTCTTGGTCTCTTTGGTCTGATCTGCAACACAAATGAAGATATTTGGAAATCAGAACAAAAGAAAGAATTAGGCACTTTTCGTATGTTTGCATAACGAGCCCCTTATCGCTGCTACGCTCGTCTCCATCTTAATCACCTGCGCTCTCCAGACCACCTACACCGTTCTTCACCATCTCATACAGCCGCGTGTACGATCCGAAGGAATTAATCCGCTAAAGTCTGATTAGCATTAGCGCTACACGATTATGCACCCTGATTACTTGAGTCCACCCCGTGACGTGCCCCGCTGCACATTTTAAAGCCACGCATAAAATTATATGGTGATTACCCCCCACAATAGATCAATCCACAGGCAAATGAGGCAGTGTGGCCATATAGACTGTCTCAAGTACAGCTGTGATTATTAATAGGTACTTGAAGTGACCTGATCCGTGCAGTCGAAGCGGAGAAGAAAGCCTCCTAATCCCCCGGGCTAACAAATAAATTTGTTTTACATGCATTCTGAGAGTCATTATTGGATTATTGTTGTAGAGGTAGGTCTGTTTGGAGATCAAGCGTGGATAATAGAGGATACACAGCTCTTCACAGATAACTAGGGCCTGTGGAGAGTGACTGAACAGCGGCCTCAAGGATTGTACAGTAAGAACATGAGGTGAATACATTTTCTACTTGTAGTTTGGTCACAATGTTGATCCTATGATTTATGAGCCCTGATTTGGACTTGGTTTGGTCCTGGGCTAGTCCTTGTCTGGTCCTGGTCTAGTGCAGGGTTAGTTCTGGGTTAGTCCTACTTTATTCCCAATGAGCTAATGTGACGTGAAGAGTTGACTGCAAAATGTTAGCCTGGCCAGTTTTACGGCAAGAAAGTTCCCGGTTCAGTCGCTGGGCCTTTCTATGTAGAGTTAGTCCTGATCAAGTCTAGCAAAAAGATTACAGAGATGGGTCACTGGCTGCAGGAGAGGTGGGTCAAATGCAGAGGACAAATTTCCCTATGTGGACACCTTAACCTCATACTTAGAGATAGACTGCTATGATTGAGATTGAGCCGATATTTGCTGTTATTTGCACATTTTAGTAATCAGCTATCAGCTTTAAAACTAATAAAACAAAGGCCGATATTTTGTTTTGGTGAACCAGACGCCTAAGGAATATGCGTGAAGCTTTATATGAACACTTTACTAGAAATAGGACGGTGTACAAAATGTCACTACACTGTTCTCTTGTCCAGTTTGTAGTAAAACCAGGGTCTGGATGAGTTTGGATTAAATTCAAAGAAGGCGCCTGATATTTTTTTTAACTAATGTTCATACCTTGATTTACAGACAAAATAGCAAAAGACCAAAATGATGAGCCTGACAGCAGCAGTTACAGAGAGAGGCGACTTTTTTTTCAATAGGGAGGGAATTAGAGCCAGAGCCGATGGAGCTGGAAGCGTATCCATGCTCACTTCGTATTCAGAAAGCAACAGCTATCAGGTTAAGTCCATTTATATATACAGTCTAGAGCTGACAAGCGTGCTTTTTTCACTTATGCATATTTATAAAAGAAGATGTCGACAGTCAAAAGGGTTACAGCTTTAGGCCTGCATTTATTTCAGCATGATGCAAAAAGAGAGAGAAAATAATAATAAAAAAAGAACTTTAGTGATTTTGTAAGAATAAATGCTTTGGCCTGTTTGAGTAATAAACACATACAAGTCAAGTGCATATCAAGTCTTGAAGTGACATTTATCCTCTGAATCTAGGCCTATCGAATCCTACGCTGTCAGTTGAACAGATATTTTATTTAATCCCCAGCCAGCTCCCTCATTTGGTGGCTCCAGATAACCAGTGTCATTGATCTATCCACAGGCAATCCGGCATCAAGCGATTAATTGGAGGAGACAATGGAGACGTGAAGAAATATCTGTTTGTTTCCTTGTATTCCCGGGTAAACGTGTGTGTATGTGTGTGCTTGTGTGTGTGCGCGTTAGTCACTCTGAACCACTACTCTGCATAGACCCCAAATGTTAACATGTTTGCATTACTAATACACTGGCAAGGACTTAATGGACTTGATGTGCTGCCATTCACGCGAAAGGTCCACGATCGGGGGGCTGGAGGAGGATTGGGGGGGCGTACTTCTCAGTGGTGGTCATGTGCCCTCCCTAAGCACAATCACTTAATGGATTCAGCAATTATGCATATCCACAGTAGTCGAAAACATAAATGTCAGTACAGCGTAAAAGACCAAAAGACCTGATTTATGTCTTTGTCTGAGAGGAAGAGGAAGCTTTTTGGGACAGTATATAAGCGAAACATGGTACTCACGGCTCAGGTATACCGTATCGAGTACCATTTATGATATGCAAATGTGAAATTTGAGCATCGGAATCCGCAAATGTGAAAAAATTCCATCACTGGGCAAAGTTCAAGAACTCTCCAGTCTTGAAGTGTTGAGATAATGGTCACTGAATGCACCACGCTGTTTTTCAGAACTACAATATCTGTCACTGGACCTTGTGGATTAATACTGTGTAATTCAGGTAAGAGAGTCAGTGGGTATGTTTAGTTGCACACCAAAACTGTAATTATGTTTTTTTGTTTGTTTTAGTTATCGGATTACTGAAATGTAAATGAAATCACAAATCTGCAATTCCTAACTACAATATATCACTGGACATTGTGGACTAATACTGTGTAACTCAGGGAAGAGAGTCAGGGGCTATCATTAAATGTACACCCAAACTGTAATAATGATTTGTTGTTGGTTTTTTGTTGTTGTTCTAGTTATCAAATTACTGAAATGTCAGGTTAACATTTACAGGACTAATTTGCAATGTCTGTTTGGGCTGAATGTAGGCTACTAATGATCATATATTTTATACTTTTGGAGAATGCTTTGAGTTATTCATAAGTCTGTTTTTATTCATACTTTGCAGTGCCATTACGTTGGGGGTGTTATACGTTTATCTCTGTGGTGAAGTGTTGTGAAGCAGTTATAGTGACAAAATGTACTCATTAGCAAATACTGTCGAAAAAGGTTTTAAAATGGATTGAAAACTCAAAATGGATTTTAAAAAGCGCATTGTTTTTCTCTAATTTTGTAAAACTTGGGGAGGAGAGTCACTGGCTGTGTTTAGGCCTATATGCATCCCAAAAATCCTGATCTGTTTTTTTGTTTTGTTTTAGTTGTCAAATTATTGAAATGTCATGCAAACCGTTCCATCTGATGTGAGTAATTTGATGTCTTTCTGATTGTTCACACTGCTGCAGGGCTTGACAAGGAGAATTATGAAAAAAGAGCAAACTAGTGTGGAAAAGACAAATGAAATAAAACATGTTAAAGATTGAGCAAGTTGTTTGTTTGTTTTTACAAATACAGCAGCTACTCTAATTTCCACTAATTAACTGACACAGTGTCACCGGGTGTTTGTCATTATCAGATTTCTCATGCACATGTAAACACACACCAATCTTTTTAATACAAAAGTGTAAAAAAGTGTTTAAGATCAATAAAAATCAGCTGATTTTGTAACAGATGACATCAGGTTTGGAAGTTCCAAAAATAAAAAATGGGTTTTAATGACACATTTTCAAGAACCTCTGTTCAATATTGACTGTTGGCTGATGCTAGCTAGCTTGTGACTGTAATTGTATTCGAGTGTGACTTTAACAGCACAAATCACCTCACCTGTTGTAGCTCCAAGTATGTCACTTTTATCTGGTCAGATTGTGTTAAAACAAAGCAGACAGAGCAGTGCCTACAGTTAGCATCACACATCAAGGAATGTTGATATCAGCTGTAAAGTATCACTTGCTTGTAAAAGTGCAGGGAATAGTCTGATTGTAGATTCCAGAGAAAATCATTGATGCTGCATTTATGTGGTCCTCGGGAACTCGGGATTTGGAAATGAGATGTTGGGGCTTTTGTCATGTAAAGTTTGGATTTTGATGCCGCCAATTATAAAATCATTGAGTTTAATCATTAAGCGTTTAATGGAGCTAATCGGTAAGATTTATTGTTGTTAGCCTTTTTAAAAGCTTAACGTTACTGTTTTTATTTGACATCAGTTAATGCGTAACATTACATCTGTAATTATTTTAACAGTATTGTCAGGTCCTTCTTGCACAAATCTGATCTTTTATGAGCAACTGAAAGTAAAGCTCCAAATATAATAATGTTTAGTCAAAAAGCGCCAGGGTTTGAGATCAACTGAAAAATCCACTGATTTTCAACCATCAGGTGTGGAAGTCGGACAGAAGGTTTGTGCCTGAGTTCATGGGTTGGTTTTCCTACATGTGCTGCATTTAGGTGCCTTTTTCAACTTGGAAAAACATTTCCTAGGTTCCTGAGGACCACATAAACGCAGCACAAAAGTTGATTTTTCATAATAGGGCTGCTTTAATAAAGAAATCAATAAAAAAGATTTTGAAAAACAATAACGGCAACTTATATCAAATCCACATCCAAAGCAAAACAGAATTGTCAAAACAAAAGTCTCTGAAGGGAAAAAAGAAAAGCCAAAAGAATAACATTCCCACTTTTTGCCATTTTTCTTTGCTGAGAGGGTCTAAGGGTCATGTTCTTGGACAGTAATCCATTTGCTTTTTTCCTATGAATGTTGATAAATCTTCTTGATTGGCATTGACCAATAACTGTTTCACTGTTTGATTTCACAACTAAAACTGAAATAAAAACTTGTTATCAGACACTGTTTACTTGAATCAGCCCCATGCTTCTTACGATACTACTGCTATTGATAGTACGATTGGTGATGGACAGAGCAGAACCATACTGCTACAGGGCCCCATGTGCTACAGTATGTTTGTCAGTGGACGTCGGCACTTACGCACTCCCGCGGGCCAGCTGGTGTGTGTGGTGCCAGCACTCTACGTCACGAGGAGCCCTGAACGCACCATCTCCACCATCTCAGATAGCAGATAATACTCCATACAACTGTACAATAACTCACCCTTATGTAACAGATAACTCTGTATGTCCTGTCAATATGTCAATCATTTTGCACTCATTTCCTTATGACCTCTTGTATATGACCACCACCACTTTCATACTAGGCAATGTGAGTGAAGTGCCTTGCCTAAGGACACAACAACAGTTTTTGCAAGTGGCACCCCACAACTGTGTCCAAATAATTTCCCATGTGGATCAATAAAATCCGTCTAAGTCAAAGGAAAGTCGAAGTATCACCTGCTCCCTGTGCCTCTCATGTCTGTCTGAACCAGCCTGCAGTGATGGGAAGAATATTTTGAAAATGTATTTAGTTTTTATGTTTGTTTATTAAATATGGGGCCGTGCATATTAATCAGCATATAAATGTGCCACAGTTGGCCATACAAGCTCATTTTCACCAGTAGTCACATTGGCAGGTTGATGGCAAGATAAAAAACAGGACATAGGCAAAATAGCATTCAGTCTATCACATGACAAAACACTAAGATATTAACTGTCATATCAGTACAATTAGAACATGCTAAAGACACACAGCACATAGATTCAATTTGGTTTCTGATACATAGTCCAGTCAGAGTACTGTATTCTGATACTTGGAATACTTTTACACCGACTTGCAATATATTTTTTGTTGAAAAAATACTACATAGTATTAGTAACTTCTTAATTTGCCCCCCTGTTGCTTATGTCAAATTATTGAAGGAAAATTGCACATACACACATTGCAAGTTTTCTTTTTTCTTCACTAATAACAGAGCCAAAACGACATGATTGAGTACCGCCATATATTCCTTTTAATTTAAGAAAGTAACTGTATTCTGAATGACATCACATGAAAAAAGTAGTCAGAATACATTTACTCAAAATGGATTTTCAATACTGAACTAACATCAAGGACCATGTTGTCCACCCTCCTGTGGGCTCACCACCTGCAGAGGGGTTCATAGGGGGGGTCAGGTGCTATGAGTATTGGGCAGCACGCTGCCCCCGCGACCCAGCCGGATTAAGCGGGAGAAGATGGATGGATGGATGGATGGATTTTCAATACATGTATTCAGTTACTTCCCAATACTGCCCCCAGGCAGTTTGTTGGAACAGTAAGAAGTGCCTTGAGAAGAAGTTAGCGTTTAGTCGTGTCTATCATTTTCTGTGTACACTGTGACAAACTTGTACAGTATTATAGTGTGCTTTTTCTATATGTTTGAACTTGACATACACGATGGCTGTGCTGAAGTGTTGTCCATACAAGCGAATAAAAATAAAACTTTTTTTTTTATAGGTGAACTACACTGAGGTGCTCCAGGCTTTGATAAGAGCAGAGCGCCAGCATTCAGTGTCAAAACTATGCAGCGGTCTGGACTTCACTGTAGCCTGGAAATGATTTGAAATGACAACCATCACAGGGAAAAAGGAGCAAAAAAAGATTACTTTTAGTGAATTTTGAAAATGAAATGAAATTTCTCAAAATGGAGATTATTCTAATTCAGGCGCTTAACAATTCAACCAGACCCTCATAAAAACCTGGTTCTGTCTGCTTGGATATTTTTTATATTAAAATAAATGTTATAACCTTATAAGAAAGAATACTATTCTAAAGCCTTAACCCAGCCATGCATAAAAATGACAACACTCAAATCAAACATGTCATGTTGTGTTTTCTTCTAAAATGTCTTCTTGCTCATTATTTTTAAAAAACATATATTGAAGCAGCCAAAACAATGCAAATTTCAATAATTAAAATTAGCTATAAATGTAAAGTTATAACTGTTTCCCCTAATGCAGATTATTACTTATTTACTGAAAAGTACTGACTATTACTACTTCTATGAGTGTAATTCTGGTTTTCCTACTGAGCGTGCAGTGTGAAAGGCAGGCCAGAAGAAGGGCCCATTGACTTGGAGTCAAAGCTTGGTGGGAGGAGCTGTGAAGTCTAAAGTTAGGCCCCAGAGGGTGCCACAGGTGGCCGGCTACAGTGTGTTCTCAGACATGCTTGTTTCACTGCTCTGATCACTGCCTCATGAATCATCACAATGTCCATTCATTTTCACAAAATGCAAAAGAAGTGAAGTTTCCAGAAAATGTTTATTTTGCTCATAAATTTTCATAAAAATAACAACATCAATATTAATTTCAAGAATTGTAGAAAGTATATGTACAAAATCTTACTTTAACAGTTAATATAACTTAAGGCGATTTGAATTACTTTTTGCAGTACCCTGTTGGTGATAGTTTCACCAAAGTCTCTGATGTTTTTTGCTCATGAAACATGTGTAGAGCGTCCACCCTTTATGACACACAGTCCACACCTCGCAGCAATGTGTGCTACCTCATTACTCCAAAGCAATGTTTGTGGTGGGCTAGTACCTCTAGCTCTGTACAAACCTCTGTACAATCTGTTCAAATGGAGAACATGCGGGTCCATTTCACAAGTCCATCAGCAGTCCCATGTACTATTATCAAACCAGCCAATGGAATGAAGTGCCACATGTTTCTGATATGAAATCATTACATTTAAAATATTGTCTTATACAATAGCCCTCAAAACCAAGACATTATTAATGACTTAGAATACATTTCACCATAAAAATGATGATCAAATGTGATCCATGTAAAATATACAGTCAGTTATAAAAATACAAAGCAGTACAGTAATACAAATATATTTATTTCCCATTTATGATATATCTCTCACAATCGTAATAAACCAAACAGTTGTAATACAACACAAAGAACAGTGACTAAACACTGACAACCAAATGATAAGAAGTAAAACACTAAATATGGTCAAAGGGTCAGCTTTAGTCAAAGCCATAAATATAGTGTACATTCATGTCAAACGCCTCCACTTACAGTGAAGGGGAAACTTGACAGTGGCTGATATTCCGCTTAAAGGAAAAACACTGACAAAAACATGCAGTTTTAGAGACATTGTCCAAACCATTGCTCTATGAATGCTAGAAGCAGAAAATAGGAATCTTAAATGAGATAGTACTAAGTGTAAGTGCAAACATCCAGCCCGGAGGAGCAGGTTGGAGCTGTCCCCATGGAGTGGTGCTGAACAGCAGTCATGCATCGCTGCAGCAAAGAGCTCTGCCTCGCGGACGCTCACAGCAGCTTTGCCCGGTCACTTTCCCGCTCCTATAGCACAGGCCCGCTCCGCTGGTTTAACCCCAGGGTCAGTGAGTGACTTCAGGCCCGTCCAACCTACAGTCAGCGGCTGTATCTTCCAAGACGGAAAGATGCTCGTCAAGTGCGTTATAAGCGCGGCGCTCATATGCCTTCGGGAAGAGCGAAGGGCCACGCACCAGTCGAAACCTGTGGCTTTATTTCCATTTTTTCTTTTTGTTTGAGGTGGACGCGTCCGTGCCGTTTCCTCTCGTCACTGCGCGCAAAGCGTTTGCCGCAGACGTCGCAGGAGAAAGGCTTCTCCCCGGTGTGAGTCCTGGTGTGGGTTGTGAGGTGGTCACTTCGGCTGAAGCTGCGCAGGCAGATGCGGCACTGGAATGGCTTGTGTCCCGTGTGGATGCGGATATGGCGGTTAAGCTCGTCCGAGCGCGAAAAGCGCCGGTCACAACTCTCCATCGGGCACGTGAAGGGTTTCTCTTTGGCAGGGCCGTGGGACGTGGAGGGGGCCTTTCTCGCGCGCGGGGTCTTGGTAGTGCGTGAGTTGTAACTTTGGGCAAAAGAATCTGGCAACAGGGAAGAGTATAGAATAGAGTCAATGGTAGATGGCAGCGTTGGCGGTGAGTAAAGGGGTTCTGACGGAGGCTGGCTGGAGGACAGGCCCATTGGCGGCAGGTAGCTGTTGTACAGCGGGCTCGAGTAGCTGGAGCAGGTGTCATTGAAACACGGCTCCTGCTTAATTCCTCCCTCCACTTTGAATTCCATGTCCGGGTTCGGGCACATGGAGGGGAACGTGTCCAAAAGTTCCTTGACGTCTACGTGCTGCTCTGGCGGGAAGTCACTGGACATGGGGAAGGTTTCGGTCTGGAATGTGCTCTCGAGACAGTCGGATTTACTGCTGAACGCGCCCCATTCATAACAGCTGCTCTCGAACTCGTTTTTTACCACCACTGGGAAGGACGCGGCCTCGGACTTTGGCTCTGACTTCTTTTCTTCTGTATAACTGGGGCACGTCTGCTCTTGTGTGTACGTGGAGGGAGAACAGGTGAAAATGTGTCTCTTGGCGCTCAGATCCCCAAATGTGGCGCTGCTGGTTTCCACGGAGCTGCCGGTGGTTTGCTGCATGTCTGTCAGAGGCATGGTGGAGATGCCCACGATCTCTGTGATCATGTTGAGCAGGGTCTCGGTGCTGCACGGCGCCCCCTGAGATGCCTCCACATAGAAACTACCGGAATAGGCGAGCGAGGAGGGGGGGTAGCTCTCTTTGGGGCACTCGCACGGGTTGAAGGCAAACTCTGAGTTGGAAGCTTCAGTTTTAAGAGTGGCTGGGGCTCCTTCTGTTGAACATAGAACAATAGAAAAAAAAAACTTTGTCATCACGACTGTTTTGTATTTTAAGGTCTCCAGTGTTTCTAGCAGGGGAAACACCACCTCAAACGTTTAAACATATTATTCCTGCAATTATAATTTGCATAACCAGGTTTGGGATCATTATGAGCGCATTTCAGCGTTCGACTTCAATAATATGTGCAAAATACCTATACACTCATCAGAAACCAGCGCAGAAATCGCCAAAAGCGTTACATAAACACTCGTGCGTAATTTGCACACTAAACTGCTTGGCAACACGTCTCAAAGTGCGCAATAGTAGAAACCGCCACAAACGTATTCACTTCATCTTAATGTCACATCAAACCATTCCTAAAATCATGGTTAAATCCATTGGAAATCTGCGTACTCACCGTGACCAAACTGGGCAGGTACCCCTCGCTCTGCGTCGACGAACACCTCCTGCTTATCTTTGCGCGCGCTGCTCTCCATCCCCAAGGAAGAACTGTTGTCAAACTGAGGGTAGAATGAATCTTTTGCGTTCAAATCCATATTATTCAACATAGTGCTGCACTTAGAAGAAGTCCGTTTCTCCACAGAAATCGTACAAAGAGGTAGAAAGCAGAAGATGCAGCGCAAATGGCGAAGGCTAGTATTTATTTCAACTCCCTTTGATGGTAATTTTTAAACAAATGATCCAGAAGGTTGTAAAAAAGGAGACTGATGTTGGTATTCCTTTCGCTTGATGGCTCGCTCCTCTCCTCTGTAGGTAGGTTTTTGCTTGCAGTGGATTTCACATGAGCGACTTCCCTTTCCTCTCCTTATATACACTTTGGCAGCTCCCTCGGCCCTCCTCCCCATTCATCAGCTCCAGTGAGAGGATTCCCCGCTGCGTGTAAAACTTCATGCCCATATATGGACAGAGGATGTGACGAAGTACCCCCTATTCTCCTCCCTCTCCCCTCCGTTCCTCTACTGTCCTCCCGAAGCTGCCGGAGAGATGCGAGTCTGACGTATCAACAAGTGGCGAGCGCTAAACACTACATTTGACCTTTATTTGGATGGATCAAAATTTACTTATCATGTTATGAAATGATCAATTATCACTTCTTTATTTTGGGTTCTGAGTCTAGACTAGGGAAGCAATTAAATACAGCATGGTGTCTAGTCAAATTGCATTTATTTCTAAAGGGGCAGCACATATTAAAGGTCCTATATTACACAAAATTGACCCTCATGAGCTTTAAGCCAAGTAAAAATGTTGTTATCTCATCAATAAAACACAGCTCCAGATATGTATTTGATGAGGAAACAACATTACAACATAGATCAGAAACTAGCCTAATATAAACCCTTTCAGATTGTAGTGGTTCATTTCCATTTTCATTCCCTGGGCAGGTTGATGTCAAACAGTCTACAGGACAAAGGAACAACACAAGAACCACACAAAAGCAAATTTAACACACCAGCGCACACTGGTCATACAATTATAAGACCAGTTCATTTGAAGTTAGCAGCTATAACAACAGTCCGTCAATATAAAAATGTCATTGTGGAATACATGGTGTTATAAAGCTTAAAATGTATTCGGTCTTAATAAAGTCATGGCCAAAGAATGCCCAGGTGAGTCCATATTTTGATTTAGTTCTGGAAGTCACAGTGACTTTTGTTTGTCCTTTATTTTTGTTCAAAATGGTAAAATTGTGTAAGGTTGAAGGAAAGGTTATGCATGTCAGCTCACCAGAAAAACATTATACTGATCCAAAATGGAGGAGACGCACAATGGATAATCTCAAGTAGGATTCCATTTTAGGCAAAATATGGACCCTTTTTGTGTTATTGCTTAATTATTTCATTGTGTGGCTGATTTTTATCTTGAAAGTTGGTTTATTTGGAAAGTATTTGAAGAAAAGTGGCTCTGGAGTTTGGGTGAATGCTGTCAGTATTTTGTATATATAGTGATTTACATTTTATAATAGCAATCCTCAATAATACATTTGATTGTGTGGTAAAAATGCATTAACTCCTGTCAAACTGAGAGTGTTGTGACAGTGTCTCACCACAGACGAGAACTGTACAGTACAATAAAGTACATTTTCACACAGGCTCTTTTTCATTAAGGAAATGCTAATGCAGATGGGTACACAAGCTAATGGCGGCGCACGGCGTGCAGTGGAGCTCCAGACAGACGGGACACATTTAAAAGCCTAAGTGTCTGTCTTTTGTTGAGATGACAGCCATCAGAGTTTAAATCAAGGACGCTTCAAATGTTCTCCAGGTAATGTAAGAAATGCATATGAGAATCAAAGATTTCCTATAGAGGCCAAGTTATTACTTCAGTCAAACTGTTAGTCCAGGTCACTAGCCTTTATGTGTCTAGTCTGTGTATCCATCTTTACCTTTCCTGCCTGAAAAGCACTGCTAAAGGAAATATGGAGTTCACTCAAAGACGTCACATTCTGATAAATACACTTATGTCCATGTTATAAAGTAACCTTGCACAGAAAGATGATTCTCGCAATCTATACGAGTTCACAAATAACTCAATTCAGAGTGCTACACATCAGTCTATGTGATCCAGGTTAGTTACAAAGGTGCTCTTCAAAATCCTTTTTCTATTGTTTCATTTGAATTTCAATAACCCATTGCTTTTCTTGAGGATGGAAATGTTGTTTCAACACTGTAGACCAAGAAGTACTCCTGCAGTGTCAGCTCTTGTCTTCATGTTGCTAAGAGATGGCAATCAATTAAATGCCCATTTCAATTAATGATAATATAATGTGTTGTACTTGTAATGCACTTTTCAGGCTTGTAAAACCTCTCAGAGCACCACACTGTATTCATCTATTCACTCCACACTCAGTGGTGGTAAGCTGCTTCTGTAGCCACAGCTGCTGTGGGGCAGATGACTGAAGCGAGGCTGTCATCCTGCGTTTGGCCCCTCCAATCACCACTGATTACTCACACACCACATAAGGTAAGATGGGCAAAGTGTCCTACCTAAAGACAATGACAGAACTTGTCTGAATGCTTTAATCACTAAACTCCTGTTGCCATTTAACCTTTTTAGCATGTTTCATCCCCACAGTTGAGGGCAACAGATTAGTCCAGCTGAAATGTCATTTTACAGGGGTCTAAATGTATTTCAAGCCAAAAAGACATACTGTGATACAGAAGGCCTTTTCAAAATAAAATCGACTTAAGTGAACTTGGTTGGACCTTGTATTTGAAGTCTTTTCTTGATAGCAAATATGCAGTGAAACTGCCCTTACCTTTAAAATACCCTGTCTGGAAAAGGTTTTGTTCTACTTGTCTTTTAAACTTCTGGTATACGATTTATTTATTGACATGGACCGGTGGAGTGAACTGAAAAATGTAGAGTCTGACATGTAGCGGTGCAGCTAATAACTTGGCTTCTATCTCTATTAGGCCTGTGTCTGGCTCTGCGCTTTCAGAGTCACTCTCAACACCTTTCCTTGGTCCGATTTGATTCACTTTTTTCCCTTACAAATCTGCCACCTCTCCTGTGTCCGCTCTGCTCTACCGGGGAGAATAACTGCAGAGCTCCCCGTCTGAACCAACCCTTGGCCTTTAAAAGCATTGAAGGGAGTCGATATCACCCCTGAGGTGTTCACTGGTTGAACCCAACTGTTCACATGACATTTCAACCCCTAAAGCCTTTTTTTTCTTCTTCTTGGTTCAGGCCGATCTGTTGCCGGGTGAACTCTGTGGTCACACTTCCTATTACAAAAAGTCGATACTCTTTCATAAGGAATGTAGCACTGACACAGACCTCTGGCATTCGGCTGTGGGTTCAGAACCACGGATAGCTCCCTGGTTGCATTCACAGTATAATCACACATGAACACAGCCGGCTAGGTTTTTTCATAATTTTTTTTCCCCCTGATGCCTGTTTCTGTTTGTACATGTTATTTTTTTTTTCTTTAAATCAATTCTATCACACCCAAGACTCAAAGCAGTAGTTAGCAGCACCGTCATCTTTCAGGATTGCAATCACTTAAGCTGGGTTTGCATTACTCATTTGCAAACACGTTGAAAATACAATCAGGCGGATGTTTTGAAAAAGCCCCTGGCACTGCAGTAAAACAGGTTAGAGGATGAAAACAATATTGCCTTAAAGCACAGCCATAAAAATAATGGATGTGTTGGCCTGTGTAGCATTATGTTGTGCTAATCTATGTGTGTATAAGTCTTTGTCAAGGTTTATATAATTTGCATTTCTTGTTTTCTCACATTCCCATTTATACTTGACTCCCTTGTTTATATAAACCATGTGTATGTGTATTGATTCTCTGTTTATAATGAATCTATGTCTTCCAGTGAAAGATAATCTTTTGTGCATTGGTTTACAAGATAAATAGGTAACACTTAATAATAACTACACCTTAATTAGCCTTAAAATAGACCAGCATCACATAGTCATTTTGGTACATGTGAAAAAAAATCTACTAATGTGATAAGCAACTATCATCAGAGTTTCCAAATCTTTTAAAATCATTTTAGATGAATATTGCAATCTAAAATGTCCAAATTATAACATAATGATCCACAGAAGTCATTGTTTATAACTATAGCACAAATAGATGCTCTTTAACATTCTTTAATATTTGTTCATTCTGATTTAAGTCCTTCATTCTTTCTTTGGCTGTAAATAATGCTGAAATCATTATTCATGAAAGGTCAGTGGTGGGCAAATTATTTTAAATGCAGCACTTTGATATCAATGGAAGATCACAACAGTAACACATCTGTAACACATATCTTTAGTGGATCTTTTATAGTGTTGAAGTGATGCTTATGGCTTAGTTCACCGCACACATGCATGCAACATTCCTTCCTTGTTATTGTGAGCTTTCTTTGACAATGACAATATCTCTCAACACTGTACTATAAAGCCTACATCCTAAAATAGAGAGCATTTGTTGGGTTTTTGAGTTGTTGGAGGTTGAGTTGTTGAGGGTGGTCTGGTTGTTGGGGTAGTTAGGTTTTTCAGATGTTGGGGGTTGTTTGGGACTTGTTGGGAGTTGTTTGGGGTTATAGGGTTGTTGGGTTGCTGGGGGTTGTTGGGTTATAGGGTTGTTGGGGGCTGTTGGAAGTTGTTGGGGGTTGTTGGGGCTGTTTGTGGTTGTTGTGAGTTGTTGGGGGTTGTTTGGGGTTATAGGGTTGTTGGGAGTTGTTGGGTTATAGGGTTGCTGGGTTTCTGGGGGTTGTTGGGTTATAGGGTTGTTGGGGGCTGTTTGGGGTTGTTGTGAGTTGTTGGGGGTTGTTTGGGGTTATAGGGTTGTTGGGAGTTATTGGGTTATAGGGTTGCTGGGTTTCTGGGGGTTGTTGGGTTATAGGGTTGTTGGAAGTTGTTGGGCTGTTGGGGGTTGTTGGGTTGCTGGGGGTTGTTGGGTTTCTGGGGGTTGTTGGGTTATAGGGTTGCTGGGTTTCTGGGGATTGTTGGGTTATAGGGTTGTTGGGTTTCTGGGGGTTGTTGGGTTGTCGGGGTTGTCGGGTTATAGGGTTGCTGGGTTTCTGGGGGTTGTTGGGTTGTCAGGTTATAGGGTTGTTGGGTTGCTGGGGGTTGTTGGGTTATAGGGTTGTTGGGTTGTTGGGAGTTGTTTGGTTGTTGGGGATTGTTGGGTTATAGGGTTGTTGGGTTGTTGGGAGTTGTTTGGTTGTTGGGGGTTGTTGGGTTATAGGGTTGTTGGGTTGTTGGGGGTTGTTTGGTTGTTGGGGGTTGTTGGGTTATAGGGTTGTTGGGGGTTCTTGGGTTGTTGGGGGTTCATGGGTTGCTGGGGGTTGTTGGGTTGTTCAGTTGTTGGGGGTTGTTGGGGATTATAAGGTTGTTGGGGGCTGTTTGAGGTTGTTGGGAGATGTTGGATTGTTCTGGGTTATAGTGGTGTTGGGTTGTTGGAGGTTATAAGGTTGTTGGGATTTGTTGGGTTGTTGGGCGTTGTTTGGGGTTATAGGGTTGTAGGGAGTTGTTGGGTTGTTGGAGTTTACCGTGAACCGATATAAAATTATGACCTGCGTACATAATATTATAATACTAAATACCAGAAAAAGTATTAATAAAATTGTGTATTGTTGGAGGTAACAGTTAAATGATCATGTATCAAATGATGAAGTGAACGAACCTTTAGAACAATATTGCAGTTTACAGTAAACAGATATAATCCCCCTTTACACACAAATCAAAAATGTTCGATCGTAACTTAAATATAGCACGATGACAGAAAATATTTGACATAGACTGTGGGAAGGTATGAGTCTTTTTTTTTTCTACCTTCAATTACCTTTTATTGAAACCCAAAACGCTGCTCTAACTATATGACATTTCACTGTGATGTGTTACAGACAGACGAACAAGAAGCCTGTGATTATTGGACATTTTCAACATTCTCCTTTCTCTCGAAACTACTCCAGTCTGATGTTGTCTTCTATTGTACGCACTCCTGGAGAAACATATCAAAGAGATGTTGCGTGATGGCTGCCCTGTCATCTTTTTAAAGCCTCTGTGATAATAGTCTATAAGCTCTTTCAGCATTGCGATGACATTCTCTGGGACAAATCGCTTTCACCTCAAATGTGCTCGCTAATTCCAGGCCTCGCGCATGTTTGGCGTTCAGGAGCTGCCTTCAAGTAAATCCCAGAGTCTATTAAAACCAATCTGATCACACAAGAGTTCAGATCACAGGATGCTGTAATGACAACTGTGGCATGGCTAACCTCTCCTCCAGCAAATGCCAAAGCCCAGCTAATGGGTTTATGTAATATTAGCACTTACCAGCTTTATAGCGCAGAGTGGACTATATACATGACGGGAGATAAGTGGGTTTAAGTTTTTCTCTTATTGTGGGAATGATATTGAACTTTATAGAAGGGACTCCAGCTAGAATGCAGTCTTGAAATGAAGAAAGATGAAAAGGAAATTATTTAATGAGCAGAGGTGTTAGTGTGGAGGTCATATGCCATTGACATCGGATAAAGTCTATTTTAAAGGCAAGGACGCAATGTATTTAAGTGACTATAATGTTACTGGTAAGAAGAAAGACTTGCATTAGTAAAGGATATAAAAGAACTTTATTAATCTAATGGAGAAGTTAATGCTACAATTATTGAGAAATGCAATAAGGAATATTTCAGGCTTCTCGAATTTAGCATTAAGTTGGGCATAACCGGTTATTCGAGGGTGTACTTACAAACATGAAAGTAGCAGGTTATTTACATACATGTAAGTGGTTAAAGGTCCTATATTACATAAAAATATTCTTGTGAGCTTTAAACCATGTTATAAACCTGTTACCTCATCAAAAAATACCTGGAGTTTTGTGTTTTTTTGTGGAGTGTTTTGTTTCATTCACACACGTTTGAGTAACACTTTATTAGTTTGTCTACATCCCCAAAGCTCAAAATGCTCTGTTCCACTTTGTGATTTCATGTAGAGGTAGTTTTCAAGTTAACAGTTTTGTTCAGTAGAGGTTAGCAATTCCAGGGCTGAAATCATCCATAAGATTATAGTGAAAAACCCAGAGGGGCACTTCCATTACCGCATGACATCATAAGAGAGACCAACACAGCCTAAATATGCAGGATTTCTGTGGTAAACATATGTGAATGAAACAAAACACAATTCCAGGTATGGATTTTGATGAGGAAACAATATTATAACATAGATCAGAAAATACTTCCGTTGCCAGAAATAAAATGCATACACCTTCACTAGAATCATTTGGATGATTTTTACCTGGTAATTGGTCATCTCTACTGAAAAAAGGTAGCTGTTAACTTGAAAACTACTGCTGCATGACATCACAAGGTGGAACAGAGCATTTTGAGCTTTGGAAATGTTAATAATAATAATAAAGGGTTACTCAAACATGTGTGAATGAAACAAAACACAACTTCGGGTATGTTTTTGATGATGCAACACGAATATAATATGGCTTAAAACTCACAAGAGTCAATTTTGCATAATATAAGACCTTTCATTTTTCATACTACAGAGTGCCTTGGATCTCCACATCTTTTTGGTAACATTGGCAGGTCAATGGTATTTTGCTTTTAAAATATTTTCCTGGTGTTTTGTTATCTTTTGATGAGGGTTGAGTTAGGCCCTGCAGAAGCTTGTGTAGCTCAATGGTGCTGTGTCCTGGACTGGCTGTGGGAGTTCTGTTTGCAGCTGGGAGCCAAAACATTTGAGGAGGCAGGCAGGACAAATCTACATATTCTTCATTTGATTTGTGTATAGTGAGATTAAAACAGAAGCAACTAGTGCTAAAACTCTGCAAAAGAGGGTTAAATATGGTATGGTTTTATTTACAATGCTATATTAAACAAAATTGACTGTTATAATGCGGATACCTCATTAAAAACATACCTGGAGTTGTGTTTGTGTTTTGTTTCATTCAGAATGCTTCACTATTATTTTGTCTAGATCTCCAAAGCTCAAAATGCTCTGTTCCACCTTGTGATGTCATGTAGTGGTAGTTTTGAAGTTAACTGATCAATAATTGTCAATAACACGGGTTAAAGTCCTCTACTTACTACTTGAACGACTGAGGGATTTTACACACATCTTGAGAACATCTACTTAGTATAGTAATTCTATATTTGTACATTATTTTGAGATTTTGAGTGAATACAAACAATTTTGTGTTTTTTGTATTAGTTTTGTTTCTAATGTTGCGATATCAGTAAAACTCCAGCAGCTAATGTGAACAGCCCTAATTAGGGGTAATCCTATGCATTGGAGGGTCAATAAATAGATTTGTCAATAGGTGAGATTGTACATTGGCCTCTAGGGATTATTTAACAAGCTTTATAGACAGAGGACAACACTCTGTAAAAAAAAAATCTATGGTTACAATTTGCCCTGTTTTTGTGATCTCTGTTATAATGTTGATGCTTCATTCACACGTTTAGTAAAAAGTAAAAGTAAAATGTAGCTGTGTCTGATTTGTTCATTCACATATTAAGGGATGAGCTTGGATTTCTACATTGGTCATTAAAGGGCCCATATTAAAGTATTTTCTCATCTATGTTATAATGTTGTTTTCTCATCAAAAAATACCTGGAGTTGGGTTTTGTTTCATTCACACATGTTAACACCCTGCATAAGTAGGCTCTAGGAAATACTCTACTGTGTTTTTAATCTTCATACACCTTCTATGTAAGCATTTGGATGATTTCAGCCCTGGAATTGCCCATGTCCGCTGAACTGAAGGTAAAAGGTAGCTGTTAGCTTGGAAACTACCACTAAATTAAAGAGCATTTGAGCTTTGGAGATGTAGACAGAGTAATAATAAAGGATTATTCAAATGTGTGAATGAAACAAACTCAACTCTGGATATGTTTTAAATGAGGTAACAACATTATAACAAGGCTTAAAGCTCACAATAATCTATTTTTGCGTAATATAGGACTTTTAAAAGCACTGTGCGTGAGTCATGAAAATGCTTTGACTGTAAATTGCACATAAAGAAGCATATGTATTTCTCTAGTTTTCTAAATGATCCGTAAATCATAAAGATGAATACGTTTTTTAGAGCAACTTTTTATTTATGATTCAATACTATTTCATGTACAATAGATCTAAAAAATGCCTCAATGCCTTGGCAACCTGTCAACCAACTTTGCAGCCCACACACTTGAAGAGTAAATAACAGAAAAGGCTGAACTATACCAGGAAGGGAGATGCAGAGACTGTTCCGCATTTTAAACCCAATCTCGACTCCAAAACCATAATGAGGTAGGAAACGGAAAACATGACGAAAAGCTAGGTTACACGGCTGATTTAATTAAGTGCATGTAAACCTTTAGTAAAACAAATTTAAATTCTGCCTCCAGTGCTGTTATGGACTTTCAATTTCTTATGCAAAACAGATTTTTTTTGGTACAGAAATCCTACGAAAGCCCAGAACATAGGAGAGGGTTCCATCTGCCTCCCTCAAATCTGGTCCTGACATCCAAATCTCCCCCCAAGGCGCTGAGAAGAGGGAACATCTACAGTCTCAAACCAGCATACAATAGTCCCGGTAAGACACCGCAAAAAAACGGATTGGGGGAGCTATAGCAGCACAGAAAACCTCTGCCGGAAACACGACTTTCTATAAATACAAGATACTCGCTTCTCCTGCCAATTTTTTTCTCGCAATTTTTTTCCCAACCTCTCTCTTTCTCTCTCTTTCTCTCTCTCGGTTCTGTCATGTTGAGCTCGCATATTTAGAGTCATCATTCAAAGGCCGGGCAATTGACAGTAAACTAAGAAAAGTGAAAATCGGCGGATGCGTGGTTGGAGCTTTTGAAGCAAAGAGTAGATTCACTGTTCCTCTTCCTCTCTGAGTGGGAGTGGGTTAGGGAAGCCCGGTACTAGGCCCGCTCACTGTATATGGCTGCATCGCCTGTTATTGTGGTGATGATGGTGGTGTGGAGAAAGGTTTCCCGTGTGATCCAAAAATATACTTTCGCACTCGCCCACTTCGGTCCCCAGACGGCTTTTCGCTTGTACAGCAGAGAGGGAGGAGATGGGCTGGAGAAAAGAAGGGAAAAAACCTATAGCTTTTCATGATGGCGGAATGGCCCCAGACTCCCCCACACATACAAATACAGATATGTGGACAGACACATTCAGGTACACATAACCACACACACATACAGATATATAAATAAACACACACACATACACACACTCACATACACCATGGCTCTCTCCTTGTCCTATTCTCTGCTGGAGCTGTGCTTAGAGCAGTTCAGAAAATATTGGGAGAGAGCCAACTGCTACCTGTGGTTACCTAACGCTGTGTACTATACAGCATTACTATTTATTCCCATAATTCATGTTTTAAGATTGTCATTGTCATAGGAAAATTAATAAATAAATACTTTTACCAGAAATGTTCTCAGCCAAAATGAATGCACAAGGGCCAAACCTGACAGTATGCATATAAAAAGTTCTTCAAAGAAATGTGTGATTAAATTGGCTTTAGATATTAGGAAATAGACAGGCTCCTCCTTAGAGCATCAAACACAGCATCGTTCTGAGAATTTGTTGGTAAAATAGTATATTGTCATGACGACTGCTTCAAGGTTTTTTAAAGTCCTAAACATAGGGGTTACTCCGTGCATGAACCTGAGAAAAAATATATGCAATATTATCCTCCAGCTATGGTGGCAGGAGCTCAGTGGGCGGCAGTAGCTCAGTTGGTAGAGCCCACTGATCCGAAGGTTGGCAGTTCAAATCCTGCTTTCAATGAAAAAACATGACTGGTAGAGCCGCCAGATCCACTGACCCAGGCTGGCTGGTGTGATTCCAGCTCCCACAGATGAATGCTGTTGTTGTGTCCTTGGGCACTTGGGCAAGACACTTAACCCACCTTGCCCCCAGTGTCTGTGTACACTGGTGTATGAATGTGTGAGTGGGTGAGTGGTTCCTTGTTGTAAAGAGCTAAAGAGTGCCTTGAAGGTGGAAAAGCACTATAAAAAAATGTGAACATTTACCATTTCCTTTTGATCAAGATTGATAGCTACACCCATATTGACATAGCTAGAAGATCACATGTGGGCTCTTCCGGCTCCTACTGACCCTGGCTCCCCTTGACTTACACTGGAATATTGTCGCCCCTCTCTGTAACTTCTACAATGAGCCTAGTCATTTTGGTCTTAAAATGTTTGTATTAACCCACTCTACATGATCCTGTTTTTTTTTGGTTTTTTTGCTATTTTGTCCATTAAAAAACCCTATTTATAATATAGAGTCTGGCTCCAAATTTGCTCCTATAATCAGTAACACTGCAAGTTTCATTTGCACGGCGCTGAAGCTGTGGGTGACATCACACTTGCTTAGTCCACTTTTTTATAGTCTATGGGTGCACCTTATTCACCCAGTTTGCCTAACTGCATTGATTAAATAATGGGTCAAATGCAGATAGGGATTTTTTTCTGCACAATAAAGTCTGTAAAATATGAGTAAATACAAATTGTGGGGATAGAGTCTGAGGTTCACTGGCTTCTGAATCTACCAATTTCAGCAATCAAGTCATTCACCCTGTGTCCACCCACTTCAAGCTTCATCACTTAATCAGTTTGCATTTCCTGGCCTCCAAGCTAAGTCTGCACCAACACAATATGAAAAACAGAAAAACAATCAACATCACTTTGTGTAAATTCCTCCCTGTTTAAGATACATATCGCATGATTGGGTAGATGGGTGTCAGCGAAAGGAGGGTTAAATTATGCACTATTTGTATTTATGAATTCAATGGGGCAATTACACTGTTGAGTCAAGATACTTTTCTGTAAAATTGTACTTCATCAGGCTATAACAACAAATTTTGAACAAATTAAATGTCCAATATTAGCAAAATTGACTGTTTTGGGCAGTGTTATATTGTTATATTGTTGTTGCCTCATCAACAACATACCTGGAAAAAACATGGGTGTGTTTTCTATGAGGAAACAACATTGTATTATATATTAGATCAGAGAAATTTACAGTGTATTTTTTAGCATTAAACAAAAATTGACTCTAAAAAATCTGAAATGTCCTTCTTTACAGGCAAAAACGCTTTAATTGTAAAAGAGCATCTGATCTAACTATTTGCAAATTAATGTCATGTTGGCGGTGCAATTCCAGCTCCTATACATGAATGCTGCTGTTGTGCCCTTGGGCAAGACACTTAACCCACCTCGCCCCCGGTCTCTGCGTACATTGGTGTGTGAATGGGTGAGTGGTTCTTTGATGTAAAGCGCTTAAAGGTGGAAAAGCGCTATATAAAAATGTGACCATTAGTTTTCCGTGTATCAGTACCTTGACCTGTTGAACCTGCCTGTAACTCACCTATAACATGAAAAAATCAAGTTATATTTTTAGACACTATAGTTAACTGTTAATATACACTGTCTTTCAAAGCTACTACACCATGACATTATCTCATCAACAGCCACTTCACTAAAATATTTGATCACAACAGCGCGCTAATTGTGTGTACTTTTGACCAGCAGAAGTTAATAGGTCTACATATTCTAGTCTAGTGAGTCATGGGCACCCACACACACGCTTCTATTTACTGCTCGATCTCTTTTAACAGTGCCCTGAATGACAAGAGTTTTAATTATTACAAAGCACTGTTTTCATCTGTTCACATAATGCATTCTCTATGTGGCATGCAAAAACACACTGAAACAAACATCTTACAAGGGCATACATGTGAGGGGAAACAGATGAAGAATGTTAAGAGCTCGCGGATAACAAAAGTAACTATGGAAACGGCCCGGGCGGTAACATTGCTCTAGCTTTACCGTGGCTCTCACCAGAAATAAAAACTGTTGAGCTTAGAGCGAATCAGGTAAAGACAAAAGATCCCGAGTGAGCCTATTTATAGTGACACTTACATAACATAGATAGACCTGTGTGCAACAATGGCTGCACTGCATGATTTTGAGCAGAAAACACGGGTACAGTACAAGCATCATGAACACATGTTTAAGGGCACGATTGTGTGGATTATTATAGTGTGTGTGTAGTAAAAGGCACAGTGTGTAACTTTTTTGGAAGGGGATCTGCCACCTGCTTGTCTCCATGGAGATATTCTTGCTTCGCCTGGAGTGTTCCATATTTTGGCAGTACATTCAGCATTCATTCAATTACACGTGTTTTTATAGCTTGTAAATACTTTGAAACATGCATTCTTCCTGTGAACTGGATTGCCTCTTCAGAGATCTCGCTTGTAACGTAGCCTGAATGGTGGTGTCACCTGCTTGTCTCCATGGAGATATACTTGCTCTGCTGGGAGGGCTCCACATTTTGGCTGTAAAGATGCATTAATTCAATTACAACTGTTTAGCTTGAAAATACCATGAAACATGCATTCTTATACTGTAAGCGGGATAGCCTTTCCACAGATCTAACCAGTAAATAGTGGCTTCACTTGCTTGTCTCCATGGAGATAAACTTGCTCGGCCAACAGTGTTCCACATATCATCTGTAAACATGCATTCATTCATTTACAGGTGTTTTTATTGCTTGAAAATACCTTAATACGTGCATTCTTACACTCAGCGAGATTGCCTCTCTACAGATCTGACCTGTACACTTGTCTCCATGGAGATTGATAAGCCTTATACCATGCTGTGGAACATTCTAGACTTACCTGTAAAATCTCCAGCACCTCCACCCTAAAAATGTGAAGCGACACATAATAACAGACATTGCCTTGCCTACCAAACACTACATTAGACTTGACCAAGGGACAAATGAACTCCTAACTTACAATGCAGCGCTATCATAAAATCATATTGAAGCATTAGTACAATTATCCCCTGACTGTTTTAATTAGATAGCTCTCCACTGTAAGTAAAATGACAGCCAAAGTGTATTTAAAAGGCCTCTTACCACTCATAAACGGCTGAATAATTAGCTCCCTCTAGCACAAAGTCCCAGTAATTACATTCAGTACAACAGTAGAATAAGAGGGCATTTCCAAGTTTCGAATTGCTCCGTGATTAGATCCGTACAATTAAAATCCTGCTACAATTTGATATTACAATGGGTCATTTTAAGTATATTCAATGTTTCTGTACCTTGGAGCTTTCCTTATATGTTCTATAGGTGAGTAAGGAAAGGATAATGGTCTTGATAGACATATTATGCTTTTTTAATAATTTTATTTAGGCATAAAGTCCCATATTTAGATCATAATTTTGTATTTATTAATTGTAAACCATAATACTGATCTAGCAAAAAGTTATAATAGAAATTGGTGCACTGAGTCTCTTTGTATAGGCAACTAAGTATTTCTGATTTGCAGAGGTCGTCTCAATATTCTATAGGCCAGCCATATTTGATACAGATGGGGTCAGCTAAAATGAATATTTTTACAATGCAGCTTTTTGTTGTTGAGTGTAGTGGGTCCAGTCACAGATAGAAATCACTAGGTGCATTATTTTAGTGAATTTACCTTTTGGATATTTCATGGCAAAATACAATGTAATCAATAGGGCAAACTGGCTCTTGCTTCTCATCTGGGAGTATGACAGCAACCCATTCTCGAATTTGAAACCCACCAACAGCAATGGGCAGGGATAGGTGGTAAGAACACATGGAAATGTATTTTTACCACCAAGACTCAAACACAGGACAATACAGTACTGACTCTTAGCAAGCCAATGACCTGGGACATTCTATAGACCAAATTTCGATCATTTACTTACACAGTGTCAGCACAGACTCTGCCTACTGTTTGCAGTGCTGAAAATAAGTGTTACACTTCATATTTTACTGTGTATATTTACAGATTCAAACCTGTAAAATCAATTTACTTGAGCATGTCTAGACCTTTAGCCTTCAAAAAGAGTTAATGCTTGAGAAACGTGTTTGTGTAATCCCTCAAACAGAACTGAATTTCTCTTTTGCTTGACAGACTTGGAAACCACATTAATATGAACAAAGTAGATACAATATAAACATTACCATATTTCTAAACAATAAACAATTTCCAAGCATAGCCTGATCTCAGTTTGGATGTGGAGAGTTGTGTCCTTGTTAACTGGCAAAATGTTTTTAATTGTAAAAGAGCTTCTGATGCAATTTGCAAATCATTATGGTAATCACTGCATACAATGAAAGAGTAATTTACTGACAAGAAGAAGAAAGCAGACTTAATCTAACAGCTCCAGAGTCGAGCCTTGTTGGTTTGGGCGATTCTGGAGGATGTGAATGAGGCCTGACTCATATGTTTATTATGCAGTCACATTAGTTAGCTCTGATGCTGTTTTCCTATTATCCCATCTCCCTGTTAAAAAAGGTCTTGGGTGAGTGGAGCACATAGAGTACTTTAGTCACAGAAATCTGCTCTCTTCAAAGGAATAAATGGACCAGAGGAGGGCATTGTTAACTCTACAGGATGTGGCTCATCTATGTCAAAATTCAACTAAAGATCAAGTAAAAGAGGATTTACAGCTGACTGAAAGTTTGCATATTATCTGGAGGATTAATAGGACAAAATGCTCTGTTCCACCTTGTGATGTCATGAAGCGGCAGTTTTCAAGTTCACAGCTACTTTTTAGCTTGAGTTCAGAAGAGATTGGCAATTCCAGGGCTGAAGTTAGGTTATTATAGAAGTTTAACAGGGCAAAAATATGGTATATGCAGGACTTCCGAGGGCTGGGGTAGTAAACATAGAATTATTGACATTGGATTTTTCCTTCTATGTGGGAAAAATGTGTCTATACCTAAAGGGCCTATATTACACTATTTTAAATCTATGTTATAATGTCATTTCCTTATCCCAAACATATCTGGAGTTGTGTTTTGTTTCACATGTTTAACACACACACTGCATATTTAGGATGAATTCTTCTTTCAAACAGAGAACACTCTGTGTAGTAATACAGGAAGTGCTTCACTGTGTTTTTAAACTCCACTTTCCAAGCACCATTTGGATTATTACAGCCTTACAACTGCCAATCTCTGCTGAACTAAAGGTAAAAGGTAGCTGTTAACTTGAAAATTGCCACTCCGTGACATCTCAAGGTGGAATAGAGCATTTTGAGCCTTGGAGATGTAGGCAGACTAATCATAAAAGTCACTCAAATATGTGTGAATGAAACAAAACACAACTCCTGGTATGAGTAAAAGATCACAAGAATCAATGTTGTGCAATATAGCACCTTAAATAAATATATATTAGTAACACCTTCTCATGCAACCATTATTTTAGTAGTTGAAACTAGTCAGAGATTATTTTCTATTACCGGTAGTTGAATAGTCAAACAATAATTTCTATTAGACTGTAAGATTTTTAAATAAATTTTAAACTAAATAAAGTCTGAAATATAGTGAATGAAGGCTTCTTGTGAATATTTACGAATAAAAGTGTATTTTTCTGCTCAGAATACGTTTACAATGACTGATGAATTGTACCAGCCTTCAGACACACTCCATTATCAAATGTAGACTGGACAAATGAAGGGTTTTTCAGTTCTACTGCAGCTCTGCAAACTGACGACAACTATTTTTAGCCTCTTCAATGCACTGAGCTTTCTACTATACAACTGCACATTTAGTCCATTGAAAGGACTCATAAAAGTCCAGGTTGGAACCCAACAGAGACACAGACAAACTAACAGCCAGGTGCAATGTTTTATATCAAGTATTTAGAAAACCTGCCCTGTACGGTTGTGTGTGTGAATATATATCAGCTAATGTCAGGGAGTAAAAGGAACCATCAGTGTACTCTCATCATATCTTTTGATGTTCAATAATTAAACACCATGCCAGCACGACTGTGCACCATGGAAACCATGCAAAAAGGATGTAAGTTGCCACTGATTGACGTCAGCTTGAGTCCTCCAAATGTGCCATCAGACAAAAGAGAGAGGAGCTGCTGTACTTAAGGTCACTGTGTTTTGAAGTTCCTGTCTGTGGAAATGACAGAGGTACTCTCTCAGTCTGTGGTCTGGACAAGGAACAAGCTATTCACTGGCTACTGAAAGGACCCTTTGTGTACTGTGCTATTTACACATGTTTAAACATGCAGACACAATGTAAATGTGTATTCATATTATATCACTGTTATGGACAGGCTCCAAATGTGGTGTGAAAGTAGAGCTTTTCTCATTTAGAAGTGACCCTGCCAACACAGAGACAGAAACATTTAATTGAAAGAATTTATTGTTTTTAACAAAACAATACTGCACTCGAGTGCAGACCACAGGCTCAAGTACCAAATACTGCATTTTCAGTAGCAGTGACCAGTTGCAGCTGAAAGACCATGACCATAAAAGGTCATTATAAATTAAATACAAAATGATCAAGAAAGCAAGTTCAATACTTCAAACATGGCACAATAAAAGACAGAGGCTCTTATCTGTCAAGTACTAACACAGGCCTGTTCTTTTACAAATGATCAATTTTTATTCTAAAAAAAAAGCCGCTGTAAACTGTGAAAATGTATCTTTTATGAGTCAATATGCTGCTGTTTTCATGGAGCTTTGATACCTTTATAAAACCATATTCAGTTCTTAAACCTTGAATCTTTTGTTACAAACAAATGCAGATGAATGAATGTCCCGCAGTAGATAAATCTCGCTCAGTAATGCTCTCCCATTATTAACACCGTGAGCGCTGACCAGCCCGTAAATGGGTGGCTTCCTTGGCCTCTGCCTGTGCTGTCATTGTACTGCTCCCAGATATACCCTGTTTCAACATACTGTTTAAAAACATTATTAACAATGTTAGTCCTGAGTTCTTTATAGAGAGCCGCTGCCTTCTCTTGGTACGGCCCCTCTATGTTGCTGTAGTGATGGAGCGCTCTCACTGCTAAATAGTTGATGTTAATCCATATGGCCCCTCTCCAGTAGGGGGCGTCGTGCTCTGTGTTTCTCATCATGTACAGAGGGTCAGCTTTAGACAGGGAGCGCAGACCATAGGGAGTCCAGAGCTTACTGGGGTCCCTCATGTCTTGGAAGATTTGCTCCAGTTTGGGTGAATCAGGCTGGAGGATGTGCAGAAGGAAGGGGAACAGACTCACATACCCCAGAGCGTTAACAAACTGGAGTTTTGGGGCTTTTCTCACATATCTCACAAGTCTAGCTACAGGAAACTGATGCCGTGGCTGTCCGGGAGGCACATATACTTTCTCCTGCTGTAGTGAGACTGCCTGTGTGTGGTTGCCATAGTCACTGTACGCTCTCAACTGTTCTGACCAATGCAATTCATCCAGTAGGTTGTTATCACTGAGAATGTTGTGAGTGAGTTCATATTCTTCATGAGGTTCACCCAGAAGGCGAGCTACGCTGGCCATGATTCCCGAAGACATAGCCATCCAACAGTGCAAATCCACGTGGCGTTCATCTGCGGAAGGGTGCGATGCGCGGGGGTAATCATCTAGCCCTGAAGTGAGAGTTTTAGGATTGAGAAACAGATTTGTGTCTTTGTCACGCCCTCTCCAACGATATGAGTTTGGCTTGGGGCCCGTCTGAGTGGTGTTGTACCAGTCAAACCAAGTTTTCAATTTGGGGAAAAGACGCTGAAGAAATGCTAGCATTTTCTCATCTGGATTTGACGATAACTGTCCAATGAGGTCTTGAAGAGTTAAAAACAAAGTTGGAGGATTGGCGTTTTCATTGCGTTGAACTATGAACTCCCCCGGGACTTTGCTGCGCGCCTCTTCGCCCAGAATCTGCTCACGAGGAATCCACCCTTCAATGTTCATGAGGTCTATCCAGTGTGCTACGGCCTCTCTCGTAACCTGGGGGTCCCATTTACTCAGGAGGAGCTGGTGGAACCCCTCATCCCAGAGAAACCCGCGGGGGAAGAAGGAGCGGGAGGGCACGGCGGTGTAGAGGGCACCTTCGGGGTACAGGAGTGGGTATTCATTATACACCGACTGCACCACTGACTGCCCGTAGAAGTAGCCCATTCCACCTAACATGTTGCTAAGTGCGGCTTGGGCGAATTTAATATTTACTTGATTAAACCCTTTGCTTTCAAGACCAAAAGTATTTTCAAATTTTGCGTTAAACTCTGCCTTTTGTCTCTCCAACTCCTGTGTCAAAACTGAGCCCACGAGCTGATTAGGGCGGTTGGAAAAGCTGCCGGATTCGAACAAAACTTCGACCTGGAAGGGTGTCTGGACAGTGACTTGGTGAACTACAAAGTCGCTCTCCTTCCTGGGGTCCTGTGGTTTCTGCTGATTGGGGTGATGTGGGGGTCTATAGACGTCAACACCGATGTAATGCCGTTTCTCTCCAGAGGAAGGGCTGTAGACAAACCTGCGATTCAGACTGTGCTTCACAATGTCAGTCAGTTTCTCCAAACCCGGGGTGACAGTCTTTAGATAGTTGTAGCTGAAAAATAAGAGTTTTATGACTTTTTAACCACATTATAACTGCATTCCCTCATCAATATCTTTCCCAGAGTTGTATTTTGACGGATTCATGCATGTTTGAGTAATCCTATATTGTCCTGCATTCGAAACTAACGCAATAATACAGAGCAGATTTAAACCGCAAAAACTATTCTAAATCTACAATATTGATTGAAAAACATGAGCTGCAATAAATAGATGAATAAACAGCAGAATAAAAGACTTTAACTTAGTTTGCATCTGTAATGAGTCATAGAAGTAGTGCAAAAAAAAAGTACACACAATAAATACAGACTCCAAAATTATCTCGTTCCAGCTTTCATATATTGAATGATAAGTGGATATAGTGTTTATTGTGACAGGTCTACATGAGTGCAACTAGCCCTATCTTCGCCTACTGCCCTGTATTTGATTATTCCCAAAAATCTGTCAAAACATGTAGGGTTAAGTTCTGTAGTTTTCAACAGGAAGTCAAAGGAATTGTTAAGATCAATATTGCAGTTTACAATGAACAAAATGTACTATAATCATTTACGAATGTTATAGTTTAAAGGTGCACGTGTAGCTTTTCTCCATGGAGAGGTTATTGCTTTGTCTGGAATGTTTCACAGTATGGCATTAAACCTTTCTATCTTCATGAAGACCAAACCAGACCAAGTTACAGGTCAGATCTGTGGAGAGACAACCCCGCTCACAGACAGAATGCCTGTTTTTCTAGGTATTTTTGAGCTATAAAACTACATGTATTTGAATAAATGTAAAGTAGAGCAGTTTAATGTCATACTGTGGAACATTACAGGCAGAGCAATGACATATCCATAGAAACAAGCAGGTGAAAAGTTACAGAGTGCACCTCTCATAAAAAATAAATTAATTAAAACATAATGCTGCATGTCTTCTTTGAGTATTCCAGCTTTAACCATAAAAACGACATTATCGAATTATGACCCAAACAGACCTGTATTATTTTTATATTGTCCCATGCCCCATACTCTTTTTCTAGACTGATTTTAACTTGCAGGGTGGATAGTAGCTTGAAGCTGGAGGCAAAAACAGTTTTGGGTAAACTATTTTTAAATCTGTGTGGTCAGCTGCATATTAATGAGTGGGAAGTGATGATTTGTAGACCCAGTGCTGCCATCTTGTGGAGAGTCTTTACCTGGCATTACTGTATACACGAGTAGTCGAGCACAAAGTGATTCATTCAAACTGTTACATTTTGAATTAGTTTTTAATAATGACAATAATAGAATTGATTAATTGAACTCCTGTCTGTTCGAAACTCAAACAGGTCCAACCAACCATCTAATGGAAGTCCCCAGAATCAGGCTCAAACACTGGGTGACTCAGGAACATCTGCCCCCTGAAATCCAGACTGAAAACGTATCTATTTAGACTGGCTTTCAACACTCAGTAAAGCAGTAACATAAAATCATTACAGCATAATTTGTTTTTACTTTAATTTACGTTTCATTTTTTGTATATTGTGCGGAGTTTGTTGGAAAGCACTTTGGTCACATTGAGGATTGTAAAAGGCTCTATAAATAAAAATAGATTGACTTTGTTTTTGGTTTGGTTTGACAGGTGGTTTTGTTTGGGAAAGCATGGTAATTTACCTGGCATATTTAGCACTGGACTGTTCCCCGGTCACAGGCTTTCTGAAGGAGATCTTGAAGTTTCCTAGCTCCTCTGAAGAGCCAGTGACAGACGCCAGGCGCATTTTGTCCTCCACGTGAGCCTCCAGAGACCCCTGTGTGTCTGCTGCAGTGTAGAACATCAGGGAGAGGACGGGGGCGTGGGGAGAGGAGCTCTGATGGTGCAAAATATAAGTCAGTAATAGAGAAAGAAAAGAGCTTATAGATACAGAACTGAGGAAACACTTTTAGGAACATGTGTTTTGTTTTAACTATTTTTCATATGGCAAGTGGTTGTTTTAAAGGGCCATGGTTAAGTTTTTTTCTGATCTGTTATAACGTTGTTTCCTCTTCAAAAATATACCTGCAGTGTTTTGTTTAACACACAAACCCTGAGTTCTAAATCTCAAAGAGAAAACACTGTTCCCCTTTGTGATTTCAAGTGGGAATATAGGAAGTGCTCCACTGGGTTTTTAAACTCCACACAGGTTCTTTAGAATAATTTGGAATTTGGATGATTTCAGCCCTGGAACTGCCCATTGCTAATGAACTTAAAGTAAAAGATAGTTGTTAACTTGAGATGTAAACAAACGTTTGAATGAAACTAAACACCACTCTGGGTATGAATGTTAGAACAACATTTTAACATGGCTCAAAGCTCATATGAATCAATTTTGTGTAAAAATAAAAATTAAATATAACAAAGAATCAATTTAAATGTATATAAACAATTTAGGTGTCGATCAAATTTGAGTTTAAAAACATTTTTGATTTTCTATTTTGCACAGCAGAATATGTGCCAAAGCCTGGCCTCACATGCTGTTTGGCTGTGATCCTCCACGTCCAGTCTCCTCCGTGGTCTCCTCCCAGCCTCTTGACAAACTCTGTGGTCAGTGTAAAATCATTATCTCGGATTTCCTGGACACCAAAGTTCTTCCCATCATGCATCAGCCAGCCGTAGCTCTGAAGGCGATCTCCCTGTTCACACGTGTGCCTCAGGTTTATGTCAAAGTCCATGAACTGCCGCATCCACATCATGCCTGAAGAACACAATTAAAACATATTACAGATTTAACATTAAAAATACTGTTTAGTGTTTAAAAACTACAGTAAAAACTTAATTTAAAAAGAAGCAGACGTATGTCCTTAAATAAAGGGCCCATATTATTTTCTAACCTCCTGTTATGTCGTTTCCCCATCACAAACGTACCTAGAGTTGTGTTTTGTTTCATACACACATGTTTAACACACAAACTATGCATATCCGAAAACAAGCTATCATTTCATGACATCACAAACTGGAACAGAACATTTTGAGCTTTGGAGATGTAGACAGAACATGGTTACTCAAACATGTGTGAATGAAACAAAACAGAACTCTAGGGATGTTTTTGAGGAAACATTATAACAAAGCTTAAAGCTCACAAGATTCCATTTTATGTAATTTAGGACCTGTAAAATTTCGAGTATGTGATATTTGATACTGATTTCTTCTCGTTGCTACTATAGTGTGTGCCCATGTGTTAGGGCTGGGCGATATAGACCAAAAAATATATCTCGATATATTTTGCTATATCTCGATATACGATATATATCTTGATATCTTTACAGGAAAAATACCCCCCTCCCACACTACTGCAAAAACAACAGACAAATTTTATCTGATTAATATTCATTTAGTACTGCACTTAAACACTCTGCACCCCTTTTTGGACCCTCACCCACAGTTTAAAAACCTCTTCTTTAAGAGAACTTCCACTGGCACTTTAAAGAAAACTGCTTCAAAGTGAAAAAAGTGGCTAGGATTTTTAAACCTGTATTTTGACATTCCTAACTGGAGTTGCATTCTCTTGTTTTAAAGTGATGTTTAGTCTCTGCACGTTTACCAAACCAAACGCACATTGTGACAAATATGATCGCACTCAGTATTCAGACCTTGAGTCCGTGACAAGACCGAGTCCAAATGCGCTCGAGTCCGAGACAAGACCAAGACAAAGCTCTCGCTTTAGAGAGGGAAGTCCAGTGGCATGGGGCTGTCTATTGAGTGGTGGGACAGGTGTGGGTCCTGCTGCGGGGCGCTCCTCGTTTAAGGGGGCGTGGGTGTGTTTTGAAGCGGAGTTTGTTCATATGAGTGATATCGGCGCACACGCAGAGCTCGTATGCGGGGGTCGTGCGCGGTCGCAGGTGTCATGTGGTTGCGCTCACGCTGGGCAGGTGCATTTAGAAAGTTTAATTCGTCACGTTACGTCTGTGCGCAGCTCCTTATTGTGGCTGCAGAAGCGCTCGCACTGATGCGCCAGTTTTGATTTCCACGTTCGCACAACGAAATATTTGCTCTCAAATGCGAGTGAAATGGGCGCACTGTAGAGCCCTGGTCCTAGTCCTGGTTTAGTCCGCGGCCGAGCCCCGGGCTCTGCGGCCGCGTTTAGTCCTGGTTTAGTCCTAGTCCTGGTTTAGTCCGCGGCCAGCTCCGGGATCCGGGGATGAGCACAGGGGACATAAGCGAGGAGGTGGAGGCGACCGCGGCACAGAGAAGGCAAAACAAGCGAAGCGGCGAAACCAGAAGTAAACCTAAGCATTATAGCGATATATCGATATGCCATAATTCATATCGAGTTTAAAAAATATCTCGAGATATTTTAAATATCGAGATATCGCCCACCCCTACCATGTGTCATTCCCAGTGTCCTCAGTGCATCAGATGTCTTTTTAAAAAGACTAATGGAAATATAAGATGGTTATACAGCTTTATGTTTACACAAACATGTAACAAATTATTTTTCATCCCTGATTAATACATTTTGATATTCTTTTTACAAACGTGAAAACTTAATAATCTCTGTGCACAACAGCACCTGGCAAACTCAGTGTTAGCGTGTGACTTCCTGTCCAATTTTATCTCTTTGTGGCTTTTGCTGAATCATGCTAAAATGAGTAAATATCTATAGATAAGGCAGTGAACAGGAAGCTGAGGGTTGATGTTAATGAGAACAAAAGTTATTAAGTTAAAAAGTACACAAATAAAATGAATCAGCAGAGCGGAGGACACTTTTGTGTAGAAAGTTTGTACCTCAATGCTCATGATAATTTTGAGGCATAATAAATATTACAGCAATGCCACAAACTGAAGTATTCTAAATGTAAAAATAATTAGACAGTCTTTATTTTAATTCTGCATGCGTCTCTAATAGTGGAAAGTTTAGGAGTTACCATGGTGACAGAATGGACTGTGATCAATATGAGGATTCATGGTGATGTTTAGGAGTTTCAATAAAAAGGCGAGTGCGAGTACCTGAGAGTGACTGTAATATTATGTATGACAAAGCACAAATCAGCGAGGCCAGTCTTTTATGGTCTGATTATGTTAAAATAAAGCACAGATTATCAGACAGAGCAGAGCCTACTGTTAGCATCACACCCCCCGGGAATGATGAGCTGCAAAGTATCAACTGGCTTAAAAATCCACATGAATCCATTCTGAGATTTGATTCTAATTTGCTAAATTAACAGAATCATAGTTTTTACTTAACAGTAAGGGTGTGCAATTGATATATTGTATTGTTTAATGTGATGCTCCAGTATCGGTATCGGGGGCTGCTGTATTGATACATATCTTTTTTTGTATATTTTATGGTAAATTTTACTCAGTTATTTTGTTTCAGTTCTACAGTTCTGTTGCTTGTTTAGTGAAAGGAAACTTGTTTATGTAACACATTTGACATATTCACAGTTTTTGATAAAAATGGGCGTGTTTCATATTCACTTTTCATAAGAAGAGGTTTAACAAATATATATCGTATTGAATTGAACTGTACGAGATACGCATCATATCGTATCATATGTATGGAGGTATGTATCGTATCTGCAACTTCTTAATCATACCCAGCCCTACTTACCAGTCACTACAGGTCTGGGACTCCGGGTTTTCATTCCAAAGTAAACCTGGGGCCTGTAGGAGCCCCAGAACCGCTCGGGTGAAACCTTGGCACTGCTGCTGTTGGCATCCAGGACAGGGAGCGCTGGATGTAGCGTCACCACCCTTTTGGCGAGACTTGACCGCATGTATAAGGCATAGAAAAACCAGATGAGGCTGAATATACAAAGGCCAATGGAGATGTTAATGAAGACTTTCCCAATATCAACTTTCTTTTTCTTTTCTTTGCGATGAAATGCAGAAGGCTTGTCATCTTTCCTGGGAGGTGGGGGCGCTTCACCTGTCACCACCCTCTTCCTCTGCCTTCCCATCCTGCCCGGCCAAAGCTGCAGACACAAGTACATAAGGAGAAGTTCAACGACTGACCTTTTCTATTGTTTATAAATTAGGAATAAGTATTGGGGAGTAACTGAATACATGAACAGAGAAAATGTATTCAGAAAGGTCATTTTGAGTAACTGTTTTCTGGTACAGTCAGTCTTTTAATTGCTTACTCTTTTAATTGGTGGTAGTCAGAATTTACTTTCCTAAAATGGAATACATGACGGTACTTGATCATACACTGAGAAAAACATGAAAACGCTCTGAACGCATATGTGATTTCAATGACAGTGAAGTCAATGATAGAAAATGCATAACAAACGGTGAAAGAAACATTAAGCTGTTTTTAATCTTATGCTGTGTTTTTACTCATTTACTAATTTAAATGTGACTTGATGTAAAATACAAGCATTCAGAATACAGTACTCTGACTGGACCTGGATCATGTATTAAAATACACTTCAGTGCAGGTATTCAGTAGTCTGTAATTACGTAAACACATTTTCAAAGTTTTCTTCCCATCTCTGGTAATAATCAGCTGCTACTGGGAAGTAAATGTACAATAAAACAGTTCCTTACTCATGACAGCCTGTTATTCTGTGAAATACTTCCGGCGCAGGCGCGAGTCAGCAGCTGGTTTGCAACGCTCCACTCTTTTCGTACTTTTCTTTACTTTTTGCTGTCTATACTGCTAGTTTTGTGAACACTTTTGTAAATATAGGTGTGTAAAAAATAGGGCGCACGAATGCAGCAGTTTGCACTTTAATTGGACACCTTTGTGGACTTTACGGGACATTTTTGCGACAATGTGCGTGGGTCCGAGAGCGCCCATTGTCTACACTAAGGATCAGCTGATCGCCCTCCGCAGCGCGGCGGTGCTCCCCAGAGACCGACACGAGATCCCTGTGGAGATTCTCAGGAAGACGCGCCGAGGATGCCGCGCGGGACGGAAATATGGAAAGCCAAGACTGCAACAATTCGCACATACTAACTCACGTTGAACTCACGTTTTGCGCGTTTTTTACGCGCGTTTTGTGCATCAAAACGTGCGTTTTTTGCATCAAAACGCGCGTTTTTTACACGCGTTTTGATGCACAAAACGCGCGTAAAAAACGCGCGAGTTTCATTATGATAATTGTATCCAGCCTTCTTGTCTGACAGCCAATGACTTTGAAGTGTTTGCGCCCAATGGCTGATCAAGACAGGCAGACAAAAACAGTTCAGCACAGATCACCTATGTGGCAAAGATTGCTCTAACTGAACTGCATTATATTTTCACATTGGCTGATTTTTGTGGTTGACAGAAAAATAACCCATAAATGAACCTCATTGTTAATTTGAATCCCTATTTCATGATACGTTTCATCTAAAATTAGATTTTTTTTTAAAATGCTGTGATAGAAATCCACTTACTTGGGGTGGGGGTGGGGGTGTATTTTTGTTGTGTGTATTTTGTTTGGATAGACTGATTTTGCAGGCTTGTGTTACTAAACAAAATTACAGTTATGTGCCTGCTGTCCATCTGCAATTAAGATATTAAATTACCAGCCTGTAGATGGCGTCACACAACCTGTTCTGGATTAATAGAGCAAGACATAGCTTAATGGCCAATGTAAATTTCATTAAAAACATTACATCATTTGGAAACAATGACTTCTATTTTTCTTTAATATCCATTAAACCCATTAAAATATTAAACCCGGTTTTAACAAAGGGCCTAAGTATTTATTTTACCTTTCACCGGAATTCCAGGTTCGGATCCCGGCAGTAGCAAACTTAAGTGTGTGGAAGATTTTCATGTTTTTTTTTGTTTTAAAAGTGTTTTAAGAAAAATAATGATCATACTACAAATAAGTAAATAGAAATTATTTGTTTCCATTGTTATGCTTATTCTGTTTTTCATTCACTTCTTACATATTGACATATACAATCAAAACAAACCATTCCTCTGAGGCTTAAGAAGACAATTCTGTAAAAAAAATGTCAGAAAACAGAGAAGTCAGACTGTGCATAAGTTTTTTTTAATTGACAGTACAAAAAAAACGTAAAACTGTAAAAACAACAAGAACAAACAAACTACCAAAACAAAACGTTCCCCTCCCCAAAAACCCCTATTTTACACTTTATCGAATCCCAATGACCCCCGAAGAACCATTGACATAATGTCAGCAAACTCATTTTCACTGTCCATGCCTCTTGGAAGATAAAATGTAAGGCTTATTTTAGGCTTAATTAAGACAGTAAGCTATGTCTTGCTCTATTAATCCAGAACAGGTTGTGTGACGCCATCTACAGGCTGGTAATTTAATATCTTAATTGCAGATGGACAGCAGGCACATAACTGTAATTTTGTTTAGTAACACAAGCCTGCAAAATCAGTCTATCCAAACAAAATACACACAACAAAATACACCCCCCACCCCAAGTAAGTGGATTTCTATCACAGCATTTTAAAAAAAAATCTAATTTTAGATGAAACGTATCATGAAATAGGGATTCAAATTAACAAGGAGGTTCATTTATTTATGGGTTATTTTTCTGTCAACCACAAAAATCAGCCAATGTGAAAATATAATGCAGTTCAGTTAGAGCAATCTTTGCCACATAGGTGATCTGTGCTGAACTGTTTTTGTCTGCCTGTCTTGATCAGCCATTGGGCGCAAACACTTCAAAGTCATTGGCTGTCAGACAAGAAGGCTGGATACCATTATCATAATGAAACTCGCGCGTAAAAAACGCGCAAAACGTGAGTTCAACGTGAGTTAGTATGTGCGAATTGTTGCAGTCTTGGCTTTCCATACAGCTGCATCATGCTGTTCACGGAGACATGGCTAACCCCGAACATTACTGACTCAGCCATCGCTATGGAGAACTTTCACCTGATCCGCGCGGATCGGACGGCTGAGTGCGGTAAGAGGAGAGGAGGGGGCCTGGCTGTGTTTGTGAATGGAGCGTGGTGCAAACCTGGACACTGTACAGTGAAGGAGCAGATGTGTAACAAGGACATTGAACTGCTGGCGGTTAGCATGAGGCCCTACTACCTGCCGAGGGAGTTTTCACATGTTATTGTGATAGCTGTGTATGTGCCCCCCTCTGCTAACGCTGATAATGCTTGTGAAGCGCTGCTCTCCTGCACCAGTCGACTACAGACCCAGCATCCCCAGGCTCTCTTCCTAGTGTCAGGAGACTTCAACCACAGCTCCCCCAAGACGGTGCTGCCCACGTTCACCCAGTACATTAAATGCCACACAAGGGACAATAAAACTTTGGACCTGTTTTTTGCAAATGCCAAGGAGGCTTACTCTGCATCTGCACTGCCCCCCCTGGGAAGAGCGGACCACAACATTGTCCATCTGCGACCTGTGTACATAGGCAGCCTGTTGTGCCACGTGTGGTGAAAAGGTGGACTCCTGAGAGCGAGGAGGCTCTGAGAGACTGCTTTGACACCACTGTGTGGGCAGAGCTCTGTGACCCGCATGGGGAGGACATTAATGCAATGACAGAGTGCATCACGGACTACATCAACTTCTGCTACGAGAACACTGTACCATCTCGCACGGTGCGGTGTTTTCCTAACAACAAGCCATGGATTAACGCTGACATAAAAGCCCTGCTAAAGGACAAGAAGAGGGCTTTTAGGTCAGGGAACAAAGAGGAGCTGAGGTCTGCACAGAAGAGGCTGAGGAGGAAGATCAGGAAAGCCAAGGCCCAGTATCGGAGGAAGATGGAGCTGCAGCTCCAGAATCAGAACATCCAGGGGGTGTGGAGAAGCCTGAAAACCATCTCAGGCTTCAAAACGCCCCCTGTCCAGGCGGAGGGTGACCTGCAATGGGCTAATGATCTGAACCAACACTTTCTGAGGTTTGATCAAGCACCCACCCCTCCCCCCGCACAGTTGCACACCACCACCTCCATGAATGGACAGACAGCTGCTACTGTTCACACCTCTGCACCTCTTCACACCTCTGCTCCAGCTCTGAGACTCTCCACTACTGCAGAGGGAGGCACCCCTCCCCCCAGCACATCACCCCCCTGCCCAGCTCTGTCCTTCACTACAGCCCAGGTGAGGGGAGAGCTGAAGAAGATCAAGGCGAGGAAGGCAGCAGGACCAGACAACATTAGCTCCAGGCTCCTGAGATCCTGCGCAGATGAGCTGTGTGGAGTCATTGGGCATGTCTTCAACATGAGCCTAAGGCTGAGGACGGTACCACAGCTGTGGAAGACCTCCTGTGTGGTACCGGTGCCAAAGACACCGCACGCCAAGGACCTCAGCAGCTTCAGGCCGGTGGCTCTCACATCACATCTGATGAAGACACTGGAGAGACTGGTCCTGGGCCACCTCCGCTCCACCGTGAGCTCAGCAATGGACCCGCTGCAGTTTGCATACCGGCCTGGCATCGGAGTGGAGGACGCCGTCATCTTCCTGTTACACCGCTCCCTCTCTCACTTGGAGAAGCCCGGCAGCACTGTGAGGATTCTGTTCTTTGACTTCTCCAGTGCCTTCAACACCATCCAGCCGCTGCTTCTGAGGGACAAGCTGGAGGCAGCCGGGGTGGACTGCGACCTGGCGGACTGGATCCTGGACTACCTCACAAACCGGCCCGTTTGTGAGGACCCGGGACTGTGTGTCTGATGTTCAGACCTGCAGTGTAGGGGCGCCCCAGGGCACTGTCCTGGCGCCCTTCGTCTTCACCCTCTACACTGCAGATTTCAGGCACAACACGGACAGCTGCGTCCTGCAGAAGTTCTCTGATGACTCTGCCATTATCGGACTCATCACGGACGACGATGACGCAGAGTACAGGGGACTAACGCAGGACTTTGTGGACTGGTGTCAGCGGAACCACCTTCTCATCAATGCCGGGAAGACCAAGGAGATGGTGGTGGACTTCCGCAGACGCCGCTCCACTGCCCCCCCACCAGTGAACATCCAGGGAAGGGACATTGAGAGAGTGGACTCATACAAGTACCTGGGTGTTCATCTGAACAACAAACTGGACTGGACTCACCACACAGATGCACTGTACAGGAAGGGCCAGAGCAGGCTCTACCTCCTGAGGAGACTCAGGTCCTTTGGAGTGAAGGGGCCCCTCCTGAGGACCTTCTATGACTCTGTGGTGGCATCAGCCATCCTGTACGGTGTGGTCTGCTGGAGCAGCAGCATCACAGAGAGGGACAAGAGGAGACTGGACAAAGTCATCAGGAAGTCCAGCTCTGTCCTGGGCTGTGCCTTGGATTTGGTGCAGGAGGTGGGGGACAGAAGGGTTCTGGCCAGATTCACTTCTATGCTGGACCTGGAGTCTCACCCTCTTCAGGGCCCTGTCTGCTCTGGAGAGCAGCTTCAGTGACAGACTGATCCACCCTCGCTGTGTGAAGGAGAGGTTCCGCAGGTCTTTCCTTCCTGCTGCTGTCAGACTTTACAATGAACACTGCTAACTCTGCTGCCTGTGCAATACTGGGACCCTGTGCAATAATGTAAGATAGTAATTTATTGTATATATAGTTTTTAGATTGCAATTTATTGTATATATTGTCTTAAGATAGCAATTTATATGATACATAGTTTTATAATCCTTATCTTTATAGATCCCTATAGTGTTTGTCTATTTTTAACTTAACTGTACTTCTATTGCTGCTACTGTTTCTTGCTGTTCTCTTACTGTGCGTTGCAACACTGAAATTTCCCCATTGTGGGACAAATAAAGGATATCTTATCTTATCTTATCTTATAAATCCACCTGAAGTAGCACTGGACACATCATACTTAGTAGACATCAAAATGAGACCAGCCATGTTAAGCATGAGTAAATAAAAAAAAAAAAAAGTATTATTGCAGATTTCCCTTATAAAAGTATACAGTTCACATGAAAATAAAATAAATACATTAAAAACACAATATGAATAAACATATTCACATAAAAAAGGGGCCATTTCAAAGCTCAAATTTAAAGGAATAAATTAAAATCATTCAAAAAGGATATAAGAAAACCAGGCTCTTTTCTCTCAATTAGGCCCAATGAGCTAGCAAAAAGTTTCACAGCACTCTTCAAGTGTGTTATGTTTGGT
This sequence comes from Odontamblyopus lacepedii, assembly GCA_034769755.1. Taxonomy (NCBI): domain Eukaryota; kingdom Metazoa; phylum Chordata; class Actinopteri; order Gobiiformes; family Gobiidae; genus Odontamblyopus; species Odontamblyopus lacepedii. The sequence continues at coordinate 21,882,075 of CM068353.1, read as the reverse complement.
TTAATCTTTAAAAAATGACACTATTAGATTATTTTATCATCTATTAATACTAGGGGTGCGCAAAAATATTAAAATATCGATATAGTGTATTGTTTAATGTGATGATACAATATCAATATCGTGGGCTCAATATATCGCCTAGAGTATTTTTCGGTATATTTTACTAAATTGTTTTATTACAGCGCATCGGTTTTGATGCTTGTTCAGAGGAAGAAAATTTGTTTATGTAACACATTTGACATATTAACCATTTTGATGATGAAAATGGTGTGCTTCATATTAACTTTGCAGAAATTTAGTGGTTTAACAAAGACTTTTAGTTTCACAGTCATGATTTAGCTGTTTTTTTTTTTTTTATTGAACTGTATCGAATTGATTTGAAATATATTGTATCGAGTCGAAAGCGCACTGTATCGAGATGTGCATCGTATCGTGGTCTGTGTATTGGACATAATATAATAAAGAGTAAAAAAAATATAAATGGTAATAATACATTCTAAATAAGTAGCAAAAAGATAGCAAGAGACAGATGTCAAATAAGGTATAATTATGTAAATGTATATGTACAAATCAAAATAAAATAGAAAAGTTAGTTATAAAATATAAAATCTCAGCTATATACAGGTCATAGGAAGACAAAATTTTAAACTGTAGAAATTTAAATTGTATCCCCTTCACCTCAGGGGGGACATTAGGCGTGACAGGTGCATCATGTTCATGTGGGGAAGGGCATGGATCTATTAAAATAAGTAAGGGCAGCCTGGTGAACACAACACAAGCAAAGAAAAGCACTGTGGGCCTTCTATAATAATCGTCATTCGTTTCCTGATTACCCCCTGCAGAAAAGCAACGAGCTCTTCACTGCTAGGAGAATTACACAAAATCACACAAGTATTGAAAAAAGACTTTCCCGCAGAGTCTACAATATAAGATATAAATACGTGTAAATCAGCAAACACAACTATTGATACTACTATATTATGGCAAATGAATGAAGTGCTACACGCTGCACGCTATTGACAGGAAGCCTTGAAAGAATGCACGATCGTGAGAAAAATATTGTGTAGGAGGGAGTAATGTTGTAAGAATTAAACACAGAAGAAGAGCTCAAAATGCTTATGCTGATAAGTGTCATGTTCATTGAGTAATTTGTTGCCTACCTGTCAAACCACCGCCGCTTCAGCTGCTCACTCCCTCATTCCTCTCGCTCGCTCCGGAGCCACTTCCTGGTTGAGCGCAACTCACTTCCGCTGACGTGTACTACGCGCTCCTTCGCGAAATCTCTCTTTTTTCACAAAATAGACAGATAGGAATGTAGGATAAAGCATAAAGGTGTAAAATCAGACACATACGCGGCACAGCAGAGGGGGTAAACATTTATTGAACTTTATAAAAAGATATTTGAGTTGGCAGTGTTTCCCGCAGAGCTTTCTTCTCAGTAAATGAATAGTAGGCCGATAGAATCTAAATAAAATCTGTTGCATGCATTAATCTATAGGTCCTTTTTTATTTCTTTCCTTTAGTTATTGCTTTCCAACCTTTTATATGCACGATAAACGTGTGTACATGGGCTGAATCATGATTGATGCTATTACTACAAGTACAACACACATTATGCAGATGAGAGGGTACAGGTGGAAAAAAAATATTACTGTTGAGTCAAAGATCTTCCATTGAAAGGAACTGTGTGTATCCTGCGCTCTTAACTTTTTTTTTCTTTTTAAAGATACTACATTCACAGTTGAACCTGCTCATTCCCTGCCGGGCCTTTTGATGATTTGTTGCAAGTGTAAGGTTTTGGTAGAGTTCTAATAGGTTTAAATTAAATGGATAATACTCTTGACAACCAAAATACCAAATTGTATCATAAACTTTGCTGTCATGCCCATTGTTTTTGTAATTAACTGTCATCAGTAAAAACTGCATTTGATTTTGAACATCAGCCTTTGAACCTCATATCTGAAGACACAGGTCATGAAATTTAAAAATCCAATTTGTACATACAGTTCCTTTAAGTGATAGCAATTTGCCCAAAGACATACCTCATTATTTGTGTCATTTTGTAGCAACCTCTCAGATGCAGGCCTGTAATAATGGGCACATTCTTTTGTTTGTTGGGCTGCACGATTTTCCGATTTGAGTTGAAGCAACTCTCAAATCGCAAAAGATGCAATTACTTACATAATATAAAGTCTTTGGCAGAGAGCAAAATGTTTTTTTTAAGCGAAAAGTTAGGAGTTCTACAAACATGTTAAAATACACGGTGTTCTTGTATTCGTTTATCAGTTCAGATTTCAGTCTTTCAAATGTTAATGTTGTTTATAATGTGCAGTGTGAACAGAATCCTCCTTTTAAACATCGCAGAATCGTGTAGCCCCAGTTTGTGCATGATGACAATGTTCTGTTTATCTGCTCTAATCTATGAATAAATGATTCAAATATATTAAATGCATATTATTTTCTAATGTATGCCATTATGTAAGAGTTTCAGGTAATAGTCATGTCAGAATACTGTGATGCAGCATTAGCTTTTTTAATAAGCAATACCCATATTTTTTTTATTCAATTTTCAAAATATATTTGCCCATATACAAGTGCCAATTTAACGACCAAACAGTGACCATATACTCGTCCGACTGCAAAGGTAAAGAAAGAAATCAAAAGCGCATGAGCAAAAGAACACCACTGAGATTGGAAAAACAGTCTGTGTATAAAATAAACTTTAGAGTGTATTCTAAATATCTTTACAAAATATTCCGCTGTAAGTGCCTCTTCATTAACAACAGTAAACCAGTAAAGCAAAGGAAAAGGATTCTCAACCTTTTATCTGCAACTCAGATGCAAACCCCTCTGGATAAACAAGTACAAAGACTTAGGCAAAGGGATGTATTAACTCCCAAATAAAGATTTTTTTGTTTCTTTTTTTTTTACAAAACCAGTCAAAGATGGTGAATAACAAGAAGTGGACACCCAGCCCACTCTTCAGTCCATACCCAAGTGGAAATGGGTCAGAGAATGAGTAGACACCCATTGTTCTGCTGCTCCTGCTGCACTTAGGTCTTGATGACGCCTCCGTCGCCCTCACTCACAAACCGCTTACGTCCCCTGGTAGAACACACACATTTAACTTTGGTTTGAAATAAGCACAATGTATATATGTAATGTATAGTTCAGCATGACTTCCACACCTGCAAGGACAGGCGTCTCTCAGGTGTTTGGAGATGATGGACTCCTGGTAGCAGAGGTCCACAAAGCTCTCCATGATGGTGTGGGCATGTGGCACGTCCAGGCTGATCTCAGGGAGCTCATCATAGACTCTCTGGAAGCCCTGTTCAAAACACATTCATAAATAAGTCTTTCCTTTTACTATAGACTGTATATATAAATATACATAGCTAATGCGCAAGCTGCCGCATTCCAGATAGGAAGTTCGCATGGGGGCACTTCCGGGTACTACTGATCCTGGTTCCCATTGACTTGCATTGAAATATTCTCGTCTCTCCCTCTGTAACTGCTGCTGTGAGCCTTTGGTCTTAAAAGGTTCATATTAACCCACTCTACGCGATCCTCGTGTTTCTATTTTGCTACTTCGTTAATAAATTCCCAATATGTCCATATTACGAATTTACTTACGGAAAAAGTAGTGGCTCCACATTTGCTCCTATAACTGCTAGCCTCGTAAGCTTTATTTGGCTGGAGCTGAACGCTATGGGTGACCACACATTCCCTTAGTCCACAGCTTTTACACCAATACTATATATATCTATATATCTATATCTGTGTATACTTCAAAACAAAGTGATAAAATGGACATTAGGACATACCCTGTTCATCTGATCAAGCGTGATCAGGCCAGACTTCCAGAAGGACTGTAGCAGTTTAATCATCATCCGGCCGGCATCGTCCCCACTGGCCTCCAGCACCATGACTACAGTCTGAAAAACGTCATTCAAGACACGACTCAATTGTTGGATGCAGTTTACACATTGTAAATGTTGCTATGGGCAGGACATCTAGTACAGTTTTTTATTTGACATTAATTAAAATTAAGAATATACAATGACAGTATTTCTTTATCTTATACCCCTAAGCCCAGAGCCTTTCCTGGAGGATAAATGGTGTTTAAACGTGATTTGGATCAGGGCAGCAGTAAACCTTTGTTATTTTTCATTTACATATTTAAAGTGCATTTAATGTTTTTGTTTAAGTAAATAATATAGGACCTAGTACAACACATTTATTAACTGTCTCTGACACAAAGGTGTAACGCTTAAATGAACCGCAGTGTGACAAGTTTCTGCTAAAATACAAAAGGTTTTTGAGGTGTTTTGTACTCAGGACTCCTTTGAAAATGAGATCTCACTGGGGCTTTCTGATAAAATAGAATATAAAATAATAAGCTCTCTGTAAACCATGAGTAATATATAAAATACCATACGTGAGCTCTACTGAAAAATTTTGAAGGAAGGAAAATCCTATTCAGTCAATATTTTAGCTAATAATGTAAAAAATAACATAATGTAGGCTATTTTACATTTTAGCTAAAATGCTGGCTCAGTAGGATTTTGCCTACTCCAAAATGTTAAAAGGTATCAAAAAAATAAAAAAAATACTGTTCCTAAGTGTAAAATGGCTCCTCACCTCATAAACAAGCTCATGGTGGAAGTGGGGCACCTCCAGATCTCGCAGACAGTGCTCAGCCTCCGCCACATCTCCAGATATCAAGTACTCCTTCAGCAGGAGGTTCATCTGCAACACAAAATGAATTATTCTGTTTGGTAGAAAAAACAAATCGATCAATCTGTGCGGCCATACCAGCTTGTCAATGCCTGATCTCGTCAGATCTCAGAAGCTAAGCAAGGCTGGGCCTGGTTACTACTTATGGGAGACCACTGGGAAAATCAGGTGCCACAGTGGGGCGTCTGTCACAAAAACTGTTGTCGTTGTGTCCTTAGGCAAGGCACTTCACCCACCTTGCTTAGCATGAAAGTGGTGTGTGCGTGAGTGATGGTCGGAGGGACCGATGTGCCGATTGGATTGGCAGCCGCACTTTCGTCAGTCTGCCCCAGGGCAGCTGTGGCTACAATAGTAGCTTACCACCACTGGGTATGGAGTGAATGAATGATGCTCTGTAAAGAGTCTGTGTGGCATATGTCTTTGAAAAGCACTATATAAATAAACACTTACAATCTGAGTGTTGAAAGAAAGAGCTGCCTTGGTTGGAACTACAACGGGTCATTTGTGCGCTTAAACAAATGTACAACACATAAAATGATCAGACTCCTGATGTGCTGTGTGCACTGTCACCACGGTAACTGCTGAACATTCCACCAATAGTGATGCATGTGGAACATCCCCAGCGTGATGTCATTGTTAAGTATCAACATACAGGAGTCTATTGATGTTTGTGTTAACCTTTACAGTGCACCAAGGACATCTTCTGAAAAGTGCTGTTACACTAATGTTTCTGACAAAGAGATTGGTCTATTTTTGTTTGGTTATATCACACTCTGCAGAACCACACACACATCCACCACTGCTGTAAATATCCCTGAACAAGACAATTAGTCACTCAGAGCTGCTAGTCATTAGATATGTAACCCAAAAGCAGTGGTGGAAGAATGCTCAATTTTATTCAGTAAAAGTACAGATACTGGAACAAAAAAAATACTAAAAAGCATCACATGAAGTACTAGTTTTGAAAAGGTAAGAGTAAAAAGCAAAATTATTTCACACAAATTTTGTGCTCTAATTAAGCTGCAAATGTTTTGATACAGGTGTATTTGTTGTTATTTTTTTGTGTGCTCAAATTATCATAAATTATGAATGTGTTAAAAACAAACCCTTCAGCCTTTTCTCACAGTCGTAGACAATAAAAATACTTTTACATTTCAGTCTAATTAAAACAATGTAGTGGAGCAGAAAGTACAGGTACAAGTTCTCAGATGTAGTAAAGAGTATTCACTGTAAAATGCACTTAAGTACTCAAGTACAGTACTAAAATTTATACTTAAGTACAATACCTTACTATTTTTACTTTGTTATGTTCCACCACTGCGTTTTCAACAGCAGTGTGTGCAAACTCAACAGGCTGGACAGTAAGACAAGAGGGATCTTTAGACGCTACTGCACAAATGAAGTGGGAGACTGACACAGACCACAGTAACAGAGCAGGCTTTGTGTCAACACTGGCTTAATTTACTCTGTGAAGCAGGGAGACAAATTTGGAAGCATGACACATTGCTAGAAAAGATATACTGTGATAGATGATAATATTGAAACCACTTTATGCCACTGACACAATAACAGTAATGCAAGACAATCCTATAAATCATTTTTTAAAAAGTCAGTATCATTAAAAAGTCAAGAGCTGCAAAAATAAACAGCAGAATGATGCAATAATTTGCCACAGAAATCAGTTATTTAACCCTTTACATCTCAAATCTTACTGTATTACAACAAAAATACCTAGAATCTCCCCACTTGAATAAAAACATTGTACACACAAGCCAAATATACTGTCCCTGCTTTCATATATTATAGCGGTTATATAAATCGATATATAGTCATTACAGGGTATCCCCAGGTTTGACTTCCCCAAATTTAAGACTTTAAGACCTTTTTAAGACCACTTTAATGAAAATTAAGACCAACATTGTACCCATTATGCGAAAAACACCAGATCCAATTCTAATGACCATAATCACTACTTTAAATAACAAAAAATACGTTTATTAAAAAATCTCATTCAGAACTCATTTATATGCATTGCTTGTAAAATGCCCAAAAAATGTATAACAATAATAACATTAATAACATTCTAACAAGACGGACTAAGCTTTGACATTGTCTTGTCTCACAGTGCGCTGCAGCCCGGGTGAGTATACAAAAAAATAGGCCAATGAAGTTTAAGACCTTTGTGAAAAAAATAAGACAAAATTTAAGACTTTTTAAGGCATTAATTTAGGAACATGAAATTTAAGACCTTTTTAAGACTTTTAAAACCCCATGGAATTCCCCTGAATTTTCATCTCAGGCCTACAGATATAGACTTTTACACTAAAGAGTTAGCATGATCACAACAAGTGCATAGGCCTGTCACGATAACTCATTTTTAAGCACAATGCAATAGAGATATCACGCTAAAGAATAATATCTAAACTACGTTATGCCACTGACACAAGCAGGAGAATCCTAGTTGTCATTTTTAAACATTTCTCATTTTTAGAAAACCAACAAAGCTACTTTTACTAAGCAGACTACATTTTGTCCTTAGACTGTCTTGCACAATAACCTCACAAGTCAAGCCTCCAGTGAAAAATGCACACAGCCAGGATTACTCATAGAGTACAAACTGTTGCACAAAGTATTAATTACCATTGCAATTGTTAACTTAATCCTACCTCTTTAATGAGATGTTTAACGGGTCTTAGGCCACCACCTACTCCCCACACGTTATCCAGACGAACCACCTCCCTCTTCATGGACAGAAGCACAGTCGCCCGGTCTAAAGCCACTCTGCAGACAAAATCAGTGTAGTTTGGTGTTCTTCTTCACTCCAAATGCAATGTTATATCCCACAGATACATTTAGCACCTACAGCTTAACTTAACATTGTGTATAGATAATGATTGCTCCACAGTACAGATGAAATCTATTGTGAGGGAGACTAACATACAGCGTTAAGCTACATTACAATTCAGATCTGTGGAGAGTTACCCCTATTCTCAGAAGGGGTTTTTGTATTTTTGAGCAATAGAAACACCCGCACTGAATAAATACTAGATGCATATGTTTAATGTCATACCATGGAACATTCCAGGCAAAGCAATAATATCTCCATGGGCACAAGCAGGTGGTGGACCCTCCATGAGAAAAGTTGTGCTATGCACCTTTAACATGGTATATTGATAATATGATTAATGACCTTTGAACTAACTAACAAAGATGTTACCTGGCATGCTCACAGTCCACTCTGCCTTTGTAACGGTCTAGGAAAGACATGGGAAGCACATGGTCTGCTATGGCTCTGGCTATGAACTGGCCCAACATCTGGAAAAGAAAAACATAATAAAGCGGTGAACCAAAACAGTGTTAGTATGTGGATCTTGTGGACTGAAGAAGCCTGGTTTTAAACTCCTTTGGCTCCATGGCTTTAAGCCATGTTATAATGTTACCTCCTCAAAAACATACCTGGAGTTGTGTTTTGTTTCATTCACACATGTTTGAGTAAGTTGAGTTTTTATTAGTATTCCTACATCTGTAAAGCTCAAAATGCTCTGTTCCACCTTGTGACGTCATGCAAGGGTAGTTTAAGTCAACAGCTCCCTTTTGCCTTTAGTTCAGTAGATTGGAAATTTCAGGACTGAAATCATCCAAATGATTCCAGTGAAGGTGTATGGAGTTTAAAAATACAGTGGAGCACTTATTACCACATGACATCCCAAGGTGGAACCGAGTATTTTCAATTTGAGAGAAGCCTAAATATGCATAATGTGTGTTAAACAAGTGAGAATGAAACAAAACACAACTCCAGGTAGGTTTTGAAAAGGAAACAACATTGGATAAGTTGGATCAGAAGAGAGTGTAATATGGGCCCTATGGGCCCTTTAAGTCTGGTTTACCTGTGGAGCCTCTGGGGTGTCCAGGATGAGGTCTGGCAGCTCTTTGAGCATCTTGTCAAAGGCCTGAGCCATTTCACTTTGGGACATCATCTTATTGGACAGATCTGAGAGCAGACGTGAGGTGAGCTCTCTGTGGCTGGCTTTGCCTTCCAGAGACAGGGACACAGCCAAAGAAGAGAACTCATATTTGTGAGGACCTAGGTTCAGTTCCTTCAGCAACAACTGCAACACAACACAGTTGCATATATATCATTTACATTATATATAGTGTCCATTCAACAGGGGGTATTTTACTTCTATGGGGTATTCACTGCTAACACGTAACATATTTAGATCATGCTTTATACGTTACATTTTTGTTTCCGAGTCTCTCCTCTCCCTCTTCCCCATGTTAAGAGCACTATCACAACACAATCAGCGAGCATCCCACGAATGAAACTACTGCCCATCACATCAGGTTTGTCAAGTTGCTGTGTGCAGTTTTTATCATGTTTTTGTAAACCTGCATGTTTTTGATGGGGGAATTATAACATGGTAGAAGCAATTTCGCATAATACCCCCCCCCCCCTTTGTCTTGTGTCATTACACTTCGGTGCTTACCTCGACCTCTTTGGTGTCTCCATGTTCAAAGTACTCTTGTACAATTGGGTTAACCATTTTTTCCAGTTCCTTCTCGTCTATTACTGGAACGACTGTGGCATAGACTGTGTCACCCTTTGAAAAAGCATAAACGCAAATGTGAAAAACAGATCAAAACAACCATGAACAGGATTTTAAAATAATAATTCCAGCTCTCATTTTAAAATATCCTTTGGTCTATTGTTACAAATATCTGACCCGGGCAATCTCTCAACATAGGAAATACACTGGCAAGAGAAAGCACTACAGCTAATAAGGCACTGAAGCTCAATTTCCTGGCCTGTCCTGTCCTTCAATAAAATTATTGTTTACATAAAGAGGAAAGGGAAAAAAAATAGAGACAAAGAGTCGTGGCTGGGTGGTGAACTCATGAGTTGGCTCAAAGGCAACAGCCACATGTGCAATGCCTTAACCTACCAAACCACCAGCAAGCAGTAGGGAGCAATATTTATTTATGTATTGTATAGGTTGCATTAAAAGCACAATATTTTAACTGAATGACCTGAAAATAAATACAACAGCATAGTCGCTGCAGAGCATTTTATTTACACATTACAACTCTGTCCTTCTAATACACCCTGTGCCCCTGTCTTCTAACCCAATCTAGTCTAATTTTCTGTGCCACTTCAGTGCACCTCAGCGTTTTCTTCTCAGGCCAAATCCTGCTCTTCCCTTTGTTAACATGCACACTGTAGGAGTGGACTCAGTGGTGCAGACATGGCCTTCACACAGTTTGATAGCAACTGCAAAGATAGAGAAAGCTGCTGACTGTGCTGGGATTCAGCCATCTGTGTGAAGGCATCAGGTGTTTCTTGTGCTGGAGGACAATCATTTTCTTGTTTCAAGCTTTTTCTGTACACTTGTCCTGGCCACAGTTGCTCCACATCAGCACATTTGTGTGAAAAAATAAAAGCCCTGCTTAGAACTCTGGCCTCTCTCCTCTCCGGACAAAAAGCTGCAGCCCACAACAGACCACCACAGACCGCCACAGTCCACAATAGGCCTGACCAGCCTCGACCGACCTCTGTCACTGTCAGACCAGAGCATTAATAACACAGTCTCTGCTCGTCCTCTGCAGGGGCAGTTTTATGGTATTCCATTATTCCGTGCTGGAACGTTGTGTCCCAAGATTTTTAGGAACTACACTGAAAAAACAATGGCTGATTTTTTATTTCAATTATGAATTTGTTCCTGTTCATCTAGCGATACATTTCAACCAATGCAAGGGCAGTGAGCTTGACAGCCTTAAATATTCCTTTTTCCACACACACAATAAAGCTCAAGACCATCGAAAACTTTGTTACAACCCAGACGTGCTGACATCTTAAACTGGATTTCTTGTGGGCTCCACATGGGGAGTCCTGTGTTAACTTACCTGAGAAGACTCATCGTAGTTGGGGTCCCGTATGTCGGGCTCTTCAACTTCATACACCATCCCTGCTGCGCCCCACACTCCTTTACCCCCCGCTCCACCTGAGGAGACCACAGATCTGTCAGATAGATACACAGCCACAGAACAGGTATACAAAAGCAGTAGGAATTTTCCCATTTGCCTTTGCTATGATGCACCATGCACAGGGCTTTATGTGGTTAACCAAATGAAAGGGCCTATATTGGGCCGTTTTCTCATCTATGTTATAATGGTGTTTCATCACAAACATACCTGGAGTTGTGTTTCATTCACACAATGACACACAAACCTTGCATATTTAGGCTCTCAAACAGAAAACACTCTGTTCGACCTTGTGATGTCATGTGGCAATACAGGAAGTGCTCCACTGTGTTTTTAAACACTGTCACTAGAATAATTTTTATAATTTCAGTCCAATTAAAAATCTCTACCAAACTAAAGGTAATGGTTAAATGAAAAACTACAGCTTCATGACATCACAAGGTAGAACAGAGCATTTTGAGCTGTGGAGATGTAGACAGACTAATAATAAAGGGTTACTCAAACATATGTGAACTTCGGGTATGTTTTTGAGTTTTAGAAACATGGCTTAAAGCTCACAAGAGTCAGTCTCAAAATCATGACTCTTGATTTAGTTTTTACACTTTCTAATATCATTTACATGTTCACAGATTTCAATCTGTACATTTTAGGAATAAGGAGACATATACAGACCTTTCTTTGGTAGCCCCCGGCCTTTCCCCATCCTGGATTTGCGGTCATTGGTGGGGACCTTGCCCTTCGGACTGTGTGGGTCGACCCCTGCCATCTCGCCAGACTCGGAAATGGAATCGCTGGTGGAGTTTCTGGATGAGGATTTGCGTAGACGGCGCTTGGCTTTGGCCTTGAGTCGGGCCTCGTGCAGGGCTTTCTCCTGTGGGGTCCAGTTCCCATTGATCTCGCTCTCGTTCAGCGCGTCTTCATCATCGCTGCCATGACGGTTCGCCTCGGACATCTTCTCGTCGTAAGAGAAAATCCCTGACGACAAAAGATTAAGAGTTAGCGATGTAGCCCGGCACAGGGTCCACTGGAAGAAAGGCTGTATTTTTTCATTTTTATTTTTTTGTTTACACTTTTAAAAACATGCAACATATTTGTGAAACCAGAGAGATCATCAAGAAGCTGCCTCAATAGACTGTAAGGGTCTTTCTTTCAAAAATCAACATCTTACCAAGTTCATTAAAGAAGACCTATTGTGCTTGTGCTATATAGTTATAATCTGACACCCATGGATCATTATATTTTAATTTGCAAATTTTAAATCACAATATTCATCTAAAACAACTAAAAAGAATAAAGTATTACTAAAGTAACTGTGGTGCCCAATGGGAGTTGATGACTGTTGCCACCTCCTATGCATAACTACAGATCACATTAGCAAGTAGCAGATTTTTCTTCATGTGTAACAAAATGACTATGCAATGTGGCCTACTTGCATCAGATTGAGAAAATAAAATTGGAGAACTAAGGAAGTGTGGGTGTAGTGGGTGTATTCTGGTAGTGGTGAAACGAAGGACTGAGCAGCAAAATGGCATCTTGAAAATAAGCAATTAAAGATTTCTCAAACGTGTATGAATCACTCCAACAACAGCTTTGGGGGGAAACAACTATGACATGGTGAAACGCTTTGAAAAGCCAATTTTGCATAATAGGTCTGCTTTAAAAACAAAACAACCTCATCTACACCTTGTACACAATGGCACACTCAGGCCTCAAGCATCTTATCACATTGATTCAATTGTCTTCCAACAGAATGAAGAGGTTTTTTTGAGTGGGGACTGCCATAGAGCTGCACAATACATCACTATCAACTCTAAATCATTATTTGAGTTGGCACAATTTTCAAAATGCTAATATTTAGATAAAAGAATGTCCTCTGGAAAGGACAAAGTATCCTGTATTTTTATAGAAAGATCCTGTTGTGCCTGTAATTAGACCACTACAAGCATGTGTTTGGTGAATATATGCATCAGTTCTTCTCTGAAATGTGAATGCTCCTGGAATTGTTTACAATGTGCACTCTGAACAGAATCATACTTTTAAGGTGCACTGTGTAACTTGTCCAGTGAAAGATCTGTCACTTGACTGTATCCATGGAGATGTGCTTAGAATATTTCACAGTGTAGACATTAACTTATAAATCTCCATTAGGGTGCATCAGTTGCCCCGATATCAGAACTTTACAACGGCCCTATACTTTTCGTGTTCCATTCGCTGAGAAAAAAATGTAGAAAAAAAATTATGAAATTCCGAGTTGATCTACCGGGTCCACATCGAGGTCAAAGTTTGGCCAATGTCCCAATGTATAAGACAGTATAGGCCTATACTGTCTTATACACTGGGGCATTGCCCAAACTTCATAATAGGCAGGTTCGGTAGACTTTAGAAAGCATGGTAGAACCACATATTTGCTTTATGTTTTTCAGAATTGGAGTGTTACAGTGTAGTTATTAAAAGAAGAAATGTCAGAACATAGCTGTAAGAAGGCTCGCATGGAGCAGCCTAAACCAATAACCCGCCAAGACTGTGCAGTATTTGGGTTAGGAGCGAAAATTACCACTGTTTCTGTTGATCTCTCATTTTTAACGATTTTTTTTAGAAATTTCCAGAATTTTACAAGGGATGTGGACCCGGTAGATGACATTCGAATTACAAAAAAATTTACCAGGAATTTTTTCTAGTTGAATAGAACACTAAAACATTAGGGCCGTTTGCAAGTTCTCGATTTTTTAAAAAAAGGGGGCAACTGATGCACCCTAATCTCCATAGAGACTTGCAAACCAAATTACAGGTTAAATTTGTGGAGAGGCGACCACACTCACAGTAAGAATGAATATTTTTAAGAGCAAAAAATAACACCTGTAGTTGAATAAATGCAAGACAAATTAGTTTAATGCTGTACTGTGGACAATTTAAAGCAAAGCATTAACATCTCCATGGAGACAAACTGGTTGTGGATCCTCTCCCAAAAAGTTACACAGTGCACCTTTAAGAGTAGACAATAGTGCAAATCTACTTCTAATCCATCTTTTTTTCCCCTCACTCGTGCAGCCCTACATTACAGTACTACTTTTACCTGCAAAGAAAACTGTGAAACTCTGCAGCCCAGCATGTTAAACCCACCTACATATTTCATGGTTGTGCTTTGAAAATCAGGCCAAAGCAAGTGAAACACAACACAAGAGATGACAGCACAAAGCCTACACCACCAATGCTTCACAGACACTCACCAGCTTCAGACATTATTAGCAAGTAAACGATCTAGTCACACAGAATAAATTCAGCCTTGTGATAAGTTCAGAAATAAATATGGCATTTATCAAAAAACACCAACAGCAGCCTTGTATGAAGTCAAAACACAACAACAACAAGAGAGAGAGAGAGAGAGAGAGGGGTGGAGTTGAGTATCCCTACAGCTACATGAAGCACATGTGCCACACGTACTGACACCATTTTTTATGAGTCTGTCATCTCGCGATTGGTGTGCCCCTGCTGGACTGAACCTGACTACATATGGCCTGGTCAGGGCTGAGTCACATGCCTGTACTGTAAAAGAGAGGGGCCGCCCGAGCAGGAATGTCTCAGTGTGTAATGAATACTTTTGCATTTCCATGGGCTTAAATACGGCTCCTAACAAACTATAGCGACATAGATTACAGGGCAAGGGCAAATGCATACAAATTTCCAAGTAGGCCTCTCACAAGAACAAATTTTGAAGCACAATATATTGCTAAATACTATAATTTTTAAACTACTTTATGCCACTGACACAATAACAATAATGTAAAATAATCCCAGCAAAGGCCCGAGCTGCAACACATAAATAATGATTAAAGAATGAGCTGATAAGAGCTACAGAAGTTACTTATTCAACCCTCTACAGCTCAAATCTTATTGTATATTAAAACTACAATATCCAGAATCTCCACACTTTTACAAAGAAATTGTACCCATGATAAATACTGAGTCCCAAAATATATTTTTCCAGCTTTCATATATTGAACGATAAATCTATATTGTAATTATCGAGACTGGTAAGTGTTTACAACTAAGTGAAAAAACTGGAAAAATGAGTGCATCAGTGGGTCAAGAGGATTTACAACCAAATGTATAGCACTATCATATGCTATCATGTTTATAATACATTTTAAAATACCTCTAATAGTGCACTTATATGTTACACACCCTCTTTCAGTCTCAAAACCTGTAAACAACTGACCATGTGTCCTCCCCTATAGCTCCACCCTCCTCCCAAATGTAGGCCACAAGCTGTACAAGAGCAGTAAATTAGGAACTAGCCAATGGAGGCGTGCCAAACAGACGGTCAGCCAATAGAGAAAAAGCATAAAAGTGAAAAGGTGTGGGCCAAGAGTTGCAAAACAAGCTTAACAATGTGCTGCTTTGCAAAAAATACAAAAATCCTAGAGGCATTTTTTAATCATTCTGACAACCTACCCAACAGCATATTTTACCACTTGTGAGAATCAACCGTTCCCAAAGTTCTAAAGATTGATAGCGTGAACCTTACCCCATTTGGTCTGTGGTAATCCTCCATAGCCTGTATTTGTACATAGTATTGAAAAGTAACTGAATATATGCACTGAGATATGTATTCAGAATATTAATTTTGAGTATCCGTATTCGGTACAGTTTCACTGTAATTTGGTGTTCAGAAAACAGTTGCTTTTCTAAAATATAGTGAATACATGGAGGTTCTTGAGCAATGAGCACACAATTTAGGATTCAAACTGCACATAACTAGTGAGAAAAATATAAAACACTGCTCTTGTGGTGAGTATATGTGCGATTTGAACTTCTCTAATTGGAAATGCATAACAAATGAAACAAACATTAAGCTGTTTTTAATCCTATGTTGCCTTTTTATACTATAATGTAAATGCAACTCAGTACAAAAGTATTTAAACTATTCAGAATACAGTACTCTGAATGGCCCATGTGTTACAAAATAAATTTTAATACAGGCATTTAGTATTCTGTTACTAAACACATTTCCAAAGTATTCTCCCCATCACTGTCTGTACAATGCATTAACAACATGTGTTTATTTAGCATGACAAACACGAAATATCTAAATATTATAATAAACAAAAAGGTGTGGGGAAAAATATAATATTTGTATGCAGTCATGGGTGCAGATTATCTAAGCAAAACAAGTGGGTGTGGATGTAAAACTGTTAAACTGTCATCACAAACACAGACTATTGGTTTAAACACTGTGTTTATATAAGGAAGGGTGCAAACAAAACTATGAAAACAAGATAGTTAACAATCTGATTAGAGATTTTGTACATCTGAGATAAAGTGCAAATCTTATCTGCTAATGCAATTTAAGTGGCACATTGCATCAGACCAGTGGATTGTCCAGTAATCTGAAGCCAATAAATGCCACTGTGTGTACTAAAGTCCTGACCATGTGTGGGGTTGACAAGAAGGCAAAACTGAAGGGTAGATGCCAATACAGTACTACTCGCTCAGCATGCAATAATATAATACAACATAATACAATACAATATAAGCAGGAGCAGTAGTTTTCTAGTATCCTATGACATAAACTCTATATTCTAATACTTTACCATGGATCCATACATGTGTAGGTTTAAATTAGTCTGTCACACTAACACATTTTGAAGCACAATATACATCGCTACAGAGAAATATTGTGATAAACGATAATCCCAGTAAATTTATTTTTAAATATACAGTATCATTAAAAGGCTACAGAAATTAGAGCTGTGCCATCCTTTGACTCATTGAAATGTTATCCAAAGTTTTAGTCTTTAGTTGAGTTCAGTGTGTGTACAGGCTGAACTTTAAGCAGTAAGGTAATTGCTATAAGGCCTTTACAGACTGTTATAAGCCTTAAAGGTCCTATACAATGCTAAATTGGCTCTTGTGAACGTTTAGGCATGTTAAAATGTTATTCCCTTATCAAAAACGTACGCAGAGTTGTGTTTTGTTTCATTCACATGTTTGAGTAACCCTTTATTCTTATTTTTAGTGTTCATCTCCAAAGGTCAAATGGTTCTGTTCCAACTTGTCCTATCATGCAGTGGCAGTTTAAGTTAACGGCTACCATTTACCATTTCAGTAGAGATGGGCAATTCCAGGGCCAAAATTATGCAAATGATTCTAGTTAAAGTGTATGGTTTCAAAGAACTCAGCCTAAATATGCAGGATTTGTGTGTTAAACATGCGGGAATGAAACAAAACACAACTCGTGGTATGCTTTTGGCAAAGAAACGTTTAAAAATATCCTAATGTGGTCCCTTTAAAACTATTCTTGGTCTTTGTTGTGTTTGGTGACTGACCTACAAGGCATTGAGGTCATCATACCAGCACTTTATAGAGTTTGACAGCAGTGACCGCCTCATCAACAGCCCTGCTCAATCAGGCGTGGCTCCTTAAGGGTCAAGTTCATGCAAAATAGTGCAGACACAGCAGTAGGACACGTTACACCAGCCTCAATAACAACTGCATCTGGCTCAGTGCAATCTCCCCCGTGCCAGCTGCTAAGATACTAAGATAACACTTTATTTAACACCCACAACACTGACTGGGCTGTATTACATTTTCTAGTATTGCATTTCCATATATGAAAACCATGTAATATGTAGCTAACAATACATTTCTACAACTTATGTAACACTGAGCACACAGAGCAGAGCACACATTATGTAAGGCCTCCCATTGGCTCAAATGCCTTATAGATGCGACGTCACCATCAACAGAGAGCACGGTGTACCACGGGCGCGCACCAATAAAGTTTGAGTACGTTAAAAAAAAAAGATATACGTTTAGGAGATAATTACACAATCACTGCCTCCAAAATGTTATAAATGAACACATAAATGCAGTAGCAGATTATCAGACATGGCGCTACCACAAACAGTCAAATCAAATTGAAATCAGCAAAAGCGCACTGACGCCGATAAGCGGCTCAATGTAAATGTTACTAGTGAAATAACGTGTGAATTATATCGCTTCTCAATAGGTTGATATTTGGCAAACGTATGAACAACAAATATGAAGCTTGTTTTAGCTGCGCCAGTGTGCATGCAAAGCGGAAGTGAGCATGGCCCAATCAAAATCGCGAAAGGGTAAAATGAACGCGCAGGCTAAACCACAAATATCCACTGCGCTTTAAATGAAAAATATTTTTATTGCAGCGCAGTGCTGTGAGCTGTGAGTGCCGGAGGGTTTGTGTGAATCATACAAAGTGTGATTTGTGAGCACATGGTGGAGCACAGGCTGGCTGGCAGTGCGCCCATCCCCGTGCAGAGGGACAATGGGGCACGGCGAAAACACCAGCAATCACTGAGCTTTTATTTCCATTTAGATTGCGCTTTAAACAGCGGCTTTTAGCGCAGGATTGCAGGAGACTCACCGTCAGCAGAGGGCTGAGCTGTGGACAACGTATCCACTTGAGTCGCCATCGCGCTCTCCGAATATCGCTCAGACAAAATCCTCACGTCGTCTGCTTGAAGCTGCCTGATCCTGCAAAAAAACTCTTTAAATGTAAACGTATCCAAAAGGTCCCAGAGGCTAAGCTAGTAGTAGCACGTGGTAAACGATGCTCGAGCCTTTCTGATCCCTTTTTGCACTGCACGGTATTTTGAGCTAAATATACAATTGAACACGATTAGGCTATACAAAAAACAACAAGTACGCGTGAAAAATGTAAACAGGAATACTGAGCTCTTCTCAGCTGTTTAGCTGTGAAGAGTCAAATAGCTCGGATGCTTAAGGAGAGAAATAAGCTAACTAGTCGCTAAGCATTGCTGCAAACAGCCAGTAAGATAAACAAAGTCTGTTTTTAACTTAGCAAAGAGCGAGCGAGATGAATCACGTGGAGAAAACGCGGACGGGGAGTGGCCAGACGAGAGGGTGGGTGCTGGTCCGCACTGACCAATCACAGAGCAGCGGGCCTCCTCTGCGGCGTCTAGAAAATACCACCGCCTTGACCTGGACCCGAGACCACCACCTGGACCCGAGACCACCACCTGGACCCCAGACCACCACCTGGACCAAAGACCACCACCTGGACCCCAGACCACCACCTGGACCCCAGACCACCACCTGGACCAAAGACCACCACCTGGACCAAAGAGCAAGACCTGGACCTCTGGACCTAAGAGCCTCACCTGGACCTTAGAGCCTCACCTGGACCCAAGACCACCACCTGGACCCCAGACCACCACCTGGACCAAAGACCACCACCTGGACCAAAGAGCAAGACCTGGACCTCTGGACCTTAGAGCCTCACCTGGACCCAAGACCACCACCTGGACCCCAGACCACCACCTGGACCAAAGAGCAAGACCTGGACCTCTGGACCTAAGAGCCTCACCTGGACCTTAGAACCTCACCTGGACCCAAGACCACCACCTGGACCCCAGACCACCACCTGGACAAAAGACCACCACCTGGACCCCAGACCACCACCTGGATCCAAGACCACCACCTGGACCCCAGACCACCACCTGGACCAAAGAGCAAGACCTGGACCTAAGAGCCTCACCTGGACCTAAGAGCCTCACCTGGACCCAAGACCACCACCTGGACCCCAAACCACCACCTGAACCCTAGACCACTACCTGGACCAAAGAGCAAGACCTGGACCTAAGAGCCTCACCTGGACCTAAGACGACCACCTGGACCCAAGACCACCACCTGGACTTAAGACCACCACCTGGACACCACCTTGGTTGGAATTGGTTTTGAATTGTTTGTAGTGCGATTTTAATGTATTTCTTATTGTGTAAAGCACTTTGAATTACTTTGTGTACTTTGTGGTATATAAATAAACTTGCCTTGCCTAGACCCACCTCTACCCCAGCTCTGGGGAACGTGCTGTTCATGGAGCTTGCAGGCTGTGGCGTGGACCAGCGTGGAGCCCTTCTTTGAATATGGTAGGAAAACGACTTTTTGCAATAAGTCTGACCTTTGCACATGTCAGAGTTTGAGAGTTTGTGCACGGTTTAAAAATGTGTTTTGATGTTATGTCGTTCTCTCATGTTTTCTACATTTCAGCCACTAGATGTCAGTCAAAACTCGGGCATGGGGCCAGAGTGAGTAGTGAAGTCGTAGTGCAGTCGTAGTCAGTTAATTATGTTCATGATGTTTAATGGATGTACAGCATAACATGACAAAAATGCACATTATGTCTTTAAAAAAAACAGACCAAGGCACAATTCTAGTTAGAAGCATTTATTTTAACACAAATCCACAGTTTGGTTGAATCAGATGGCACAGATGTACACTGCCATTTTTTTAGTAATTTACAACAAAGCAATGCAAACCTCAAATGGATAAAACGTAAAAATATAGGGCCTATAGGAACTGACCATAAAGGATGAACAAAAAGCACAGATCAGGACATGATATCAGGTTATAGGCCTATTTTCTCTAAACACCAACGTACAAAATGATGTAATTTTACATGATTACATTCTAAAAATGTCTAATACCCAAACTTACAATTTAACAAAATCTAACAGTCAACTTTGGCTTCAGTATAATTAACGATGGTCGAATAGCACAACACAGTAACGCTCACACATGCGCACAACACTTCAAAGAGCAGTTGGTAGAAATGCACAAACGTTACCCTTAAAGAACACTACAGTCTGTAGTAATAAGAATCAACTATTCCACAGAGAAGTATACAGATACTGCTAATAATGAATCTCGGAGCTGCTGGAGAAAGCTGAGAAACAGTCATTGGATTTCCTGATGTGATCTTGATTGGATTCAGATCAATGCGGGCTCACCATCAATAAACATCGCAACAAATACTGAGAAAATACAATCCAACTAAAAGAAGCCAAAAAAGTGAAAGTCAAAACTCACGAGGTAACAGTCTTGTATCAGGCCTTGAGCTTATACCGTACTTGATAGCTGCTAATAAGGCAAACTATAATATTCTATTTACAGTGAGCTTACTCGTTCTTTGATAGTTAGCCCAGTTTTTGTCTCTCATGCACCAGAACATAACAATTTTTAGTTTATGTTGTAGCCAGATTCTCATCATTTCACCAGTATAATAATATAAAATTGTAAATGTTTGATAATTAAGGTTTAGACTTGATGAATTACATGAAATACAAAACTTACTGTTTGTTGAACATTTTTTTGTAACCACAAAGTGTGACACATAAAGACACTGTTGAGCTGTGTCTAGAGCATGTGAGGCATAAACTTTAGCTACATAAAAAATAAAGTCAAACAAGTTTTCTATTAAAAGAGCGTCTTTTTCAATCATCAGTATTTTTGCAACAATTTATAAAATGTTTATAGCTTTATTCAATATCAAGTGCTTATGCCTATCACACACAGTAAAATGTTTAAAAGAGGTAAATTACTCTTCACAACAGTTGTTTCCTATCAACCAGCATTCACTAGAATAAGGAAAAAGGTGTGAATACTATTGCTAAATACATTTTTTGCAAGTCTCACCTGTACTATATTTTTGGAGACTGCTGAAGCTGCTATGAAGATGGTTGATATTATACAGTTATATACAGACAACATGCTTACATAGCAGCAGCTAATGGTGTAGCTAACAGAAACTCCACTTATAGGCACCATATACCAAAGTAATGACCACACAGGCTAAATGGGCTCTACTTTTGTATAGTCACTGAAAAAGTATGCTGTGGTCCACAAAGCCCCAGTCTAAACACAGTTCTGTGCCCCACAGCCCGTTCAAATATGATTCAAACATGATTTGTCTTCAGATAAACAGCAGTTAAAGTCACAGCAGACATGCATTTATAGTTAATGTCTTGCTGGCAATTAACTGACATATATTTCAAATAGCTGCAAACCAATAAATATAATAAAACATTTCCATCTGAACTAATTGTAACTGCTGTCTATTGAGTCCTAGAGACACATTTGCTGTGGTCAGTAATGTACAAGTTTACTACAATGCCAACCATAATATAATGAAACAAATTACTTATGTGGACACAGATTTCAGTCGCACATGCTCAAGTTCAATAATGACCACTTTAACCCAAGTCCACAGCTACTGTGTCATTATAGCTCTGGAGACATTTCTCTCTGATTCTTTTAGTAAATATTTACCATGAATGAGCTGTCATGTTGTGTAATTGTCTACATTCAATAATACACTTAGACTAATGGACCCTCCACAT
The DNA here is from genome assembly GCA_034769755.1 of Odontamblyopus lacepedii. Taxonomy (NCBI): domain Eukaryota; kingdom Metazoa; phylum Chordata; class Actinopteri; order Gobiiformes; family Gobiidae; genus Odontamblyopus; species Odontamblyopus lacepedii. Next base: position 21,860,182 of record CM068353.1, on the reverse strand, counting down.
TAAAAAATGTCTTGCCAAAGGCCTTGCCAAAAAACTGCAATACGCCCTGGAGAGCCTGTTAAAACAGTGAAGTCAAACAGTCAGTCAGAAGTATCTAAGTAACAGTCTGAAGTAACAATATACAGTCACAATATCGTGGTAAAGCTTTGCCACCAACACACTGACTAAAGTATGTTTGTACCATTTTAAAGGAGACATGGTACAACCTAAAGCACACAGCTCAAAATACACAACTAGCCAGAGTAGTTCTCTTCTTTCTGTAGTCAAAAGAAAAGGGAAATCACCTGAAAACAAACCCCAGACCTATGCCCTCACAGTTTGTAATTAACCAATAAGATTTTTTAAAACATTGGATCTACATCCTACAAAAGCATTTACAAACGAGGTGCCTAAAAGTACTACATAGTAATCCTACAGCTCCTTACAATCTGCATGTCAGTGGGTTAACAGCATTTCCACCAGAAAGGGATTTTCACTGATGAGAATGTCCATCTATGAATGCCTCAAGAGGTAGAGAACTATCTAGAATCCTTCACAAGAAAAGGCTATGTGAATGTCTCACAAATATATATGCATATCTTTGTATAGCAGATTAATTTCATATTCTTAACACAATGTAATTAATCTAACACATTTTGGTACCATTAAAACCAATATTTTCTATTACATAAATCAACTCCGCATCACAAAGGATACTAAAAGTTAACGTTAGGGCACTGCAAAAAGAGTTCTAGCTGTTTCTTTTGCTCTAGTGACAAATGACACTTGAATTAGGGCTACAAGACATCATTACCACACAAGACTTCATGTGTCAACCAACACCAAAACTAGCTGACAACTTCAACTCGAATGAGGCGTGTGATTCTCTTGTTATTTCTTTTACTACAAGAATAATCAAGAGCACCTTTCAGCCTCTGTCCTAACCAAGGACTACAAGACTTATCTTCAGTGAGTCAACTTCACTTACTAGTCTTGATCTATGAGAATGCTATGAATCTAGACAATCTCACTTCTTGTACTTCATCTACATCTGTGTGTTATTTTGCCTAAGAGGACTCCAATGTAATGATGGCATCGCCGGTTTTCAGGTTGACACTGCAGGTTGGGGACTGTCCACTGCTCCGTTCAGCACAATCTTCTCTGTGTGGTGACTGCGCTCCGGGCTTCATCTCTTGGTTTTGAGTTGCCGTCTCTTCCTTTCGCTCAGCTCGTTTCACGTGGCAACGGCACACCTCAATCCCAGAGTCCCCAGTCAGCCTCCGATGGCGGAAATGGTCCTCTTCGTCGTCATCGTATTCAAAGTCTTCGTCTTCTTTGTCGCATTTCGGTTTTTCCGTGTTGGTTGGAGACAAGATGGTGGGTTTGAGCGGTGACACAACAGATCGCGGCGTAGCTCTTGAAGCTTCGTACTGGGATTTTTCTTTCTTAACACTGAGGGCGGCGAGTGGGTCTGGAAAAGCAAGAGGATGGACTTGACCTGGTGGAAGTGTGGAGAGGAGAATGAGAGGAGATAGGGGGTGCCGATGGTGGTGTGATGGACCAGGGGCATTGAGAGAGTGAAGAGGAAGAGAAAGCTGAGGAGTTGATGGGGAGATAGACTCAATGGTGGAGGATGACTGTCTCTGAGCGGGCACCACGTCGGATTTGACCACAGGGATGACATCGGGCATGGCGTGCGCTAGCCCCGGGGTAGTTGGTGATGGCGTGAACATGGACTTGTCTCCTGATTCACTCGGCGTGGACATGCGGCTGCTGTCGTAGGTCTCGTCTGTGACTTGAACGGAGAAGGAGGTGCTGGAGGGGGAGGTGATGGAGCAGGACTCACAGGAGCAGCTGGTGTAGTTTTCGGAGCTCTGGGAGGAGGTGAAGCCGCTCGGGCCGGGACCCAGGTAGGGAGGACAGGGAGGGCAGGGGTGGCGGTGATAGTGGTGGTGGAGGTAGGAGGAACTGGGGCCGCCCATGGATCCTCCCTGCAGGGCAAAAACAGAGCTGTATGGAGGAGGAGGGGTACTGGGTTGTGCTGCCACCTCCTCGTACGACGGTAACTTGAAGGAAGCCAGGAAACCTACAAGCAAGAGCATTAGCATGACAATATTAGCAGTAGGCCTGTCACAATAGTAAAATTTGAAGTGCGATAGATTGCTGAAGGAAATAATAATCACAATCATAATAATATTTAAACTAATTTATGCCACTGGCACAACAACCCTAAAGCAAAATTATCCCCAAAACTAAGCCACTTTAAATAAATTGTAGAATGAAACACATAGTACTTTAATGGGAAGTGTCTAAAATGTGCCATAGAAGTTAATTATTCAACCTTCTTTAGTTTAAATCTTATCATAGTCACCTACACTGGTACAAAGAAAAATACCTCCAATAAATATTTACCCTAAAAATTATTGTTTCAGCTAATATTGAACAATAAGTCAATATAGTATTATTGTGAAAGGCATAATTAGCACTAGGGTTGTGGGTCTTTTAGTTTTTAGCCTTTAGTTGACCGGGCGATGATGACCAAAATATGCATTATAATCATGCACATTATAAGGATTTTTATGAGGCAAGAGCAGAAAGGAGAAGTTAGTCAGGAAAGGTTCATTTATTTTCTATGAATGTTACTTTTGTAGTATCAAAACCTGCACAAATGAGTATCTAGTTACAGTACTAGTTTTAATATCTGACTTTTTGACAACTCTAGTGCAAAATACAGTCTTAATCCTCATCTTCTTATGAAATTAGACAATGAAAATGTAAATAACACTGGACATACTGAGGTCGAGCATTGAAGAAGAGTAGTTGCAGGCTCCGTTGTAGGCGATGAGGTTGATCTCCCTCTGTCTCTGCTGCTGCTGGATGCGCATTTTTGCTCGGCGATGACGATAAGCACAGAAACAACTGAACAGGATCAGTACAGTCCACAGCAGCCAGAACCCTGAACCAGATAAATGAGATCAAAGTTTACTTTTGAAATTTGGTGTCACAATTATCATGATAAAATAATTGCAATTAACAATTATATCACAATCGCAGTTTCTGTAATGAATAATTATATTTATTCACCATTATAGTATTGTAGTTTGTGGAAGTTTGATGAAGACAACAATGATTTAGAATAGATAATCTTGGATAAGTAGCTTTTTTCTGCACGTTCTGGTGATACAATGGTGATTGTGTCTACCCTTTTTATCACGATAAACGATATTATTGTTTATTGTCCTACCTCTAGTTACAATTATTATGAAAAATCATGACTGAATGATTATTCATGATTACTGACCCCATGACCAAACAAGTGTGAAATCCTTCATTCACTTTCATTCATATTGTCTAAACAGATCAGCCTTCCTATAATATGTGCCCTGGTTTATGAACTTAAACTTTCTGAATAATGAAGTCAAGTTAATGTGACATAAACCAGTGAAGCAGTTTACATGGAGGATATGTTTTTTAGGAGTATAAATTTAACTAAAATCACTTATTCTTGCTTCTTATGATTCTCGTGATGCTTATTTTTTGGTCTTGACAATTATATTGTGACCTACTGGTATCGGCTCTTGCTGCTAGTACTGAAAAATCAGCTTTCAAATATCAGTTCAGTTGATATCCTGGTTGGATAGATATATTGAGTCGCCCCAGAAAGGCTCATAATATTTGAACTTTTATTTATGCAAAGCTATTCTGTAGTTACTTGAGAGATAAATAACAGCTACATAACACATTTGGATCAGTTCTGTCTTATTTTCTTTTAGTTTAAAGGACATAAATGCTATTTTCAGTCTCTCAAGCTACAGTATCAGAATTGGTATGAAAGTAAAAAGCTGAATCAGTGCTAATCCTAGACCTGAATAATCATGATTATCGATTAACGATATAATCTGAAAATCCCCACTCTAATGATGATAGTCAATATTCATGTGGCGTCTGAAGGACTCTACAGCAGGAGGTCTCAGCAGTGACCCAGATCTGAAAAAGTCAGTGGGTGGACTCACACCAGAGCTCATAGTAGTAGGTGCAGCAGCCTGTCTCTCCACAGCAGTGGCCCGTTTCACACAGGTACCCCGGTTTGTTATTTAACCCGGGGCAGTACGTGGAGCTGACTGGGACTGGCAGGCTGTTTGAGTCCTCATGCTGCGTCACCACCTGCACGTTCAAAACACAAACCATTACGATATTCATCAACAAACTGGCCTGTTACATCTTAGTCTTTTATATATATATATATATATATATATATATATATATATATATATATATATATATATATATATATATATATATATATATATATATATATATATATATATTTTTTTATTGTATAAGTTTCATCTACCCAGTACTAGGTATGTTAAAATACTTGAATTTGCATGTGCCTTTATTGTTTTGTAACTTAATTTAAAAATGTATCTACTGGTATCTTATTATTAGGAACAGAATTTCTGACTATTCTTCCCCATTCACCTTAAATCTATCCTACCCCAAAAAAAAGTTTAAGAGACAAAAAAGGTTTGTTATTTAAGTTAGAATATCCCATCTTATTAAGTAAAAAACTGTGTAATGTAGACCAACAGATATGGGAAAAAATACTCAAGTAGAAGTAAAAGTATCAAATGAAAAAGTCTGCTAAAGTAAGTAAAAAGTACAAATTAAGTAAGAATATTCACTTTAAAATCTACTTTAGAGTAAAGTACACATACCTCTTTTTTAAATTTATTTAAGTACAGTGCTTTACTACTTTTACTTTGTTACGTTCCACCACTGACCATTGTGTGTGTGATTATTGTTCCTTCTTAAACCAGGGAGAGCTCATTTTACTGCGTACTCAACCTTAAATGTTTTTCCAATCAACAACTTTCTTTTCACAGAGTCGAATTCACGTACTTTAGCACTAACTCAATCTCAGCCTGAGCACCGCCATAGCAACAGAACCATCTCATCACTTCCCTGGTGTTATCAGAGATCTTTGTCTATAGACAATTTATTTGATTATCCACCTACACATTTTTGAAGGTTTTATGAATTTTTCACTGATGGCAAATTGTTAAGTAAATGCAGCAGGTCTTGAGATGAAGAAACCTCATACCTCGGTAACAGTACTGATGCCAGAGTCTTTCTGTGCAACCTGAAATAGGACATAAAATGGATGATGTGAATTCAACTGTTATTTCTCCATTAGCAAAGCACCGCTAAAGCAGCAAGTGAATGTTTCAATAATAAAGACAAAAAATTATAGAAAACTGGCAACATTTCTCCCGCTGAGCATAATCACAGTGAATAGGGCTTATCCCACAAGGTACACATCTGTCTTTTAGTTTTAGTTACCACACATGAGAGGTAGAGGTGATAACAAATGTTGTATGTTGTCATGGTAACCACTCCAGCTTGGCTCCAAAGCCTACTTTAATTATGTGTCAGATCTTGTATTTATAACATAACAGCAGAAAATGTGTAATATGGTTTAACAAGAGAGCTCCCTACCGTCACACCCTGAACCAGCCCTTGCAGCGACATGGTCATCTGGAAAAAATCATTATGTTAGTTAATTAATGAATAATCCTCATGAAAACAATGACAAGCCACGACAATTAGAATATATTGATACTTTGCACCCACAGGGAATGTTGATGATAACTGAAAGCACTTCTCTGTCTGAAGTACTCTTACTCAATTTAGACTTAAAGGTGTAACTTTTCTGGTGGAGGATCCATCAAATGCTTTTCTCCATGGAGATGTTATTGCTTTGTCTGGATCAAGTTACAGATCAAATCTGTGGAGAGGCGACCCAGCTCACAGTCAGAATGTCTGTTTTTCTAGGTATTTTTGAGCTATAAAACCACCTGTAATTGAATAAATGCAAGGTAGAGCTATTTAATGTCATACTGTGGAACATTCCAGGCAGAGAATTGACATATCCATAGAAACAAGCAGTGACGGACCGTCAACCAAAAAGTTACATTGTGCACCTTTGACTGTTAAACAATTTGACAAGAAATAGTTGACTTGGCTGGAACTACAAGAGGTGAGATGATTTGTGCTGTTAAACAAGTCCCTCTCATATAACAACAGCCAACAGTTTTTCAGTTAGCCACTCTCACCTTTTTGTTGAAAACACCTAAACAGGACCGTGAACGCTCATATTGATCACACGCTCCTGAAAATGTGTGATTTCAATCCTTTTTTTTTTTTTTTTTGAGTTTTCAGATCACAGTAAAACACATTTGTCAGCGTTCGTTCGCTAATGTGTGCCTTGTGTCACCATGGTAACGGCTGCACATTCCACCAATAGATACACATGTAGAACACCCTCAGCATGATATCGCTGCCAAGTAGCAATAAGAAGAAGAATTCATGGGTGCAATTATAGGTAAAGAAACACTGTGCACATCGGGCTATTTTGGAGCATGAAGTAGTCAGTGAAGTGTTCAAGGAGAAGGGAAGGTCAATGGGAATTTAACGAGGCAGCAAGCAGGGCACGCAATTCACACACACTCCACATCGATCACTGAATCTGTTTCACCCTTTAATTATTTATTACTCTGGGCTTTATGGGGTAAAAGACATCAGCAATGGTTGTATTTGTTTGAAAGTAGAATCTCAACATTGTACTAGTTAATTTCTTCATTAAAGAGGACGTACATAAAGAGGACTATTTTCTGATCTATGTTATAATGTTGTTTCATCATCATAAACATACGTGGTGCTGTGTTTTGTTTCATTCACACATGCTTGACACAATATTTAGCCTGAGGTCTTCACTCAAACTGAAAACACTGTGCCACCTTGTGATGTCATGTGGTAAGGAGGAGGGATTCCACTGTGTTTTTTAACACACCGTGCACCTTTGCTAGAATCATTTGGATGATTTCAGCTCTGGAATTGTCAATCTCTGAACTAAAGATCAAAGGTAGCTGTTACTTTTTACCGTTTCATGACATCAAAAGGTGGAACAGAGCATTTTGAGCTTTGGGGATATAGACAAACTAATAAAGGATTACTCAAACATGTGAATGAAACAAAACACAACTCCACGTATATTTTTTATGAGGTAATAACATGTCTTAAAGCACACATTTTGCATAATACAGGACCATTAGCAGTGCTATATCAGGGGTTACGCCTGGGTTAGGTAATTTAGCATGTTTCCAAAATGTGCGACTGATCTGATTTGTAGTTGACTGTGTGTGTAGTTCTTGTGTTACTTTATATTTTAGGTTTGTCAATTAAATAACTAAATAATGAAAGTATTTCACATTCTTTAATAGTAGTTGTGAAGGGTTGTCAAAAAAGCCAATACCCAAATACTAACTGATATTAAAATTAGTGTCAAAACCATAGATGGTATAAAGATGTAGACTAAGTGAGTGTGACGTCGCCAGCAGCATTCGGGTCCAGTCAAATGAAGCTCACGAGGCTAGCAGTTATAGGAGCGAATCTGGAACAAGGTCCATATTAGGAATTGGAATTTATTAACGGACGAAATACCAAAATATGACCTTTTAAGACCAAAATGACAAAGCTCACTGCCGCAGTTACAGAGAGAGGGGTGACAATCTTTCAATGTAAAGTCAAATGGAGCCAAAGTCGATGGAGCTGGAAGTCCCCCAATGAACACTTCTTTTTTGGAATGCGGCAACATAGCGGGTTAGCTATGTCCATTTAGTCTATGGTCAGAACTTGATACTCATTTAGGTAAGTATCTATACAAAATAAATTAAAACAAATACACACAATAGGTGTAAACTGGAATAGTAGTCTAGAATAGTTTTAATCTATCAGTGCTATTGTAAATCCTTGAAAATTACAGTCTATAATCAAAGGTCATAATTCTATTTATTATCATTTCTAATCCAAATATCATTTCAAATATTATGCATAGGTTGTCAGTAGTAGAGACAAATTCCCATTATCTTTAAGCAGTCCCTTTTAGATGAGTTCAGAGCTGTAGATTCACTCGTACGCACACACACACACACACACACACACACACACACACACGGACACATGTAAGAGGTGTATGGGCCCACTAAAATATGTGGGGACCTCATGACCTTGTTGAAATGAACCTCCATCCACATGAAAGACCATTCTATTGTTACAAACAGCAGTCAGCACTGAGCACAATAAAGGTCCTATAGGCAACAATGTGTGTACTTTTGTGTACTTTGTACTTTGTGTACTTGAACGCATTCCAACTGACTATAAACAGAATCACTTTCGCACCTACTATGTAACAATAATCTATGTAGCAAACACCAACACAATAGCAGCTGTCATTGCCATCTGCTCGTACTGGCATACTACCAGTTACTCCTACTTTTTCACAGTATTACTTATTTTCAAACTACAATTGGGCAACTTTCATTTTGTATATTTTGCTGACTTATTATCTATATCTGTATATATTTTATATACAGTAAACTTGGTCCTTTTTACTCAAACCAAATAGGCCTATAGTTATTTCAAACATTCTAAAATCTCTATATTTTCCAGTAGTAGCCCTGCTTGGATTTTAGCATTTACCATAACAGGGAAAGTCCACATCACCTCTCCCATGCCTCTAATATGAGTGCCTTGGTGTAGTCACTCAAAAATCATAATTAATACTGAAACCAGTAGTGGAACTATATCCTCATTTGTATAAACAAAAAATCCTTTCCGGGACACTTTTAGAGTGATCTTGAGCTATATCACAACTGTCCTATAAGACCTCATTTTGTTTTTAAGTTTAAAGACATTTTATTACCATTTTATTCAATTTAGTTTTGAGTATCTAGCCTATTCATTACTACCAAAATTTTATGATTATGACAACACTACATCCTTCTAAGAATACTTCAGCAAGTATCTCTAACCTTGCCTCACTATTCAAAAATACTTACACTAAACATGCCTTTCTAATCGAAAATGGTAAAAGATCAAAACACATTGTAAACTAAATAAAAGAGCCCAAATTTGACTTTTTTCACAGTGATTCCAAAGCTCATATGTGATTTATTACTGTGTCTGTTCCTGTGGTGAGCCCCACCACTGAACACAGTACATGTTCAGGCATTCTGGTCTTCTGCGGAAAACCACAAGGTAACCACAAATAATTCCCACTGAAGTCCCTGAGGTCTCTGCCACCACTGAACTGTAAGCACTGAAAAGGATACTTGCCCCAGCAAGGTTCTGCTAAATCCTAACAGTCCTACTTAACATTAGAACGGGATGTTATATATTTCCCCTTGTATTACTACACATCAGTTTCTGAAACTATAAGTTATAAGACCTTCCCCTGATAGTACCGTGCTCAGCCATACACATGGCCTAACAGTAAATGTGGTAATACATTATTTTTGGTACAGTTTTATCTTCTAAAGGTTAAATTCATTTTGGTGATAATTTGACCCTACACACACACAGCTTACATACTACTAAGGTGTTCATAGTGCACAATAAAGTATTCTCTTTCGTGTGGTTTGAGTTTTATCAACACCTAGCCTCTTCTGAACAGTCTCTGATTTCAAATTTAACACAATCTTCAGACTTTGTTTTTACGCGTGGGCAATAATAATGAGATACACATATCTTATATCTATGCTCCGATCCTGCGTGTGAATCCGGTGCCTATAGCCGCTGTGCATGCCTCCATCCAGGCCACTGTTTACCAACAAGAGCGCGCAGGCCGTGGAAGCATGTTGCAGATGCGCAGGAGCCCAGCTGTTGACAGCAGCAGCGTGTGAGATAGAGTAACGGGAAAGCGGTACCTCCTCAGCCGTGAGCCCGTGGCAGAATGTCAGCGTCTTCTCTGGGTCCATGGCGAAAGATGGAGATCACACAGAACCGAGGTGACACCGGTAGAAGCGATATGATGTTAGTGTGCTACACCGCCGCTGTCCCACTCCATAGAAGCGGCTGTCTCCCCATCCGCCATTCCCCCGGACGGACAGACGCGAGGACAGACAGAGACGCACGCCCCTCCCAGACTACGCTACACACGGAGGCTGAGTCTGTGCGTGAGGGCTGTGCTGCTGGAGGACCGTACTGCCCACGGCGCAATAGTAGGCAGCGGCAGCAGCAGCAGCAGCAGCCCTGTGTAGTAAATACATCTGTTACATGGAGAGTTGTCGTGCAGGGGGTGATGTCATGCCTCTCAGCCCACACGGCTCTTCAACACGAGCCGCGCCGGTGATTGGCCAGGGCTCCCAGCAACAGCCGCACGCGGGCTGCACCAAGCGGCTGCACACACCACACTACACTACATACACTACAGGCATTTACTACAGCTCTACCAGTGTCCACCACCCCATACACGCGGATGTACTGCTATATTTGGAAAGAAAAGCCCATATGAACAAACCGACCCCAACACGTTTTAATCCTACAAATTCTGGAAATGACCACGTTTTTTTCCTTAACCACTGGACCAGAGCGATAGGCCTATAGGTCATGTAACAGCTGTGTTGCTTTAAAGTTGTGTGACCATGGCATTTGGAGATGGCACTAGCGCATAACCTTTTCCAGATGATCCACTGTTTTCATATAGCTGCAGTTTCAATATTCCAGCTGCACCAGGCCCACTGTTTACCTTGAACTACCCACAAAAGAGTGGGTCTATAGTAGTAGGCACGTGGGAGTGTTGCATAGGTCCATAAGGCGCACTAAGGATGTCGAGGAAGACGTGTCTCTAAGCAACCGAGGAGGCGGGGTCCACTGTCTTAGAGCCCTCCTGCACGTGTGAAACTGTATAAGAAAACGTGAATATTTTAATAGTACTGACCACAGCTGACCTCACAGGACCGTGTTGGGGTGACTGGTTTTGAAGGGATTCTGTTTACGCACAGTGATTTCCAGAGATCATGGAGTAGAAGGACTGATCATAAAGTTCTCCACAAGGGGGCAGCACAATACAGTAATTTTCGACTGTCCTCATTAGGGCCCGTTGGTAAACAGCGTTTACGTTAGACCCATGTGTTTTTTTTTTGTTTTTGTTTTTTTTTTTAAACAAGGACAGTGCACAGAAAACATTAGACTCATAGAGAAAAGATGCTCTGTGCCAGATTAAGCTACAAGCTACTTTCCATCTGCAGACCTTGAGCAGGAACAAAATACATATCAAACTATTTACACATTAAAAATACTCAAATTCATTGTCATCAGCATCCTTAAAATTCACCAAACTCATCAGCATATACATCCTCCAAAATACAATTCATCAACAACACCAACATCAAGACAAATGTCACAAGTCAAACACAATACATTTACATCTACACAATGCATATTAGTACAATCAGAATGTTGAATGTTGTGCATTGAAAAGGAGTTTCACTTCATAACATCAGTCTACCTAAAGGAGGGATGTTTAGTTGCATGTACACTACCAGTCAAAAGTTTGGACACACCTTTTTCAGTATCTTTTTCTTACTTCTTTCTACATTTTATAAACATAGTATGGAATTGTAGCAAAGACACTGACATGTTATTTCTGCCTGGACTGTTCCACAGTGGTGCATTAAACATATATCCCTTGCATTTGTTCAATTACAGGTGTTTTATAGCTCAAAAGTACCTTAATGTGAACTCTTACTGTGTGCGGGTTTGCTTCTCCATAGATCTGACCATTAACCATTCTCCATTGTGAGTATCAAGTTTATTTCCATACTGTGGAATAATCAAAGAAAACAGTCATATCTCCATGGAGACAAGCAGGGGAGAGACCCTCCATCAGAAAAATTACACAGTGCACTTTTGAATTAATAACTGTAAATTCATATTGATAATAATAAATCTATTATTTTTCATTCAAATCCTCATCGTATCCACTATCTATTGACAGAACTTGCTTTTATGTATTGACTGCTTTGTGCTTTACTGTTAATACTGTTGTAGGTTCATGTTTAACACTTTCATTTGGAAAAGTGGAGTCCAGGATGAGTTGTCTTTGCACTTGGCGAGAACAATGGGGGTCTTTAAAGATGCACTGTGTAACTTTTCCGGTGGAGTGTCTGCCACCTATACTTGTCTCTGTGGAGATGTAGAAATTTAGAAATGTCTGTCTTCATGGAGACAAGCAGATGATTGATGATTTATATAGCAGTAAAATCACCTGTATTTGACTAAATGCTAGATAGATTTAACGTCATTAGTTACACAGTAATGCCAGAAGTTACACAGTGCGCCTTTAAAT